>CM053745.1:3551475-3694938 GCA_028658305.1 Pachyuromys duprasi | reverse complement strand
ACTGATACAGAGCACACTAGGGCTTGAGATCACGCTCATCTGACGAGGCTGTGGCACGGGTGGCTCAGCTCAAGAAGCAATGCAGGTACAGCACATTCAAACAGTGCATCGAATGAACATCCTTTAAATACCAAGTGGAAAATAAGAAAGCAACACGATCAGGCTATCAGAAAGATGGTAGGAAGTAAGGACAGCTGTGTAAAGCTTGACTGAAGGTCGGTTCGCCAGCTTCATTTCTTTGGCTTCTTGGGTAGTGGCCGCCGGAACAGTAAGATGTGAGGCTCTGGTTCATGGATCATGTAATGGACCCATCCCTGACTCTGCTGCACGCCAAGGTTCCTCCACTCGGATTCAGACATCAAATGGGTTTTAGGGACCAGCTTGGCTATGTCCTTGGGCAACATGACATGCCGGTACTCGAACTCCTCGTCGTCGTATTTGTCCGAATAGTAGATCTGTTTGTGCGACATGACGGCTCTGCCCGAGGGCGCCCGGGCCCGCGCCGCCGGCCTGCGGACAACTCCCAGCAGCACCCCCTTTTTTCATATGATTCCCTGATTATTGATCAAACTTTTCATCACCACGAGCCACACACACATCAGAAGTGGAAAGTTCCCTATAGTCAGGCTCAGCTGGTAGATTACTTGCCTAGCACGCATGATGCCTGTAATCTCAGTGCTTGGGAGGAAGAGGCTGGAGTGGCAGAAGTTTAAGGTTATTCCCAGGTGACTATATATAAAGTTTGAGGCTAGCCTGGGCTACACAATACTCTCTTTTAAAAAAAGTGGCTAAGGTCAGAGTTAGAGAGTTTGCCCAGCATATGGAAGGCTCTGGGCTTGATTACCCAATACTGCTAAATTAATAAACAAAAAATTAGGTAGATTATAGATATATAGGTATATAGATGATAAATAGATAAATAAAATATGTATTCTGTATGCTAGCTGTAGTTATTTAAAAGCTGGTGACTGTGAGGAGGTGAAGCAAAAAGGCTTAATGGAAAGTTGAGAGTAGGTGGTTTGGGTTTCCCTTGCTTTCGGCAGGTGGTAGAGGCTGAACACAGGTTTTGAGGAACATGGAGAGTAAAGGAAATAAGGCTACCAAGCAGATGACAAGTGGGATGATCTATGAAGGTCTGATGTCATCTGCTTGCTCCTTTGCTGGACTTTGGTATATGGCTGTGTGAGAACATACTTCCCTCTCTCTCTTTGTAGCCCTGCCTAGAACAGATAGGTGAGTGCTGTGGGGGTGATTAGGTCATGAGGGTGGAACCCTTGTGACTAAGATTAGTGCCATTACAGCAGAGGGCAGAGGGAAGGAGACAATGTGTACATAATGGCGTCTAGAAGCCACAGGGCCAAACCCTCGTGGCATAGAACGTCTGCTGGTGCCTTGACCTGTTTCCAGAAGAATACAGCACACTTCCGTTCTCTATGCACAGCCTGGGGCCAGTGAGATGGCTCAGCTAGTAAAAGCACTTGCTGCTCAAGCTAGATCTGACTGAGACTCCTGGGACCCTGGTGGAAGGAAAGAACCAGCTTCTCTATGGGCCCTGCATGTGCACGGTAGCTCACGAACACACACAATAATATGATAAAAATGATATGATATAGAAGTGAATGTAAATACAATAATGATACAATTGTAAACAACTCAGTCTGTGGGATTTGGCTGTGAAGAAACAAGTGAACCAGGAAAGTAAGAAATGGGCTTTGCTGGGTTGACTCCTGCAATTTGGGGCTACATCTGATACCTAAGCTAGTGAAACCCTGCATAACGAATCAATCCACTGCCTCCCGTGTGACAAGATTGTTGGAGCTCAGACTCATCAGTCCCGGACTGAAGTGACAGGGCCTGACCACAGCCCTGTCAGCTACCTGCTGAGTCTGGACGGGATCCGTTTATGGGAAGTGACCATGCTGACCGACACGATGTAGAAAATGGCCCCACCATCTGTGACATACCATAAACATCTGCAGGGCTTCCGTGGTCCCAACCACAGCATGGGGTGTGTAGAAAATCAGGAGTCCCAGAGGTGAGAGGATGTGTCCCAGGACCCAGACGCAGTGTACACAAAAGCGAATCAAAAACATTTCAAGGAATTTGTTCAAAGAAATTGGGGCATGTGTTGTTGTAGTACGTTGCGGTTTAGTGATGGGCCAGGGCTGGGAAATTCACTGGAACAAGGAGAAAGAGGTGCAGGAAAAAAATATATGGTTCTCAGCTTTTGGAGCTGTCTGTGTGCGTGTTGTGTGCGTGCATGTGAGCGTGTGCATGTGTGTTTTTCTTATGTCTGAAGTTTATGCGGGTGGCTATGGTGTGTACACATGTGCGTGACATTGCCTCACTTAACTGGTGGCCTTAGTTTACTTCTCTGAGCCTTTGCAAACAGAAGGGAACTGGTGTGTGGTATTGGGTGAGTGTTCAGAATCACCCCCCATCCCCAAACTTCATTCCTGTACACAGCGAGCCTGCTTCACAGAAAGAGAGTAACAGCCAAGCTGAGGGGCTTCAGAGAGGGCTCTGTTCCCCTCACCCTCCACCCTGGAAAGCTCCAAAAGAGGAGGCAGGAGGCACTCTCCCTGAACCTGGGGGCATGAGGGCAGAGGGGATTCTGCCCCTGAGAAAGGGGGGCAGTGGTTCCACATGGGTCTCAGGATTGTGATTAGGAGGTCAGAGCTGCTTGCTGTAATGGCTGGGGGCTGGGGTACAAGGGGAGGAGCCTGAGAGCCTACTCTAGCCCCTCAGAGTGGCTCCAGCCTGTGTGTGTGCTGAGTGGATTGGAGCAAACTCCTGGTGATGCTGACTTTGTGTCAGAAGTGCATGCAGAAGAGAGCTTCCCTAAGATGAGCCAACATGCCCACAGGAGCCAGGGCATTGCCTCTGTAGACCTTGCGTCATCACTCTGCTGGGATACAGCTTAGTTCTGCAGCTGCTTTCCAGCCTCAGTTCCCAGCTCCCAGCCCTAGACTCTCCTGTCTGGCTGTGGGTTTTTTCTTTTCTTTTTTTTTTCTTCCATGGGGACCTGCTGACTTCCTGACTTCCTGCGGCCAGTGTGGCTGCCCTCTACCCCTGTTGCTTGGAGCCCAGAGCCCAGGCATCCTGTCCGCACACCTTCTGCTGTTTGACCTCATTTGCTCTGATTTTGGCTTCTCCTTGGAGCTGACAGCTGAAGAGACCCCATCCCACCCTGCATTCTAAAACGGAATCTTTTCAGAGAGTGTCTCTGACAAAACGAAGCAGGAGCAAAAAGAAAAAAAAATGTTTTGAACAAAACAGTCTGCTGGAGACCTACCTGTGAGGTGTTTCTCAGGCTGTTCTGGCTTAAGTGCCAGAAACCTAGTTGACACAACCCTCGCTCTATTTTCCACACTGCGTGGGAACTCCGATGTCCACTTACATTTCACCTGGATAGTCCTTGAGTGTCTGTGGGTCTCATGTCCCACAGCTCTTCTTGGCCATCACCATTTTCTCTAGTTCAATTCCACGTTGCTGACATACCCACGAACCCCATCCACAGCCCAGATATTTCCAGGAGACCTTTATATCGGAGCAGCTCGTGTCCATTGTGAATCTACCTGTGCCTGAGTCCCACAACAGCAATGTCTGGGTCAAAGGGTTTGGGGACTGTGTTGAAGGACTACAGGAAAGATGGATGCTACTACTGCTTCAGGCAATAATGCTTGCTGTGGGTTGAACTGTATTCTTTAAAAGATATGGGAAGTCCTAACCTATACAAGATAGTCTCTGTCAATGTAACTAAGATATAAGGTAAGGTGAGATTGGATCAGAGTAGAATGGACCATGTGTATGGAGTGTGTGGACAGATCCACACATGCACATATATGTGATTGTGGAGGAGGAGGATGGGCACCTCGCTTTGTCACTGACACAGTATCACCTGCTGGAGCTAGAGTGGCAACTGGCTACCCCTAGGAATCCTTTGGTCTCTGTCCTCACAGCACTGAGGCCACCATCATGCCCAACTTTTAACACAGACGCCGAGGGTTCAAGCTCAGGTCCTCATGCCTGTGTGTCAAGTGCTGTTACCACTGAGCCTCCTCACCACCTCCAAAAGGTAGATCCTTAATACAACTAGCATCATTCTGGAGAAGCGCCACAGCCGAAGGCAAGGGGAATGTCTGTGACAATGGAGGCAGAGCTTAGAATGACAGGTTTCAAAGCTGCTGCACGGAACAAGGATTTGAGCAACAAGTAGGGCCAGGGGAAAGCATGGCCCAGAGTCTCCCCCTGGATCTGCAGTCACAACCAGCCCTATGCCAACCTTGATCCTGCACTTCTGACCTCTAGAACTACTGGATGATAGGTTCCTGCTGTTTGTAAGCCCCCAGGCTTGTAATAGTCTGTTCTAGCCCCAGGAAACGGACTGCTGCTGCTGGAAATGCCAGATCTGTCAGCTGCTGCCCAGCCCGTGTCCTCAGGGCACCCGCTAAACATTGAAGGGACTACTCACTTTGCCTGTATTTGGTCACTTATACCTTTAATCTGGGTACAAAACTGTGAGGGCTGGACCCAGGTGACAACTTGGCCTCGGGCATATGGATACTGTGTCTGTCACGCAAGACTTTGGGTAGAACCTTTGACCCTGTTGGCATGCCCACTTCAAGAGCATACCTTGGAGAGGTATCATAGGCAAGAATGCACAAGAGCACAAGCTGGGCATTTCCAGTTGGGTGAGATCCAAACTGGTCAACTGGGCTGCAGATGTCAAGTGCTCGTCCTAACTCAGGAATCATTTTCCCAGACCTCCTTGGATAATACTGTTAGGGGTTGTCTTTTGATGTTAATTACTGGCCTTCAAGATATGGTTGCTGCCTGGATACATCTAGACTTGTTGTGTAAACCTTCCTGAAACATTCCTGATTGGTTGATTAAAGGGCCTAAAACCTGGGCAGGGCAGAATGGGGTAGGCATGGCTAAGGTTCCTGGGCTTTGGGAACAGGAGAATCACAGGAAGCAGATGGACAGATGGGAAGAGAGGAGGAAGGAAGACACCAAGATGGGTTGGTTAGTGTGGAGAAGGAAGCATGTGAGCAGGGAGGAAGGACTCCAAGAATGGCATGGAGAGGCCCAGGTGAAGAATATAGACAAGTATTTATAAGACTATGAATGGAAGGTAGCCCAGATAGGAAAGGTTAAGACATGGGATTAGGGCCGAGAGACTATTTGAGACCGCCTAGGTGGAGTATCTGCCCAGCCTAAGGTAAATAAGGCAATTATAAAATCTAACAGCTGTCTGCCTTATTGATTGTGATAGTAGATAGTAGATTAAATAATACCACCAAATTAAAAAGAGAAAACAAAACAAAACAAAAATAATACCGCCAAAATAATTACAGGGAGAGTAAAAACATCATTCAACCCAACACCATTTAATTTACAACAACAAAATACTTTCAAGGTTCGAGGCCAGTTGGACATAGAGCCAGTGGTCTCTTCCATCCTAAATGCTATCCCCCAGCAGCGGCCACACAGGGACTTGGAGGGACTTTTCCAGCAGGGCCTGTGTGGTGTCTGTGTAGTTCTGCTTGGCAAGCTTAGGAAAGAGACGGGGGCTCAGCTGTGCCGAAGACATTACACACAGGAAACGATGGTGGCAACTAGGATGATGCTAGATCTCTGAGGTGGTTTTCTCCAGCCTTTTCTTGTTCCGAGCCTCTTCATCCAGAGAGAAAAGTCCCGACTCGGTGATGAACCCTCCCTTGTCCCGAAAAGGCCACGCCCACACCTGCTTTCCGGCAAAGCGGACCGCTCATGGTTTTGTGGAGGCCTTCATTATTTCGGAGCAGCTGCCGCTGGACATTTCCCCTCAGCCCCCTTTGTATTCTCTCTAGCCTTCACTCTCTAAATCAAGTCTATATAGAGGAGAGAAATAAAATAAGATTAAAAAAAACTGGGGTGTCTCTGGGTAAAAATCACCTTGAATCTCTTATTTTGGACAAAAATAATCTCTGCTTGCCCCACTCTGTGGAGGTATTGGGATGGGGTTTGATTTTGCGGCCTAGGGCAAACTAGAAAACTGCCTAGCTCTTACTTCTGTCCTGAGGCGCCTTTTACTTTTCATGTTTACTTTTCATGAGAGACAGGCTCTCAAAAGGTCACCCAGGCTGGTCTTGACCCCTCTCTATAACCCATCAGGCATTCATCTTTCAACCCTCCTGCCTCAGACTCCATGTAGCTGAGCTTCCAGGCCTGCACCACTAGGCCTGGCTCTTGCCCATCTCTGAAGAACAATCTGCCTTAATCCATACACTGGCCGTTCAATCCAGCCTGCCACTCAGCAGCATGCCTTGAGCTCTACCATCAGCCCTCCTGATCCCGCCCTCTGTCCAACCTGTGCGGTCCTTTTGAGAACTTCCTTGTAAAATGCTCTCTCCCACCTGGGGAGAAGTGGGGAGTCCTCAGTCAGCCTATAGCTCACCTTTGCCTGTTGGCTGCAGCAGGGTAGCACTGTAGCTGCAGTGTCCTGCTTCCCTCCTCCACAGGAGGAGGACTTGGCACCAAGGAGCCATCCCTACACTGAAGGCTTTGTCCCTTTCCCTTTGAGCACCTATGTCCCAATGGAATGGCAGAAACCCCAGTGTCCTTGGTCAGTTTTCTCCCTGGGGCTGCAAGAATTCTTATGTAGATGAGTTACACTTGGCCTGTCTTAGTAGATGGCAGGGCTCTCCTGGGTAAGCAGGCCACCTACTCCAACTCTTAGGCCCAGAGACCTGGACTTTTTCCAGGCTGCTGCTTCTTCCCAATTGTGCTTTGAAGCAATTTCAGACTGACATAGTTACTTTTATAGTAACCCACATATCTGTCCAGCATTGTGTGGTATGTGTGTGTGTGTGTGTGTGTGTGTGTGTGTGTGGCATAGTGTGGCATGTTTAAATAAATAAGGCAGACTTCCAAAAGCTTTCAAAGAAATAACAAATGACTTTCTCTTTATAGTTCTTCATACCTCATCTTTTGCAGGACAAATAGGGCTCTATTCCATTAAGTCAAATAGTCAATTAGGATATCAAGAAATGGGCCAGTGAGATGGCTCTATAGGTAAGGAGTCTTGCCACCAAGCCTGACAAACTGATTGTTGGGACCCACCTGGTAGAAGATGAAAACTCCCACAAGTTCTCCTCTGCTGTGGCACATGTGTGCCCAAACACACAACACACTCACAGAAAAGAAATATTTTGAAAAGAAAAATCATTTTAAAAACTCTGTCTTGCATTCTGTTCATAAAGAGTTAATAGGTGGAGAGAGCTAGTGGGGTTTGAACTCTGAAAGCAGAAAGGTCCATTGAACCCAGCCTCAGTTTGGAGCAGTTTTTCATCAAAATGACAAAGTGCAATATAACTACTCTCAACTCTATGGCCTAAATGTGAACCATGGAAGCTTCCTTGGCCAACTACTTTGAATCTACATAAGTAACTCACAGAAAATAAATACAAGAGAAGCAGGAAAGACTGGCATTTGTATTCATATGTAAATAGTATATATAAACAATATTTAAGAATAATGTTACAAAACATGAAGTTTTTCCAAATCCCTATTTTGCTAGTAAGCCCTCGATCAGGAAAAGTTATAATTTTAGTGGTCGCCTTCAACGCCAGGACACAGAAAAATTCCCCAGACGTGGTTGTTCTCTGGAATGGAATTTTCTTTGCCTCTAGACCAATGGTGTCAACCTCAGGGACCTCTGACTCTGTCCCCCACCCTCCTATTGGAGAAGATGGCAAGTGGGTCTTCGGGTGTTGCTAGCCAGTGTCAGGGTGGGCACAGAGAGAAGCATACACACCATACCCCTGAACGGAAGAGGAAGACAGAGCGCAGGCCTCTAGGGCCCACTTGTAGAGAGACCAGAGCTTTCCAAGCTAAGCTCTGTGTGCTCAGTCTATTGTGACCAACTGTAAGCTGGACAGTCAGTTCTGTGACTTCAGCCCCATGTCACTGGGGTGTGGGATAAAAGCTTCATGGTTTCCCAAAGGACCAGTAAACTTCTGCCCAAGGACGGGTTGCGCTTTAGTTAGAGCTGCTAATTGTTATCTGACCGATGGCTGCTGCTTCTGTAACTGGCCCTCAGATCCACGGGGTCAGAAAGCGGCATCAACCAGAAGACCACACTCAGCACCTGACCGGACACGGGCGTGGGCAGACTGGCATGGTGCCTCCTGGGGTTACGCCCACATGTTAACTTACGTGAAGAACCCGGGAAAGACAGGAGGCTGCATGAAGCCAGAGATAGATGGTAAAGGAAAAGGCATTGTTCTTTGTGGGTACAGGGGAGCATGTGTTGATGCCTGCAACTGGGCTCCCAGGAAAAGCTAAGCTAGAGTGGGAACCTGAGGTGGTGAGAATCGACACATAATTGTGACTTATACTCGCCCTAATTGAGAATTTCATGTATTTATATTTTTATTTTATTTTTTTTCTTTCGGCTCAGGGCGGCGGTAAAGGCTTCTGCTACACAAAAACCTATGTGGCGCCCAGGGTATTATATAAGCTCTTGGCAGGAGGGGAGATAGTCCGGTCTGTGCGCTTCAGCCGCCGCAGCCGCAGCAGCCACAGCGCAGCAGCGAGAGCAGCTCAGGTTGATTTAGAACGCGGGTGACAGTGGCCTGGCGCGAGCGTGCGGCTGACGACAGCCGCCGAGCCCGCTCGGTTTCCATGGAGACGGGCAGGAGCCGCGGCGGCGGCGCGGCTGTCAGCGAGCGCGGCGGCGCGCGCGCGGGGGTCTGCAGGAGGCAGGAGCAGGCCGGGGCCCTCGCCGCAGACATGGACTCGCATTGTGAGTGCGCCGCCGAGACGCCCGCCGCAGAGCCGCCGTCGGGGAAGATCAATAAGGCTGCGTTCAAGTTATTCAAGAAGAGGAAATCGGGGGGCACCATGCCCAGCATTTTTGGGGTCAAAAACAAAGGGGATGGGAAGAGCGCGGGGCCGGCGGGCATGGTGAGAAGCAGGACCCACGACGGACTAGCCGAGGTGCTGGTGCTGGAGGGCAGCAAGAAGGAGGAGCCGCCCGGCGGGGCCGATCACGGTGGGGCCCGGCCGAGCACCGTGCCCCCCAAAGCTGCAGGGCCTGGCCTGGGCTCCCTGGCCAGCAGCTCGGTGGCCAAGTCCCACAGCTTCTTCTCCCTGCTCAAAAAGAACGGGCGATCCGAGACCGGCAAGGGAGACCCCGCCGAGGCGAGCAAGGCTGGCGGCAAACAAAAGAGGGGACTGAAAGGGATCTTCAGCAGCATGCGCTGGCACCGGAGGGACAAGCGCGGCAAGGAGGAGGAGAAGGCGGCGCGCGCGGCGGGCCCGGGAAGCCTCGTCCTGCCCGGCTCGCTCACCGCCAGCCTGGAGTGCGTCAAGGAGGAGCCGCCCCGAGCCGCGCGCCGCCCGGACAGCTCGGGCCAGGACGCCCCGCGACACGCAGCAGGTGAGCCCGCAGGGGGAGAGCAGGCGCGCGCGTCTGCCGAGCGCGTCCCGGCGCGGACCTGCCTCGAGGCCGCGAGCCCCGCCGGCCCTGGCGACCAGAGCGCCCGGGGAGAGGACGCCGAGGGGCATCGGCGCGCGGAGAAGCCCGGGGCAGCCCTCGAGTCGGGAGCCGGTGAGGTCCAGGAGGCCGAGGATGCGTCCAGGACAGGTGACGTTCCGATAAAGACCGTCCCCCTTGTCGACTCCGAAGGTGGCAGCGGCCGGGCGTCTGCCGTCCCTGACCCTTCCTCTGTTGATCCACCCTCAGACCCGTCGGCAGATCGTATTTGTTTGATGTTTTCTGACGTGACTTCACTGAAAAGCTTTGACTCTCTTACAGGCTGTGGAGATATTATTGCAGACCCAGAAGAAGAGGCAGGCCCCAGCTGTGACAAGCATGCCCCCGGGCCAGGCAAGCCAGTTCTCTCTAAAAAGAACCCCAGCGTGGTGGCCTACCAAGGAGGAGGGGAGGAGATGGCCAGCCCGGACGAGGTGGACGACACCTATCTCCCGGAATTCTGGGACATGTTGTCCCAGAGTGAGGACCAAGGACAAGGACCCCAAGAGGGCGCGGCGAAGGCCGCCACTGCCTCGGACACCAAGCTGGCCCCTGAGACCTCCGCTGATGCCCGGTGTGGGGAGGTGGACAAGGATGTGTCCTCAGTCAAGCGCAGGAGGCTCCACAGGATCCCCATTGAGTCCCAGCAGAAGGAGGAGCCCAAACAGCCAGAGAAGGAGCATCAAGAAGGCGGCGTCCCTAACAGCGACGAGGGCTACTGGGATTCCAGCACTCCTGGCCCAGAAGAAGAGAGCGCCAGCAGCAGCAAGAAGGTGGCCATTGCTAGGGACAGCGATAGTGGCGATGCTCTCTACGATCTTTATGCTGAACCCGAAGGAAGTCCAGCCCCTCTTCCTGCCACGGAGGACCCCCCCTGCTTGTCCCGGCTAAAGCCGGTGTCTCCAGGTACCATCACCTGTCCTCTGAGAACACCGGGCAGCTTGCTGAAGGACTCTAAAATCCCGATTAGCATCAAGCATCTCTCCAACCTTCCGTCCAGCCATCCTGTGGTGCACCAGCAACCAGCCAGGAGTGAGATGCCCAGAACAAAAATCCCTGTTTCCAAAGTGCTGGTCCGGAGGGTCAGCAACCGGGGCTTGGCTGGAACCACCATCAGAGCAGCAGCATGCCATGACAGTGCCAAAAAGTTGTGAGGTCTCCAAGGCCAAGGAGGATGGATGGGCCATATGTTAAGGAATACAACTTTCCCCTGGAAACCAATGAAGGAAGTTTGCTTTCCCCAAAGCAAAGAATTTAGACCCACCCTTCTCCATATGGCCTAGAAGTCTTTGTTGCAGGCAGGGGCAGGACACCCTGCAAATGTTACACCTGGAGTTCAGATAAGTTTCTGAGAAGTCTTTTCTAGCACTTTCCTTTTTCTTTTAACCTTTTAAAAAATATATTTGCCCTTCTTTTCCCCCTTAAATCATGGATCACTCAGAAGTCACCTTTTCTTGCCTTTGCAGAAAATAAGATTCAACCAAATCTAACAAACAAACAAACAAACAAATAACACCAAGCTATCAGGCTGTTCTAGAGTCAGGAGGGCTTTGAGGAATCACTAAACAACAGGATTCTTGCCTCTTTCCAAGAAAAGAAAAGGGGGGGGGGGTGGCTTTATCATTATGTGGAACACACCTGAAAAGGTCAAAGATCCATGTAGCTATGTGACAAGACGAGGGGACTGCTGATTGGTAGAAAGTCCCTCGGCTTCCGGTTGCCAGATATGCAAATAGGTAAAGCTCTATCTCTACGAAAACAGAGAAGGTTTGGCTGGTTCAGATCATTTGTCTGAGGAGAAATAAAAAGCTCACTAGTAGTTTATGTGTTTTTTTGTTTGTTTGTTTGTGTATTTTTTGATCCACCCCTCCCTCTTGGTGCAAAATTCAGGATCAGGGAAAGATCTCACTAAATGCTAATTATACAGTATTTTGATGTTTGTAAATGTCAGCCTTCTTATGTGTAGCTAAAGCATATTTTACAGTTTATCTCATGGCTAACATTTTACAACCCGTCATTATATAGAATTTAAAGTCTGGTCTTATAGCTGGATATGATAATAAAACATTGAGGTTCTTTATGTACTGTAGCCTGGGGCAGTGCAGCTTTTGATTTATTAGAGTTTTTTTTTTACACACACACAAACACAAATACATCTGTATACAATACAGATGTATTATATACATATATGTATAGGATTGATGCCCTTGAACAATGGTTTGCCTGGTCTTAAGAGTCTGTTTCTCAACCCAAGCCAGATATTTTTATTTGGTTTATAAAATGCTGGCTCCAACCATTTCCCCAAATATAGGAAGTCCAAAATGAATATGCCAAGAAATAATAGAAAAATACAACTTTAAAACTATTGACTTTTGCTATATAAACCTATTCCTGAGACAAGTATGTTCTTCACATGATACTACCAAACCTAAGTGTGTAAACATTCTACTAAATTACCTTTTGAGAAGCAGTTTGATTCGATGTATGCTTTCTAATATTTCAGATGAAGGTTGATGCCTTGCAAGTTTGAATGACACAATGAAGGGCTTCCTAGAATGCTATTAGTGTCTGCTGATCAAACTGATATCCTTCTGGGGATATGCACTTCAGAGCATCTCACTCAAAGGGCCAGGGCTTCTACCAGAGGCGCTGCCGCCCATCAGGAAGATGGCACAGATCCCAGGGACCCTGCATGTGTGTGAATGACATGAGCACAGTATAATTTGAGTTCTAGAGAGATGACTAAGAAATGGTCTGCTATTTTGTGTTTTAAGATTTTAGTTATATTTTGTAAAAAAAAACAAAAAAGAAGCTAAATATATGGAAAAACTTATTTTAATAGTATGAAGGAAGCAAAAATAAGTGGGCATCAAGGAAAAGTTGATAAGGCATAGAGGAGTGTATTCCCGTTTCTGATTTGTAGCTATTCCCTCAGAAGGTTGGGGGCAGGGGGTTCTGCTGCACACCTTAGTTGGTCAGATTGCTGACTTTTACTGTATTGTCTCAGGTCCTTGATGCTATCTCAAAGCAATGCTTTAAATTTTAATTTCCTGTGTCTCTAGATGAGACCCTCCCTGTACTCATCACCCTAAGCACTCTGGACTCATTATCAGAAACCGCCCAAGCATCTCACACATGCTCAGGAATTCATCTGGACAAAAACTAAGACAAAAGACATCTCAAAATAATTGAGATTTGGCAATATTTTGAAAATCATTTCTGCCCTTGAGAAGAGACTTTAAATTTGAATAATATTGATAGAAATATTTAGGCCCTCAAATGCAGTTGCTTTCCCCCTAGAACTGGAGAGAATATAGATTTTGCTTCTAGCAGGAAACAAAGGAGCTTTTTTTTCCTTGTGTTTTTCCCTGCAGAGATTATATTTATTCACCTTTGCGTGACTTGGTGGCTGGGTTTCGTCTGCTCCTGCTTGCTGTGTAGGAAAGGCAGCAAAGGAAGAATGGGGTGAGAGACTGTCAGAGGAATGGCAGCTGGCTGCTGAAGTAGCAGGAGCCACTCTTCCAAGTGTTCTGCATTCACCCCCTAAGCCACCCTCTCTTTGTGAGTGAAGAAAAATTTTAGCAAGATTTACTTTAATTTTCCCTGGAAAGTAATCACCTACAAAAGACTTACAAAGGTTTTGCTTACAAAATTTCTTGTCACCACACTTTTTTTCCCCTGATTTTTATCTTTTACCCTGAACATTTAAGAACAGCAGCCATTCCAGTCAAGTAAAGGATTTGGCCAGGAATTAAATGTCCTTAGTCATTAGCAAGTGGGACAGTAGTCACGCCTTCTCCAAACACAGAAAAGGGATCAGAGTTGCTTTCTTGTGCCTGCTATGCAAGACAGGCATAGCTTTACAGGCAACTGTTTATGAATCTGTTATCAAATAGTCTTGTGAGGACTGGACAGGTCTCTTTGCTGGTTTGTTTTGTTTTGTTTTTTAGAGAAAGGACAGACATGAGCAAATTATGCTTTCTTGGTATGTACAGTTCTAAGGTCCATTGGTTTGGCACCCTTGGGGCAAAGAACTGCCTAAAAGGAAAGGGCAAAAAGCCAAAGCCATTGTTGGGCAAAACTTTGTCAGTTTAATGGCTCTGCACAAAGACAACCTGTATTTGAGATATCTACAACACCACACACACACACAGACACACACACACAGACACACACACACAGACACACACACACAGAGACACACACACACACACACTCTCAACTTAAAGCCAATCTAGCCTGCTTTGGTTCTGCCGGCAGTGGGCCTTAGTCTCCTCCATCATGAAGTGGGGACATTTCCGTTTACTATAGCATTTCAAATAATCACAAGAGGAAATAAATTTTTATTACTTCATGTAATAGCAATGGAATACAGATCATCAGGACTTTCTCGAGATGCATTTTGCACAAACGTCTGCCTACTGACATGCAAATATACATTCCTTGTGTGACCTGTGCAGATGATGTCTTGCACATTTTTCATTCATTGCAATTAATATGCAAAGAGCCCCTTGCTGATTCATTTGTCAAGGTCGAAAGGCCCTGCCAGGTGTTACAATTTCTCTGACCAAACTTTCTAAGACTTCTCACTGCTGCCATCTCTCTGGTCTACTTGGGGGAGCCCTTCACCGAGAGGATTATCAGAAGAGGTTGACTCATGTGGCTTTATGTCCCCCTTTGTTTTCATCATAGTTGTTCCCCATGTTGTTGGCCTTCTGGATTGTGTTTGTATGTTTTGCTCCTTCCTTGCTTCCAAGTCATTGCGGATGTCTGCCTTCTCATTGGGAGTATGAGGCCTTGGCTCATCTCCACTGAGACATCTTAAACATTTGCAACACTTGTTTCCAGGGCATGTGCTGTATCTACGACTTAATTAAAAAAAAAAAATCCAGTTGGGGGCTTCCATGTTGCTGTGCTGCCGTTGGATTTTCTCGGTGTTCATTAAACCCATGTCACCTTTGCATGTCTTCATTTGTGTGCATACTTATGGTTTGCACGTTGGAGCAGACTGGGGGTGGGGAGTAAATCAAGCCACACAGGTGCTTCTAAATTTCTGACAGTAGCCAACCCTTGCTCAACTCTCCTGGGCAAGTGCTGCTGGAAATGCTATCGAGAGTTTGTTTCTCCACCCTCTTCACAGCCATATGAGGTGAAACTGTCTCCCTGGTAGGACTTGAATTCAGACTTTTTTGTTCCTTCTGACCCTTTCATTGCAGACTCTCTCTTTCTCTCTGCACTTCCCTTTTTCCCTAGTCTCTAGGGCTAGGCTATGTAAACTGTTTAATGTCCTGGGGTAACACAGAGCTAAAGGCTGCTGAAACCATTGGCCTCATTTCGCTTCTAACAGGAAAAGCCAACTCACTTCCAAACTGATAAAATGAGCCTCGTGTCTAAGACATTGGTGCTTGGGTTACACACAGGAAAACCTGCAACTCCCTGTTCCTTTGTGGGCCATAGACAAACAATTGGCTTCCTTCTCTTTGGAGCACCGTCTCCTTCTAGAGATTAACAAGGAAAGTACAGACAGAAGTCTCTTCTGTTGTCATGGCAACACTTCTTCCCTGAAAGGAGTTTGGCCATTCCAGGCACGCTTCACTTGTTTTCCTACCTTAAGCCTAGACTAGTCTTGTTCTGAGTATTCTGTGTTATTTTCATTGTAGTAAGAACATTCAGCATGAAGTCTGCGCTCTTCACCTTGTACAAACACAGTGCACACGACTGTAGGCACACTGCTGATGGCGGGCCTCCAGAATGTATGCACCCTGGAGAATGGGAACTTGATTGCTCACTGATCAGCAACTCCCTACACTCCCTTCTAGCCCCTGACAACCACCATTCTGTACACTGTTTTAGACACCTCAAAAACGGTGGGACCTGGTAGATTTCGTGCTTTTATGACTTGCCCATTTAACTGAGAATAGCGCCCCCCAGGGGCAGCATCCACCTTGTCATGTATTTTAGTCCTCCGTTTCTGGAGGTTGATTTCACATGCTGCATTTTATTCGTCTAGCCACCCGTCAACAGACATGAGACTGTGAATAATGCCCCAGTGTACATGAGGATGGAAATAGCTTTTCAAGATTCCGACCTCAGGCCTTTGATATAAATACCCTGAAGTAGAATCGCTGGGCCATACAGTAATTTTATTTTTTTAAGCCTTTGAGGACTGTTTATACTGTTCCCTGCAGCAGATGCATTATTTTACACTCCTAATAGCAGTTCACAAGGGCCCAGTTTCTCCACCATCAACTTTTGTCTGTTGTCTGCCTAAACGGGGAGCAGCTGAGTTGTCCTGGTCCAACTCTGAATTCCAGATGCAAGTATCTTCCTTGAAAGCCATCCATCCTCAGTGGCGCTGGGATCTCGATTTATGTTTTCCATTTCGTTAACTCACTCAACTGCTGTTTCTGGAGCACATCCTATCGTTTCCGCTAACCTCCACAGGCTGTTTTCTGCAGTGTTAGAGATGAGGCAAAACACTTGTTGTCCAGTGTTATCTTCATAGGTCACAAGAAGCATGCCAGGTTTGTTTTGGCTCCATTTTCCAGAGGAAGAAACTGATTCTTGAGAAGGTTGAAGATCATTGAGGCCCGAGTCACTCTTTGAATAACGGGGGCAATGTTTGAACCTGACTCCACAACCCAGGCTTTAATTGGAGATGTTTCTGTTTTTGTTTTGTTTGTTTTTCAGCCAACACTCACCTTTTGAATTACTCATTTTAAGCAAGAAACCAACTGAAGTTCTCAACTATAAGAATCAAACTCTATTTTTATGATGGTGGATGCCATTTAAATTATTATTTCAAGTAAAAAAACTTGGTTTTAAAATATCCATCAACAGCCTTCATTTAAAAAAATATGCATTATTACAAGTCTAAAAGGTTGAACAAGTCAGCTTTTCCCTAGATAGGCTGGTTAAAATTTGGGGCCATAGCCTCCAATTCTTTAGATTGTACTTATGAACTGTATAATGTTATCTCTGTTTTGCCAATAATGTAGCCAGAAAAGCAGTTTCAGTGGAATCCATTAGGCTTCGCTGCGGTCTCCTTGCTCTTTGATCCCGGTGAGAAGCCTTTCTCAGTATTTAGGGAAAATCAGTTCTAAACTGCATCAGTGTCACCGCTAATAAGATTATTTTGTTCGTACACATGCTCCCTACCTTTGGTCAGCCTGTCCTTTTCCCCAGCGTAATGGCACACGGTGGAGAATCAGTGCTAGCTCTTACCCCTTTGAACTGTAGGCTGGGAGGAGCTGGGCGGGGGTATTTAATAATTAACTTTCTCCTGTACACAAGAACACACATTTCTAATGCGGCCTTGGTTCCTGGTTCTTGAGATGCATTCAGACATCTTCAAATCTGGGTCACTTAATAAACGAAAGTAGAAATACTAGAAATATATATGGCCCAGAGGCCCAGGGGCACGGCGGGTGAACACAGCATTGTCACGTAGGTGCAATTAATCAATACTCCTAACTGCCTAATTGAGAACTACTAAACAGTGCTGTTGCTTCCAGAATAAACTTTTAGTGGATTGATAGTGGTGGATTTAAGAAGACAGCAGTGAAAATGGCTCTGAATTGTGACCCTGTGGGTTTCGTTTGTCATCAGCGACCCACCAGCCTCTGGTGAGCTTCACTCTGCCTGTCTGATTCCCATGCAGCATCTCAGTGTGATAGAAGGAAGTGCAGGCTCCTCAGCAGCAGTGACCAAGGAAAGCCGAGCAGAAACTCCACTTCTCTAGCGGCCTTCCTGACAGGAGAGCCTCCGAGGACAGGGCGTGGCCGCATCGTTTCTGTGCACAGGAGAATTATTAGTAATTGGTAGGTTTGTAGATATTATTTTTATAATAGAATGTTAATCTCCTGAAAAACATCAAATATTAGCCTCCTAGAGTGAACTCTATGCTTTCCAAACCTACTTCAAAGAAGGGTTCTAAACACACTAGGGTCCTTTTTCCTTTGCCACTCCAATGGTCTAATGGGATAGATGAATCAATGTTTATATTTTTAAACCTGTAAATATTTTTATTTTGAATATTTTGTATATTTGTTGATATAATTCCATTTTGTGCATATGTACTACTGTGCATGCTGCTGATTTTGACAGTCACTCTTTTAACAAATATAAACCGGTTGGACTAACGGGCTCTCTCTTTCATTCATCACAATGAAAATACAATGTTGCCATTTTAACTATTGTGTTTAAATTTGGTCAATAAATTCTGTTGCTCCTTTGCAGTTAAATCAAATTCTGTTGGCTGTTATTTTTCCAGGATCAGGGTTTGCTTTTTTTTTTTCCTGGACTTTTAAACTTTTTAGGACTTATATGAATGACAATGAGAAATGTATGTTTGTGTGTATACAAACGCTCAGGAGCACATGAGTGCATGTGAGTGATAGGTGTATGTGATGATTTCGTGTGTGTGCATGTCTCTGATGCACCTCTGTGTGTGTGATATACCTGTGATAAGTGTGAAGATGTGTGGTTTGCATATGTGTAATGTGCGGTTTCTGTGTGAGATGTGTGATTTGTGTGTGAGTGTGTGTCGTGTGTGTGTGACTGAGGTGGAAACACCAAGGCGAGACCCATGTTTCTTTCCACGCTTTGTAAGCTGTTTCTGAAAATTGTTTGCTTTAGACAGCTGCCTTTTGGAAAATGTGCTTGTTATCCTCCAAGCTGGCTCCAGAGCCTTTAACTGGGAAACTCTCTCTGCCTATAATCCCCTGTGAGACTCTTAGGTAACATTCAAAATAAGGTCACAGATATCCTTCCAGAGTTGCTTTCTGTTCACTTTGTGTTTGGTGGCAGATTGTCAGTTCCTGTATGTTACATATCCAAATTCACAGAAGCTGTGTGAAGAGTAATGAAGTTGTAACATTTTGTGTAGAAAAATAAGAATGAAGTCCATGAATGTTGAAGTGCATCTCCCTTCAAACAGGTTTGTTTGTGGTCATTTATGCTTATTATTTTCTTAAATGACAAGAAAAGTTCATGTCTACCTGCAGAACATGATGCAGAAATAATAGGAATGGTGATGATCTCATTATACAACAGGAGAGCGATAATAGTGGGTAACAAGTTCCCACACATTCCCTCCGTTCCTCCTGCCTCTCCCTTTCCTCTCGGCCCACTGTTTTCCATTCTCATCTTTTTTTTTTTTCCTGGAAATAATTTGAAAGAAACATCCCTTTAATAAGACAGTGGGGAATCTGAAGTTCAGAGATGCTAAGATTAGACTTTCCCTAATGTTGAAAATAGCAGCAAGGTAAACAGTGAAACTCTATGGATCTGATTTCTGGGTATGCTACAGAGAAGCTTACTTAGTTCACAGTTCTAGAGGTCTAAGAGTGAGAGCTTTACAATGAGCAGCCTTCTACCACAGAGTGTGTGCTCAGAGCATGCAGAGATAGATCCAGGATGGGCTCAATAATTCCCCTTTGTCATCCCAGCACTCAGGAAGCTGAGGCAGGAGGATCACCAGAGTTCCACACCAGCCTGGTGGACCAGCTAGATAAAGAATCACAGGGTAAACTTGTAGACATGTAAGTAAGACATACTGTGCAGGGGATGAAGAAATGGCTCAGTGGTTAGAAGCTCTTGCAGCTGCTGCAGAGGACCTGGGTTCAATTCCCAGCATTTACTTCAGCCAATTCACAACTGCTTGTAACTCAAGCTTTGAGGGACCCAACACACTCTTCCAGCCTCCCTGGGTACTTACATGCGTGTGCTGTTCATACATACATCCAGGCATACACACATACACATAAATAAAATTACTAAAAGTTTTATTACATGTAGTTGAAGTTTTGGTCTCTTTAAAAACTCAGTTATGTTATGTAAACAAGTTTTGGTTTTAATCCCAAGTGTGGGATATGGGACTGCCTTAGTTTATCCACAGCTTTGGTAACAACCTCATACAACTCAGAGGGGGCGTGGTCTTTGCCAGCTGGACTTAGTGGAATTCTGAGGACCCTGGCAGAGCATAAATACCAGAGCCCACAGCGAGGAAGAGGCTTCGAGGAGTCAGACACAGAGAGAAGAAGGCTGCTGGTTCTGTAGACTGCTGGAGATCCTGAAAACCGAGATTGGTATTTTCCCAAAGAACTGGATGACCCTAACCAACCGGAACTAAGTCTAAAGAGGTCTACGTCCACCATCCCTTCTAATCTGCTTTCTCTCCTACTTTGGGTGGGGCGGGGGAGGCTGGAAAAGGGGTAGAGGCCTAAGAAACCCAAATAGAGTTTAAAAACGAGTGCCTGCAATAACATCTGAAAATAAGAGAAAACAGAGATACTTTATTTAAAAGATACAAAAATTGGTTCTTTTGTAAAACATCTAACAAGAAAAAAAGTGGGGCTGGAAAGACATTTCAGTGGTTATGAGTACTGACTTCCAGAAGACTTGGATTCCATTCCCAGTTGCCACATGGCAGCTCACTCTGCCCTCAAACTTCAGAGACCGGCCTGCCTCTGCCTCCCAAGTGCTGGGATTACAGGCTTGCACCACTAACCCACGTGGTAGCCCACCACCAGCTGTAACTGTAATTCCAGAAACTCTGACTCCCCCTTCTGGTTCTAAAGGCACGCACATGGTGCACAGACACACATTCAGGCAAAACACCCATAAAACAAAAATAAACCCATTTCTGAACATTTTTTTTACCATGAACCATTTTCAATGAAAAAAAAATATTCTTCATACAATATATTCTGATCTCCTTGCCTTCCCCAACTGCTCCCAGATCAGACACACTTTTTCTTTAGAAAACAAACAGGCAAACAAATATCAAAAAGATAAAAACACAAGAAACACACAACACAAAATGAGAAACCATAATATACAAGCAAAAAGGCCAGCAAGAAAAAAAAAGACCAAACAAAACAACATGAGAGAAAAAGTCTACAAAACTACCATTGACTTCATTTACTGCAGGCCCTGGGACCTGGCCATGAGACACCGTTGGAGAGAGCTCGTTTTTCATTGCAGGTGGCTTTCAGCTGGAGATAGGATGCAGATGCGTGGCCTCTTCTCCTTCACTCCAGGTGCCCCATCTGCTGCAGACGCTTGTAGGCCCCGTGCCGGCTGCCACAGTCTCTGTGGGTTCATAGGAAAATAAGTCCTGAAAAAAAAATTTAAAGAAAAGAGGATATAAAATTCAGAATGAGATGGTTGTAGGGAGAAAAAGTATATTAGACGTTGGTTATAATTGTGCGAATGGACTTTAAAATAAGCTCAGATTTTTAAAAAATTCTAAATGCACACACTTATACTCAAGTACATACAAATGTGGACAAGATGGTACATGTCGGTAATCCCATGGTGAATTGGGAGGTGGAGACAGGGGAATGCCTGTAGGAGAAAGAGTCAGTTACCCTGGTGTATGATCTGGTAAACAAGAGGCTCACGGTGGAAGGTAAGGACCGGCTGACACCCGCAGTTATTCTCTGACCTCTATACATGCTCTGTGGCAGGTGTGTGTACCCCCACTCACTCACATGAACATGAATATATGTGTGACCATCTACACATACACAGAGAGAGATAGAAAGAGAGAGAGAGATTTAAAAAGAAGAGAAAAAAATGGAACTGAACTGTCTGTAAAGCTAACTTGCCATCATAGCTAGATTGGGCTAACTGCAGAAATGTAAAGATAGATTACCACTTTTTGAAACTCTGTTAGAATTTGCCTTTTAAAGCGATAGGAGAGAAACTGGTGTGTTAGGGCAGCCGAGTCACCGCCGGGTGTCGGCTCTTATTTCCCTTAGCCACTGCACAAGTTGGACGCCTCCTCCTTCCTGTGCTCTGAATCTACAAGCTCTCAGGAAGTTGCTTTAACTTTTAAAAAGCTTTGACTCCTAACACTATTTTCAAATAGCAGTTGCTTATATTTAATCTAAATCTAAAATGCTATACCACAGTTTCGAATAGCCTAAAGAAAGGAAAGATGCTGCCGATTAGAATTGTAAGATAGCAACATTTGGATGAGTCGCCAAATTTTGGAGGCACAGAATTGTGAAATGTGTGTCTTAAAAGGTTGTGGTAACAGTCTGTGTACGTGCATGTTTGCGCATGTGGACGCACATGTATGGAGCCTGGAGGGCAACTGTGGTTGTCATTCCTCATGCTCTGTCTATCTGTTTGTTCGTTTGTTTGCAGACAGGTGTCTCGCTGGCCTAGGAGGGCTGGCCAGTGAGCCCCAGGGATCTGCTGGCCTCTGCCTTCCCAGTGCCAGGATTACAAGTGTGTGCCACCACGCCTAGTTTTTCCTTTCTACTTTTTAAAATGTGGGTTGTCGGGATTGAACTAAGGCCCTCCTATTGTCATAAGGCACGGTGCATTACTTAGCTATCTCCCTAGCCCTGTTTGTTAAAAGCTTAATGGTAGCATTCTTCCTTATCTGGAGAGCAAAAGTTTCTGTGGGAAGATAGTTGCTTATCCGTACTAAGTGGTCAGACATTCAGAACATCTTCAGTTTAGCTCAAGAGCCTGCTTTAGGAAAATTATGGTCTACTTGTGCACAGCACTGCACACGTCTCAGGACACGAACATGAAGGAACAGGAACTTGTGTGTGGCCATCAAAATGAGCTCATTTCTGAGCAAACGGTCTGCATGCATGCTGGACACCTTGCTTTCCCAAGCTAGCAGGCAAGCTTATAGCGGCCATCTTGTCATCTTTGTCTGTCAGGGGTTGGCACCTCATTATTTCCTGGAAGACCCCAGGTTCTCGAAGTCCCAGGTCTTGTACGGTTTTGCAGATGGTGATGTGTTTTTAACAAGCTCCCAGCTCCTAATCTGGCCCATGGGACTGCATTTCCAAAGAAAGCTTGTTTTCTCAGCCTCTCAGATATGCCAGAGGCCCATCTTTATGTGCCTTTCTAGGTGGTCCAAGGGAATTTCTGCTTTTTTACAATGGGTGGAGAGTCCTATTTACCAGAAAGTAAAAGCCCAACATTTGGTTCAAGAACAAACTGGCCTTCTGAGAGTGGCATCTTCCAGTGTGTAGATCTTTAATTGATGTCAAACGCTCTGCAGTGTCCCCAGCTTGAGGACTGGCAAATTTTAATCGATTGCTTTGTTTCAGATTAGCATTACTGATCTATAGCTGCCTTTTTGTTTTATGCTTAGGGGTTTTTGCAGAATTAAGTATTTGTCCAGTCTTTGTTTCTGCTTTCCGAGAGAAAGCTGGTAAGCCTTTGGAACTTTCCAGGGACATCTGCGTGCTTTCTGGTGGGCCCTGCGGCCACACTGAGTTCTCGGGTGGTGACTTAGGGTGAAGCTGGCTATGCTGGAAAGGCTGACTTTGGGATTAGAGGGTTGGGCTTTGAGCCAAATGTCATCAGCTTGACTCCAGGGAAGGAAAGAAGGTGCAGATTGAGTGTGGTGTCTCCCAAAGGCCCCTGTATTAGGCATGGGCCCAGCCATGGTGCTACAGCTAGGTGGTGGAACCTCTGATAGACAGGCCAGTGGGAAGGCATGACGCCACATCAGGCATGCCTTTGGGGGTGTTGTGGATAGACTCCCCCTAAGTCTCTTTGTAGATTCCCCAGCCATGCTCTGCCATCAAAATAAGCTGCCTTCCCACAGGCCCAAAAGCAGCGCGGCCACCCAATCATGGAATAAATCTACAAAATTCTAAGCCAGACTACGCCTCTTCTCATCATTATAAGTTGACTTATTCATTATAGTAATGGCGAGTAAAGTACCAGAAAACACAGTGAGCGTCTTAATTCCCTGTGCCTGTTTATCAAAATCCCTGTAAACTATCTGAACACAAGGCTCCTCACCTGAGTTTCTGAGTTGGGAAGCACTCCAGCGTCCCTGGGTGAGGTTCCCTGACTCCATGAGAGCCTCTCACCGGGCTGAGCCTGGCGTGTGTCCTTCATGACAACTGCAGCAGGGTACGTTCCCCGGAGTTCTCTTAGTCACTCTGGTGAGTTTTCAAACCCGAAAAGAGGGTCCGAGAAGCCCCGAACTTGCATCCAGTTCATCAGAATGCTGATACTAATGGCAGGGTTGAATTGCAACATTTAAAGACACAGAAAAGCTTGACACAATCAGACCCAGAGACAGCAACACAATTTTTCTTTTTATCATATAATACAAAAAAATAGACACCATCTTCTCACAGCTCGAATGCTCAACCGGTTATATTGTGGGATCTCTCTGAACCTTTAAAGAATTTTTTTTCAATTTTTTTACAGCTTTTTAAAAAGATTTATTTATTTTGTGTCTCTGTGCGTGCGTGTGTATGTGTGTGTGTGTGTGTGTGTTGTGTGTGTGTATATGCATGTGCACCATGTGTACAGGTGTCTGAAGAGGTCAGAAGTGGGAATAAGATCCCTGGAACTGGGATCACAGGTGGTGGAGAGCTGTGTGGTGTGGGTGCTGGGTGCCAAAGATGGGTCCATAGGAAACAAACTTCGTTCATACGGGTTCTTCTCCAGGTCAAGTGCTCTTAACTGCTGAGCCATCTCTCCACCCTCTATTTACAGCTTTAACTGGAGATTCTTCAAAGGTATGCTTCTAGGAACTGACTCCTGAAGCGGTTGCCTAGCACCTAGCTGGAGATCTACAGAGATGAGGCTCCAATGGGCTAGAGAGCTACTTAATGCCATTCCATCCAGGGTACCCAGAGGCTAGCATAACAAAGAAATAAACATCTGAGTCGGCCTGCAGGCCTGGGAAGGGTGCACCTGGGTCTGTCTGCAGGTCTGGGAAGGGAGCACCTGGGTCTACAGGCCTGGGAAAGGAGCACCTGGGTTTGCCTGTAGAGCTAAAAAGGGAGCATGCAAGTCTGCCTGCAAGGCTAGGAATAGAAACCCAGCTGCCTATAGGGATAGGAAAGGCAAGACAGATTGATAGAGTGCTTGAAGACCTTCTTCTGCCTCTAGCCACCTGCTTGATGGACAGGGAAGAAGGGCTGCTGGTGGAGTCTGCGCTGGAAACATGTAAGCATGCTGTCTTTGCAGGCAGCCCTGAGCTGGGGGAAGGCTTGGCTGTGCTGTTGCAGACAAGGAGGTCTCACCCTAGTCTCTGTCTTTATGTGCATGCATCTCGCTCTGCTTCTGGGCGTAGGCTAGTGCTCTGAAACAGCTGAGAAGTGTCCAGCCGAATTCAAAACCTATTTGCTCTCATCATAAGAACTTCCGTGAGGAGGAAGAGCCGATCAATTCTTTAAACCTAATTTCAACTGTTATAAATGTTTGAGAGGTTTGCAGAGTGGTTTTCAATATTTTATCATCCATTTGTGTGAGCATGTTTTCTCCTGGATGGGCTTTACCCTGAGCAGAGCTAGAGAAAGAAGGTGGAGCCGCAGGAACCGTAAAGAACAGCCAGCAACATCCCTACAGAGCTACCCAAAGTTTATAGGTAGTCCACATTAAATTCTTCCTGGGAACTTTCTATTTTGTTCTTCTTTTTTTTTTGGATGGGGGTGCTTTGCTTTGAGACAGAGTGTCACTCTATAGTCCAGGCTGGCTTCAAACTCACCACAGTCCTTCTGCCTCAGCCTCCTAAGTGCTGGGATTACAGGCATTAGCCACAATGTCTGTCTGTAACCTCTTCTGTCTAAATTACATGACATAATTTAAAGAACATGTAACACTGCTTGCTAAACCGCATATCCAGTCCCAGGCCACATCATAGTTACTTTTTTTGTTTGTTTATTTTCATTTTTATTTTATATTAATCACAGGTTATGTACTTTGTATCCCAGCCGTAGCCCCTTCCCGCACTCCCTTCCTATTCCCCCCTTCCCTCCTTCATCTCCTCCCTGCATCTTTCTAAATTCACTGATAGGGGAGGTCCTCCTCCCCTTCCATCTAACTCTAGCTTATCAGGTCTCTTCGGGAATGGCTACAATGTCCTCTTCTGTGCCTAGCAAGGCTGCTCCTCCCTCGGGGGAGAGGGAGGTGGAAGAGCCAGCCATTGAGTTCATGTCCAAAATAATCCCTGTTCCCCTTACTGGTGTACCCACTTGGGTATTAAGCTACCATTTGCTACACACAAGCAGGGGTTCTAGGTTATAACCGTACATGGTCCTTGGTTGGAGAGACAGTCTCACAAAAGACCTCTGTGCCCTGATATATTTGGTTCTTGCAGAGCTCCTAACCTCTCCTGGTCAAACTAACTCCCCCTTCTTTCATATGATTCCCTGCACTCTGCCAAAGGGTTGGTTATGTTTCTTAATCTTTGCTTTGATACCCTGCTAGGAAGAGTCTTTCCAAGGCCCTCTGTGGTTGGCTCTTGTCCTGCTACTTGTTTACTCCTACATCCAATGTCTGTCCCATTTGACTTTCTAAGTGAGGATTAATCCTCTTACCCCAGGTCCTCTTTGTTGTTTATCCTTTTTAGTTGTGTAGATTTCAATATGTTTATCCTATCTTATAGGTCTATATAAGTGAGTATATACCATGTGCGTCTTTCTGCTTTTTGGGATACCTCACTCAGGACGATCGTTTCCAGGTCCCACCATTTGTTTTTTTAAAAAATGAAAAATGATCAACTATGCGACTGTGGACTCATTATAATGTGACTAGAAAGGTCCTGTTGTTATTGTCCTTGGAAACGATGGCAAAGTACAAGTGGTGACAATGCACACAGACCCACTGCATTGCCCGCTGCAAGCACCGTGCGCACCGCTGTGAGCAACACGTGCTACTTGACCAGGGCAACTGGTTTGAGTGTTTGCTCCACAAACTTTTTATTGTGTTTCAGAGCTCTTACCTCTGCTTATATATGTGTGTATATATATATATTATATATATAATATATATTTAATAAAGCTTACTTTAACAGGAGACCTGACATCTTTTACCAATGTCTTGATTGTACTGAGAATCTCCACTGAGTAACCCACCTAGTCCACTTGAGGTACTGGTCCCGGGAGACTTGCCTCTGTACCTTTTGCAGAGTGTTTGCAGGAAGATCTCGTGCCTGCTGGTGTTGCTGTACTGGCAGGAATATAACTAGGACTTGCTACCTGCCATCTAGTCTAGTAAGAGTCTGACATGGAGGCAAAGTGGGTAAGCAGGACTGGGAAGAGGAGAGAAGCTCTGGAGATCAAAGCCCAATGTTCACACTCTCAGTTGCAGCTTCCTGAAGGCTGGCACCATTCTTGGACTTTCTGCCTGTCTGAACCAATGACTAACTCTCCTGTCAAAAGTGATGTAAGGGCTGAAGAGATGGTTCAGGGATTAAGAGCACTGGCTGCTCTTCCAGAGGACCTGGGTTCCTTTCCTAGCACACACATTGCAGCTCACAACTGTTTATAACTCTGCTTCCATGTCATCCCATGCCCTCTTTTGGCCTTGGGGGGCACTAAACATTCACATGGTGTAGACATGCATGCAAGCAAAAGTCCATATAACACAAAATAAAATTAAATGTTTTCTTAAAAAAAAAAAAAGAAAGAAAATCAATCTAAAGTGTCCTTTCCAGTACTTGTACGAACCTTCCTGAAGCGCTTCGGAGATTCGCATGTGAAGCTCAGGTCTTGAGCTTTGGTCTCTGAATTTTGTCTATACATGTGGTGGTTCCTGTTGATCACCAACTAGACAGGATCTCAAACCATCCAGGAGACACACCTCCAGGCACACCTGTGAAGGATGAGCTAGATCAGGTGAGCCTCTGGTCTTGTGAGGAATTGTCTCAAATGGGTTCAATGAGGTAGGAAGAGACACCCTAGCAGTGGACAGCACTGTTCCTCAGCCTAGGTCCCATACTACACATAAAGGAGAAGGATGGCTGAGAGCACCAGGAAGAACGGCCCGATACAGCCCAGACTGTGGGTACAATGTGGCTCTCTCACGCTTCTGCTCCCAGTCATGATGAACTGTGCCATGGAACTATAACCCAAAGACCAAACCCTTCCTCCTTTAAATTGTGTTGGTCAGGATAAAGTAACTAGGACAACAGTCATGTGGTTGGTTACTTAGTCAGCTGATGTTTACAACCCTTTAATGGGCAAAACGTGTTAGGGTTTAATTTGGAGATATGTCTCCCATCCCAGGCTTCTGTTGGGAAGTTTGATCACCAACTGGTGATGCTACTTGAGAAGTTCTGAAAACTTGGTGAGGAGGACACTTTGGGGTGGGTCTTTATGGGTACCGTTGTTCCTGACTACTTCCTATTTTGCCTTCTAGTCCACTGTAATGTGAACAAGTGTCCGTGACAAACTCCTACAGTTACAAATTGAACTGGTTTGCCATGATGGACAGGAAAAAAAAAGCTCTGAAGCCATGAACCCAAATAAATCTTTCTTCCTAGAAATTAGACATGACAGGAAATTTGACCACAGTGAGCAAAACTAACAGAAGTTAGAAGAGTGGAAAGTTCACCCTACTCTCTTTTGAAGCTATGCCTCTTGGCGAGATTAAGGACGTTTCAGGTAGATGGCTACTAAATAAATTCAGGGAACCTCACATGTAGAGCTGACGTGGGATGTGGGCTCACACTTCAAATAGCACGAACTCCAGGAGAGACAGATTTCTATGTCAACAACTGGATGGTAGCTTCTGGTTTGGAAGCTTTCTCCCTGGGGAGATTCAGGCCAGCTCTGCTGCATGGTTGGATTTCTGAGAATCCCACCCCGCTTTAGAACTATGCAAACTGCCTATCTTCTCAGGATACTGCAGTCTGTTGTTGAGGACCAACACCATGCAAAGCGGTTGTTTCTAGGGGAACGAAGGGTAGACTTTGCCAGCATGTCAACAGGCTTTGTGATCTGAAAAAGGCTTGAGGGAGGGAAGAGCTGATGGGCTGGAGTGGTGAGATCCGGGAGGGGGCTGCCTGCCAGGCCATTCCGAAGAGAATAAATCAGCAAGGCTGACTGTGAAAGCAGAGGGTAATGCAGAAAGTAGGCTACTGAACTTGGCAGATTCAGAAAAAAAAAAAAAAGAGGGGGCAGAATCCTAATTGCAGCAGGCTGGGAAGTTGAGTGGATGGTGAGAAGGAGCAAGCTTAGACTGCAGTTTGCGTGGAGCACGGGAAGGAAAAGGATGGAGGGCTGGCTTTCTGGGAGAACGAACATCTTTCCTCCTGTCTTTCCTGCTTTCCCTTCCTCCGTTTTCTCCCTCCCTTTCTAAGTTCCTTCCTAAAGATATCACTGAGCAGAAAAGCCTGAAGTTAAAAGGTTACTGACAAGGCCAAGTGCAAGAGAAGGGTTGGGCTGCAGGATCTGGAGCAGAGGTGGAGAGATCTCTGCCAAGAGGGAGGGCAGCTTTTTCGACATCTCAGTTGCTGAGGGTGTGGGTAGCTGGGGTGGCAGTGGGAAGCTGGGGACCTGTCCCTGGTGTTTCTCTCTTCCCTGTGGAGCAGGAAGCAGGAGGCCACCTGGTGAAGGTGAGCGCAGAGGGTGACACGGCATGGACAGGGGCCCAGGCCGATGTAGAGAGTGGGACAGGCTCTTTGCAAATGTCCCATTAGTAGGATAGAGAGAATGCTCAGACTGGCTGGGATTGGAAGTCACTGGTTTCTTCACTGCAAAGTCAGAGGCTATGGCTAGCTTCGGTACTGTGCCTGCACGGTTGCACAGCAGACATGGGGCTTGGGGCTTCGGGAGCTTCCTTGATTTCCCTACTACATTGGAGTAAGTTTCAGCACAGTGCCCCTGGGCTGCGACGATGCTTCAATGCTTCAGGAGTTTGCTGTTCACTCCCTGTTGTATTGGTTCTGGCTTTCAGGTCTATTTCCGGTCCCTGGCCACAGTAACTCAACCTCTAAGACTGAATACAGCAGTCCCTCCTCGCCTGTAACGACGCTTATCAAAGCTTCAGTTCACAGCCAACTGTGGTCTGAAAATATCAAATGGGACATCCCAGAAATAATTCACACGCTTTCATTAAACTGTATTACAACATATTGTCAAGGTTCTTTTATGATTATAATAATTCAGTCGGGTTGTGACTTCACAACCCCAAAGCAAAACCTCAAAGCCCGCTCACAGGTTTTATCCCTGTTCTGGGGCCTCGCTCAAACCATTTGTTTAGAACCCAAAAGAAGATGTAGGGCCGGCTACAGCTACCAGCATCGAAACAAGGGTTGCCTAGGTTCTTAGTGAGCATGGGAGGACTTAGGGTGTTGCACAGAGTTTGGAAAGGCCCTATGCAGACCTAGAAGACAGGGTGCTTAAATATGGACCCTGATGAGGGCTTTGGGAGTAGACAGTACAAACACAGGTTGAGTTAACCAGCACATTTTTTGAGGCCTTTTAATTTTTATTTCTAAAAGCACTTAGTAGCCAGCCCTGAGGTATGAGTAGAGGGAGCCAGAAACGATGGTAGAAATAGACCCACTGCCCTTAGAAAAGTCTAGCTGGGAGGGAAGGTCCAACACGAATCCCGAATATATGGAGAGCAGAGCAGGTACCGTTTACAGGTGGCACTGAGGGAGGGAGAAGCCTTGCATGGGAGCATGTGTGTCCAAAGCCTTCTTAGATTGGTGTATTCATATTAATCATAGTCAACTGAGCCGATCTTTGAAATGTATGTCTGTGGGGGCTGGCATAAGATCTGCCCCAAATCTGCTTTCAGTTTTTATTTATGTTTCTCCCCCGGGGACATTCTTAATAACAGTAGTGGTGTCCCTTGGTTCTGGATCTCCATCCCCTCCCCTGAAGCCTCAGTTTTCATTGTTCACTTTCTGCAGCAACCCCAACACTATCTCCACAAATCTCCATTTGAGTCGGAGGAAGCCCTCTGCTTGGGGAGGCTGGCCAGCAGCATCTCCAATAAGTCTGTGAAACGGCATCAGCGAGCATACCCTCAGTGTGGAGATGGGGCCAGCTATGTGCTGCAGCAACAGGAAGAGCAAACCGCTGGCTTATATTCCGTAATCCAGTGTTTACGTGTGTTCTAAAAGGGACCCTTTTCTTATGTCTGCCTTCTGTTCACAATTGCCTTCAAACCACCAAGTCGATAGCTTCCCAGCTCGTTCTAAAATCACAAATCAAAGCCATTGAGGTCTACAAAGCTAGAATGGCTGTAATTTTGTCCATTAACAGTTCATATCTGTCAGCAATGTATGCAACCGGGGTGTAAACCTTTTCCCCAGTTTAGTTCTCCGTATGTACCACATTCTAGTTCCTTTTTTTGTACTTGATTTTGAGGCTCACCCAAGTGAGCAAGATATATCCGATCTATGACTTGACCATAGTTACAGTCTGGTGCAGGATGTATTCTGTATCAACCCCTTTGAACTGTGAGGCCACTTTAAGCTCTCCTTAGCTGTTCTGCACCTATGAATTGTGTGAAGCTTAATATGTGATTGAGAGTTGGTGTTAGCAATTGGAGTTTAAGAACTTGTGTTTGTCAATGGCTACAGGTTCCAAGGGAATAATGAATACTTGGTGAGTGAAAGCTGAAAAGGCAAAAGTCAATGTATTGTGATTTATTGTTATTCAGTAAAGTCCAATGTGGAGGAAAGATACAGACACGTCAATGTTGCTAACAGGTCACTCACTACAGATCTTCTGGAAGTCTTATTTGAAACAAATGCAACTTGCAGGCACATTACTGGTCATCTAAAGAGGCAGAGTTTCTCTTTTCCACTCCCTACAAGCACAAGAGATTGACCCTAAAAGTACTTGCCTTGCAGCAGCTAACATATTGATGTGCACGAGTGCCTCCCAGAATCATTTGCAGGAAGAGGAATAAATGCATCAATGAGTACATAAGTAGATAATTATAGCAAGAATATATGGGGTAAGATAAGCTTATCAAATAAATTGTGTCCATTAGAGAATTCTTCTTTGGCACTAATTCATGCAGGGCATGTTTCTCTTTCATAAATAATGTGCTTTATAGTTTCTTAACACTGGCATTTTCCACCAGAGAGCCAGACTCAGCCCTCTACCACTCTGACCACTGCAAAGATCAGTGATCAAAATCAAATATTGTCATGCCCCCTTTTCCTGATCAGAATATTAATATACAGATCAAAAGGACAATTTATTAGCTTGCTAATATCCAGTGGTTAGAGGCAGGGGCAGGAGCTGATGTAAGTCTGACACAATGGGAACAACCCACTTGTCAATGGATCCCCTTTTAGAAAAAAGATTAGACTTGTGAATGCCTTAATCTGCCTGCTAAAAGATTGTATGTAAATCCTATGCAAATGATCCCCACTGCTGACAGTGACTAACAACATGCATTGTATCCCACATGCTCAACTATGAAATGTGGGGAGTGACTAGTCCTCTAGTTGTATTTTGGGATCTAAGTCTCTCAATGGCTTTGAATGAATAGGACTTTTAAGTGTCTTGCACGGATGAGCCTTTTGTGTTCTGAATTGGAGTCTTTTCCCACTTCATTTTAATCACAACTTCACTTCATTATAAATGTCATTTTTTTCTTTTGTTGTTAAAAAGGCTACATGTCCGACAATGTAGGAGTGTTTTGAGTGTTTTTCTCCCATGCTCTACTGTTCTACCTAGACTCTCTTTATACACAAATTGGTTTGACAACACTTAATAGCTTGACAGATTAAAATAGATTCTTGCAAAAAATATTTAAAGGAAAAAAATGAATAAAATTAGATTTTTTTCTTGGCTTATCTAAGCTTATTCATGTCTATCACTGCTGCCATTTTCTGGCTTATTGAACAATGAGGAAAAACTAAATGAATTTTAAAAACCCTACTTAAATTGTTTTCAGATGGATGGATTTTCTTAGCCTCCAAATTCTGATCTCTTTTGGTACGGTTTCATCTCATGTATTTTCAAAGCGTACGGGGTGTGGACAGATGGCCCAGCTGGAGAGCAGAGACTGGCGGTCACTGGGCCTGTAGGTATTGACCTGCTTCTTTAAAATACCAGCCTGATGTACTAATTTGACTTCACAAGATTTAACAAACAAGGAAATCTTCCAGCTGAGTGGGGCACATTCGTAATCCCAGTATTTGGGGAGTGGAGGGAGAAGCTACACAGAGAAAACCTGTCTAAAGAAAGAAAAGGAAAGGAAAGGAAACAAAATCTAGGGCTAGAAATATAGCTCAGTGGTAAACTGCTTTTTTGCTAATGTATCCAAGATCCTGGGTTTCTTCTCAGAACCACAAACAAATCAACAGGCAGACAGACAACCACTAAACAAATGGAAAATTATCTCAGAAGTTACTCACTTGATAACAACTGGTGTTTTTCCCTCTGAGAACTTGTTCCCTTCAGGGCACTTTTCATAAGGCTGCCTCCACAGTGTCTTTCCCCATTTCATAAAAAGATACTGTTTTTCCATGAGCCAGAACATTCAGATGCAGATGAAGCCCAAAGACCTACTAGTGTTAGTTAAGGGCATTCAGCAGCCCTGTTACCTTCATAGGTGAGGCTCCCTTGCTGTGGGGTGGTCCTGGTCACTGTGATGCACATCTGCATCCTTGGCTTCTGTCAATTAGTGCCCAAACCCAGCTGTAAAAGCCAAAAATGGCTGTAGACATCCCTGAGTCACCCTTGGGAGTTGAAGGCTTGGCAAAATCATCCCAGTTGATGACCACTGGCTTGTTTTCTCTCTCTTATCTGAGAAAAACAATCATGATTTTGTGATTCAGGCAGGAAAGATGTGGATTCAAGTGGCAGAGAAGCCAGCTTCTGAGGAAGACATGTGGCCTTCTTCAACTGTCCCTCAGAATAAAGCCACTGAGATGGGGACTGGAAGTCCACACTCAGCTGGTCAAGACTGACCAGGAGTAGATCTTTAATGTCAGTTTGTGGGTCTTAACCAAAACACACTGAGGAAGGAAATATGCTTGTGTATCAGTCACCGTTCTACTCCTGTGAAGAGGCACCATGCCCCAGGCAATTTGTACCATGGCCATCATGGTGGGGAGCATGGTAGCAGGCATGGCACACTGGAGCCATAGCTGAGAGCTTATATCTGACCCACAAGCAGGAGGCACAGACATAGCAAGACTGGTCTGGCATGGGCATTTGAAACCTCAAACCCTAGTGACACACCTCCTCCAACAAAGCCACACCTCCTAATCCTGCCTAAACAGTTCCACTGAGAGGTTCAAAAATTTAGAGTTAATGCTTGGGACTGGGGCAAAGTCACCATAGCACAGTTCTTTCAGAGTAAGGGTCCAGCATTCCCCCTCCCAGATTAACCTTGGGATGTGACTAGGGTCACGTAGCCCCTAAGGAAGCCTATGGAATGTGTTAACTCCCTCCCCCTTGCTACAACCTGACCTGCACATAACAGGGCAGGTATCCCCAGATGGCCAGATCTGATCGTTTGCAGTTTTGGCGCCTGAAAACAAACCAATCATTTTGAGGTCAACTCCCCTAGGGACCCTCTCACCCAATCCTATAGTGCCAAGACTTACACTTCCCTACTTTCATTTTCACCCCCTTAAAAACCCTGTTCCCCAGAGTTGGGGGTCACTTGCCTCTTTGTTCTTGCAAAAGGCAGCCACCCAGCTCGAGTTTGTAATAAAGGCCCTCGTGTGCTTTACATTGGACTCAAAGCCTGTTGGTCATTTGGGGACTTGCGATCTGGGCATTTCACACTAACTAGAGAACAAGCATTTGAATATATGAGCCTATGGGGGTGGTTCTCATTCAGATCACTAGAACCTGCTTTCCAGATGGTGAAACTGAGGCACAGATAGAGTAAATAACCTGCCTGTTATCCCAGATACAGTTTCAGAGCATTTGTGGGTGAGACTTAATTCTGCCTTTTTACTACTACAAAGCAGGTATGTGCCCAGGCCTCCCTGTGGGCATACATACTTTAGATCAGGATGGAGTCTGGTGGAGAGTTTTATTTTGCTAGGAAGCTAGGCCTCTTCTTTGGTTGCTCAGAAGATGCCAAGGCTGCATGCTCTAGTTCACTTCCTATGGCAGATGGAAGCTGTTGACCCCACGCTTCCAAAATTTGTGTTAAACTTCTCCCAAGGCATGATGGGATAGAAACACCAGCCATCTGTTACAGACTAGGAATAACATATATAGGTGACTGAACAATCAGGCCTCAGAGTTAGAGACCTCAGAGATTTAGAAATGGGAGGGATTTGCTCCTTCTTGCATGGAAGTTATCTTGATTGTTTTGTTTGTCTCTGAGGAAAGTACCAGAGAGAAGAAGAAACTGAAAGACTTGAGGTCCAAGTTGACTATGCCTTCTTAGCCCATGTCTGTGCAAGGCATGGAGCTGAGTGTGGGGACAGGATATTTCTCAGGGCACTCAGTGAGAGCTTTAATTTTTTTTTTTTTTTTGCAAGGAAAGCAGAAGACAGGAGGTTGCTTACAGTGGGGGAAACCCTGGAAGAACTAAGGTGTCTAATGACAGACCACTGCTTCTTCTGAGTGCCAGGTGCTGGGAGTCCTTGCTACTGACTCCTCATGAAACCTTGAGTAAAATACTCACATCCCATCATCGCCTGGTGTTCGGTACTTATCTCTTCTCTGCTACTGAATTCTCCAACAAGAAGTAACTTGAGAGAGGAAGAACCTAGAGGGTGCTGTCGACCATGATGGTGGAAGATTTGGTGGTGAGAGCGACTGGCTGGACTCCTACCACTAGGTGGCTGGTCAGGAAGCACAGTGTCAGCGGAAGGCAGATTGTAAGGTTCACTGTCTATCCCGGTGACCCACATTCTTCTCTTAACGCTGGGCACATTTCCTCTGCATGGATCACAGCTCAGAGAAGTGATACCTCTTTCCCACAACTAGAAGTTAGCAGCAGAGGGGGGCTCACAGCCCACCTGGGATGGACAAGGGGAAGTGTCTGCTCCTGCTAGCTCAGTCCCTGCCAAGGAAGAAGGGCCAGTCTGGAAAGCCTGTCTGTCTTCATGGCTCTCTACGGGATATGGGACATCACATGAGGGGAGCAATGAGGGTCAGTAAAGTCTCCCCACCCTTCCAAAGCCAGGCCCCAGGAGAAATGAGCTCTCCATATGCAGCTCCTCGGATTCCTCTGGAGTCTGAGCAGGCACATTACTGGCTAAGGCCTGTTCTCAGAAGGGTATGGAATTCTCCAGAGGAGAAAATAAATCAAGGCACATAACTGCTGCTACATTCATCTTTGGATGAAATCTGCTCAGGAGCTACTGAGTGAAGTTCATCAAGCAGCCCTTCCATAGCTTCACTGCCATGACTGAGCATGCAGCTGAAGAGGGTCTGAGAGAAGCTCCCTGACTTACAGTGGGGCTATGTCCTATAAACCCACTATTGCGGTTGAAAAATATCACAAGTGAAAATTGCATTGAATTTTCAAAATCCATGGGGCATTCTAGCTCAGCAACAGAGCAGCATATTGTAGAACACTGGCTCCGTACTTGTGAGTGTGGGGCTGGCTGATTCCGTGGCTGCTACCGCCGCCACCTAGCATCAAGACAGGATCCGACTGCTCGGAAAAAGAACTACTTTCAAAATTCTGAATATGTGGACCCAGTGGGCAAATGCGCTTGTTGTCAAACCAGATGGCCTAAATTCAATCCCTGGGACTTGCATGGTGGAAGGAGAGAGCTGAATCCCAAAAGCGCTCCTCCAACCTCCACGGGTGTGTGATGAAATGTGCTTGCTTTCCCCCACACAATGCAAATAAGTAAGGCTGTAATTTTTAAAAATCTGTGCAACCCTGATGGAACAAGTATTTCTTCCCACCAGTGTACGAAGAACTGTAGGTTAGACCTGGTAAATTAGGGACCATTTGTATTTCAGAGTCAACCAAGGAAAAGTTCATGGTAAAGTATCATGCTAGGAAGGGCCCAGAGGGCCTCCACCATTCTCAGCTACTAAAGTTCAAGACATGAAAAGTAAAGAAGAATCAAAGCCAAGCTGCAGTCTGGGCTTGGAGATCCAAGATCTGGGGCAGAAACAGAAAGTGACACCCATCCCCCACAGCAGGCAGAGCCGCCATGAGCCACTAAGCAGGAGAGTCAAGTTCAAGAGTCAAGAGCAAGAGTCCAGTGCACACTCTGTGCCATCGAGGAGTGAGACACACTGTGAATATCTTCCCAGAGAGTGCCGACTGTCTACTCTTAAAACAGAGAGTCAAAGATTAATCAGCAACTCGTCATACTCCAAGGGGGAAAAAAAAAGACTCCACAGTGATTGAAGTATGTGTGTGCATGTGTAAACTGTAGATATTAGAAAACTATATGTACTAGCATTTTCCTACATGCTTGGGCTCTAATGACAGCTATAAGCAAATAAATTCTTGCTCAGTGGATTGTATGTCTTTATGGTGTTGCTATGTGGAGTGTAAAGGTACACATTTATCAAGCTGGCTCTGCTTGACCTCATCATGTTAGTTAATAAGGTACGGGTAAACTGCCATTCTTCGAAGAATATGTGATTAGTCATAGTAGTCAGATGTGAGACCTCACATCTGTAATCTCAGGAGTCAGGGGTCTGAGGAGGGAGGATTGCTGCAAGTTTGAGGCCATTGTAGGTGCTATAATGGGTTCCAGGCCAGCCTATTGAGTGAAGCCTTGCCTCAAAATGATGACGATGACGACGTGGTAGTGATTATGCTGGTGGGGGGGGGCAATGAAATAAAAGTGAGCAAACAAAAATTTCATGGTGAGTGTGAGATCTACAGCATTTTCTTTGGCCTTATGAACTTCCTGCAAGGCACAGAAGCACAAAAGTGTTGTGATCAGAGGGGCTATCCCCTGCTGTGCTCTTGTTTCGACCACTGACTGACTTAGTGGTTGTTTTAGTTGGTGTTTCTACTGCCGAGATGAAACACCATGACCAAAAAGCAATTGAAGACGAAAGTGTTTATTTGGCTTAGGCTTCCATATCACTGTTCATCAGAAGTCAGGGCAGGAATTCAAACACAGCAGGAACCTGGAGTCAGGAGCCGAAGCACAGGCCATGAAGGGTTGTTGCTTGCTGGCTTGTTCATCATTGCTTGCCTCAGCTTCCTTTCTTATGGAACCCAGGACCACCTGCTCAGGGATAGCACCTCCCACCATGGACTGGACACTCCCCCACTGATCCCTGAAAGGCTGACATAAACTCATTGTAGGGCCAGGCCTCAATTTAAAAGAAAAGTCATCAGTCCTGGCAATTAGGCTGTAGGTCACCAATTCCAGGAACAAGACCATAAAATCTCCTACCAAAGGAACAGCCTGGAGATAACCACAAGAATGGGAAAATATCTTGTCTCAGGATGGGGCATCTATGCTGGGCAGCCTTACCTCATTCTGTAGTCAAACATTCATGGCACAGGAATGCAGCCCCCTGGACCACCAAGATGCAAGCCAATGAGGAACTGACCTTTCTAACTTCCCTGGCACCCACCAATGAAGTTTTAGATTACCTCACACTTGCCAGAATTACCCTAGTTTCCTATAAAGAGGCCTGTGTGCCTTTGTCTAGGGTCGCCATTTTATAAAATGGTTTGACTCCTGCATGCAGGTTTTCTTGAAATAAAACACTCTTGGCCAATTGCATATGTGAGTGGTGGTCTCTGTCATAAACTCAGTGGCTGGCTCTTTGATCACCTCCTCCTGGGGGCAAGGGGCAGCCTTGCCAGGTTGCAGAGGAAGACAATGCAGACAGTCCTGATGAGACCTGATAGGCTAGGGTCAGATGGAAGGGGAGGAGGACCTTCCCTATTAGTTGACTGCAGGGAAAAGAAGAGGGAGGGACCATGGGATTAGGAGGAGACAAGGGAGGGGGCTACAGCTGGGATACAGAGTGAATAAATTGTAATAAAAATAAACGATTGGATTCCTCACTACCACAGAAAAAGTAAACATTAAAAAGGCAATAGAGGGAGGAAGGAGAGAGGGTAGGGAGTGGAGGGGAAGAGGATTTGGAGGAGTGGGAATGGTGGGAAGGGATGAGGAGGGAAAGAAACTAGTTCTAAGGAAGGAAAGCTTGTTAAGTGAATGAAGATTTTGATTTCAACTAATCTGGATTATTTCCCAACTTTGGGAACAGGAAGACAAACAACCCATCATTGGGAAATCTTTGATTGGGAGTGAATCACATACTTTCCATTCTATTGCAGGAATGCTAGCATCTTCAGGCACTCATTGTTATATAATTATGTCTTGTCCAAACTCAACAGGTCTTCCATTCAGAACCCTGTTGCCCATAAGTCACCCTCATTTGAACACACTCTGGAGATTCTGTAGCAGAATCCTCCATGATCATCACTGAGCTGAATGGTTTTATGTCGACTTGACAAGCTAAAGTCATCGGAGAGGAGGGAACCTCAATTAGGAGAATGCTTCCATAAAATCCAGCTGTAGGGCATTTTCTTAACTAGGGATGGTTAATTACAGTTTATTCACTTTGTAGCCCCCTCCCTCATCCCTTCCAATCATGCCCTCCCTCTTCTCCTCCCAAGCCCCTCCCCAAGTCCACTCATAGGGGAGGTCTCCTCCCCTTCCATCTGATCCTAGTCTATCAGGTCTCATCAGGAGTGGCTGTTGTCTTCCCCTGTGGTCTGGCAAGGCTGCTCCCCCATCAGGGAGAGGTGATCAAAGAGCAGGCCAATCAGTTTATATCAGAGACAGTCCCTTTTCTCATTACTAGGGAACCAACTTGGACACTGAGCTGCCATGGGCTACATCTGAGCAGGGGTTCTAGGTTATCTCCATGCATGGTCCTTGGTTGGAGTACCAGTCTCACAAAAGACCCCTGTGCTCAGATTTTTTTGGTTCTGTTGCTCTCCTTGTGGAGTTCCTGTCCTCTCCAGGTCTTTCCATCCCCCCCTTTTTTCATAAGATTTCCTGCACTCTGCCCAAAGTTTGGCTATGAGTCTCAGCATCTGCTTCAATACCCTGCTAGATAGAGTCTTTCAGAGACCCTCTATGGTAGGCTCCTGTCCTGTTCCCTGTTTTTTCCCATCTTTGGATATATATCACGTTTGCCTTTCTGAATGAAGATTGATTATCTTACCCAGGGTCCTCCCTCTTGCTTAGCTTCTTTAGATTTTAGTATGATTATCCTATATAATATGTCTAATATGCACTTATTAGCAAATATATACAGTGTGTGTCTTTCTGCTTCTGGGATATCTCACTCCGGATGATCTTTTCTAGTTCCCACCATATGCCTTTAAATACTCAGCAATTAAAAACAAGGAAATCCACTCATCTTTTTTTTACTGTGTATTCTGTGTGTACTGGGATCAAATCCGTGCTCAGGTAAGCGTTCCAACCCTGAGGCGTCTTCAGAGTCTTTCCTGAAGTTCTTTTTCCTACCTATCTGCAAAGCTGTGCACTGACGGAGCATTTGGCAAACCAGAACATGCTCATAAACACACTAATCAGGTAGGCGCATGTCACTCTGTCAGGTTCCTTATCACAAGCTTGCCACACACACACACACACACACACACACACACACACACACACACCAGTGGGGGAGGGGCAGAGGGTGGAGCCTGTGTTTCTGAAGACTGCCCTGGTCCCAGCCACCGCCCCACCCCCTCTGTTTTTATGCCCTGAGGGTAGCATTGTGTAAGCTCAGCCCCAGGCAGCTAACAATTTTCACGAATTGTTTACAGTGCTCTAATTTTTACACTCTCTTAAAGGATCTGTGAGCATACTGATTGCAGAAGGTAATATTTCCAGCATCGGTAACCATGGCAATGAATCATCCGCCTCAGAATGAGTGCCAGCTGCGACAGTGTCTAGCTAGTAGCACCCCGGCGTTCCGCTAATGAGCGGTTTCATTAGCTGTGGAAGGAAGGACATTTCCACGTCTTCCCATCTTTACATGTGTTGTTAAAGACTCCTCCTTGGGAGCAACATCTGAAAAAAGAAAATTAATCCGTTTGGTAAAACCTTGATCCCCAAAGGAAAGCATTACTTGGGCCAGAAAGTGGAGCCCGAAGGAGCATCTCTTTGAAATCTGCAAGGCTGCTCTGTGGTGCCTTGCCCTGGCCCCAGCATCCCTAGCGCCTTTTTCCTTTTCTCCATAGAAAACACTCCATCAGCATTCTCCTTTGGCGGTATAGGAGTAGACTTCTGCTGGGAATAATTTAAGACTAATAAAGCAAGCTTCTGAACAACTCCCTTTGAATTATGTAACGGGCGCTTTGAAGTGTGTTAGCATTCTGTCTTACCAGATTTGATTTTGGGGGGCGGGGGAGGAGGGAGGAAGACTGAAGTGGGAATGTAAGTCACTGTCCTTTATCTGATGATGGGTCTGACAGGCTGAGCATCTGAACATCACAGAGATAAGAGCCCAGAGCAATGGATGCTGCTCCACCTGGGTGGGAGAGGACCCCAGACCGCTGCTGCCCCTTTGGTGGGGAAGAAGGAAACTCTGTATCCAGGAGCACCGCGAACATGGTCACATAGAGATGCCGGTGGGAAGGCTGAAGGAAGGTGCCTTTTCTGCCGCTATGCTCTGTGTGCTCATTTCTTTTAACCTTCTCGGGACTCTGTGATGTAGGTATTGTTTCTGTCCCACAGCCGAGAAGAATGAGGTTAAGCAACTGACTCAAGGTTTCCTGGGTGGTAAACAGCAGAGCCAGACTTCCTACCGGGGAAACTGGGCAGAGTCTTCCTTGTAACCCCACATGCTATCATGAAAGAAAGCTCAAAGGAGGGCAAAGGGTTTTTTGAGGGAAAATTTTATTTTTTTTCTGCTTTTTAAAAATTTGCTTTAAAAATGTTATTTAATCAGGGGGGTGAGGAGGGGTCTGTAGGTATGTGGGTACATGTGTACCATGCCCTGTACACAGGGTGGGTTGTAGGTGTGTATCATGCCATGCATGTAGAATTCAGAGAATAATGTGTAGAAATCTGCTCTCTCTTTCCAACATGTGGGTCCCCATGATGCCACCGGGTCATCGTGCTTGGCTTGGCAGTGCCTTAACCCACTGAGCCATCTGCTAGCCTCAGGGCAGTTTCCAATCTCAGCCGGGGCTTTTGCCATTTGTCTCATATGCACTTCTTTCTCTTCCTACATTTCAAATACCACCTGCTTCGCAGAGAGCCTGGGAGGACCACATTAGAAGATGCACATATGAGCTTATAGCGCCTGCTTCGCCAAGTGGCTGGGAGGACCACATTAGCAGGTGTACATTTGAGCTTCCTATACGCTCCTGTGATGTGCAAAGGAAGTGAGCGTGTGAAACTGGCAGCCACAACTGTTGCTGGAAAGACAGGGCAATAACAAAAAGCAGATCCTCTGGAAATTTAAATTAGCTCTCACAAAACTATTCACGTTTCTTAGAATTATGCAATCAGGAACTCGCATATTTCAAATTATTCATATTTAATTAGATTACGCACTTACAACACTTGTTCAAGAGCAACCATGAGACACCGTTTTATTCTGAGAAGTTTTGCACTGACATTTTTGTTCTTACTTTTATTTTTTTAGACAACATCCTGTGCAGCTCAGACTGGCCTTGAATGTGCTGCTGCTACTTCCCTAGGGCTTAGATTACAGGAGTGTCAGCCCATACTCAACTCAACATTGCTATTGAGAAATGAACAGCCTTCAAAGAGTGGAACGTCTGTCACCAAAGGGAGTCAAACATTAAAGACTTTATATTGCTTTCTAAATACTTCAGAGGGAGACTAAGACAAACAACATAACCTGATCAGCAAAGTGAGTCCCTTTGTGGACAAGGACAAGGGCCATCAAGTCCTTGGCATTTAGGAAAGAATTATCCAAGCCTCTAAAATATCAAACGGAGAACTCCAGAAATAAACAACTCACACATTTAAAATTGCACGGTGGCCCGAACAGCATTTTGAAACCTCACACTGCCTCTCTTGTCCCTCCTGGAGGGACAATGAATCATCCCTGTATAATGTCTCCATGCCGTGTATGATGCCTGGCCATTGCAGTTACTAGACCCTGCTAGAGCATTGAGACAGGAGCTAGCTGTAGACAGTAGGGCAGGGCTGATGGTCAATCGTGAGCTACTCACGTGACTCCCTTTCTGGAATCGGCAAATAACTCTCCAGCTGGCAAGACATGTGGATTCCTTATAGATTTGGTCCATAATGCTAAAAATAAATGCACTAAAAAAATATGATCAGACATAATAAAGATCACCTCAGTCTCCAGCTACTTCCTACCACCAGACCCATAAAGGATCACCAAGTCGGGCTGCACATCTCTATGAGCCCCTCTCACACAAGAGTTTTCTCACTTTTCTTTAATAAATCCATATTCGCTTTGCTCACTCCTTGCCTATGTTTCGTTACTGAATTTGGAAGCCACAGGCTGGAGTAGCTTTGATAGCTGTTGAGTTTCTAGAATCCTGGTCCCCTGAGTCAAGTCTATCAAAAGCCTGAAAACTCTCTGTTGAACTCAACCCACATCATTTTCACAGTCCTTATGTTCAAGTATTACCTTGTTTAATGGTAGTGAGGGGCCAGCAAGATGACTCAGTGGGTAAAAACACTTGCCACCAAGCCTGATAGCCTGAGTTGACATGTATGCCCACACAATACTACACACACATACACACACACACACACACACACAGGTGCGTGCTCGTAAAGAAATATAAGCCTAATTATTTGAATTCAGTCCCTGAAAAACTTGATTCCTTCAAGTTACCCTCTGATCACAACACCAGTGCTGTGGCCACCACATTCTATACATACACAAAATAAGAAATAATTATTAAAAATCCCCAAAACCTCTAGTAATGGTATCAAAGCTCAAGAGTAGTGATAACGGCAATTACATTGCAGCATATTGTTAGAGTTGTTCTACTTTATCATATAATCGTTGATAATCCCTTTCTGTGCCTAATTTATAAGTAATATATCATAGGCTTGTTTGTACAGAAGAAGAGAGGGCATGGGTATGACTTGGTACCATCTTCAGTTTCAGTTGTGCATCTCCTTTCATGAGAGGGGGCTACTTTACTTTGTTTTGCTCTGTACAAGTACGCCTGTGACAAAATTCAATTTACAATTTATATGTGAAAATAATAGGGTTAGAAAGATGGCTCAGTAGTTAAGAGTGACTTGGAGGGGACAGGAGCTCCACAAGGAGAGCAACAGAACCAAAAGATCTGGGCCCAGGGGTCTGTTCTGAGACTGATACTCCAACCAAGGACCATGCATGAAGATAACCTAGAACCCCTGCTTAGATGTAGCCCATGGCAGCTCAGTGTCCAAGTGGGTGCCCTAGTAAGGGAAACAGGGACTGCCTCTAACATGAACTCAGTGGCTGGCTCTTTGATCACCTCCCCCTGATGGGGGAACAGCCTTACCAGGCCACAGAGGAAGACAATGCAGCCAGTCCTGATGAGACCTGATAAGCTAGGATCAGAGGGAAGGGGAGGAGGACCTCCTCTATCGGTGGACTGGGGAAGGGGCATGGGAGGAGAAGAGGGAGGGAGGGCGGGATTGGGAGGTAATGAGAGAGGGGGCTACAGCTGGGATACAAAGTGAATGAATTGTAATAAGCAATAAATAAATTAATTAATTAAAAAAAGAGTGCTTGCTGCTATTGCAGAGGACCTGAGTTTGATTCCCAGAACTCACCCTGGCAGTTCACAACCACTACCTTTGGGCAGTAACTCCAGTTTCAGGAGATCTGATACCTTTCTACTCTCTTCCACCACTTGCCCTCACATGCATATTCTTTCCCCGCCACCAACAGAGAGATAATAATAATAATAATATTTTTAAAAGATTCAAAATAAAACAGAATATTTATAACGATTTTCTGTAGTAAGTCATGTGACTTTTTTTCCCTTTAAAATACCTCATTACACTCTACCCCTCCCCTTCTTTGGGTGATGGCATGCAATGGTATAGAGCAGTGTGACATGATGGGGTGAAATGAGTGATAAGGACACTACACAGCTGTTCTTGACCATCAGCTCTTGACACTGCAGAAGACTGAGAACTAAGTGCCCCACAGTGGACAGCAAGGACATACTGTGTGGGCAGACTGGACAAATTGATAATTTTCCCCAGAATGGACAGATTGAATCATGCTACCCAAAATGGTGTCATTTTAAAATTGGTGAATTTATTTATTTATTCCTGGAATAACCCTGGATTGCAGTCAACAGCAGACAGCTGGAACAGCAGAAAGACTACAGAGGAGGGGCTGCCTCCCAACACAGCCACTGTGAAGGGCGGAGGATCTGAAAACACTGTATTAGCTACTTTTCCTGTTGCTGAGACCAAGTAGCCGATAAGTAGCAACTTCAGGGAGGAAGGGTTAATTTGGGCTCACAGAGAGGCTACAGTTCATCATTCTGAGGAGATTCTGTGGCAGGCTCGGCTCCACAATCAGGGTGCAGAGAAAGAAGAGTGTTTTCTCCTTCCCTTCAGTCCTGGGCCCCACTCCGTGGTGTGGTGCTGCCTCAGCTCAGAGTGGCTCACCTCAGTCAGACCTCCCAGGAAACTTTCAGGGACATACCCAGAGGAGTGTTCTCACGATGCTTCTAAATCACAAAATCAGCCATCAGGTTACCAAATGCCAACACATGGATAAATACATTTGAGAGAGAAAGGGAGTGAGAGAGAGGAAGAAGAATGGACCCGCACAGTTCCATCTCATGCTCAGTAAAGATCTTAGGACTCATCTCTGCCTCCCAGAAACGAGTCCCTGCTTTGATTTTCCTCTTGGTTATTTTCCCAGTAGATTAAAAAAAAAGTTGCTACTTACTGCAAGTGGACGAAAATAGTCTCTTGCTTTAAGCGGAGATTTGGTTTTGAAGCAGGCTCCTATCACCAAAATGCCTCTTCTGTCATGGTTGTAGCTATATTCCAGAATTGATTCTCTAAGTAGAAACATGGAGCCCTAGGTCTTTCCAACAGAAAGCCATAACGCTACCTGCTTTATTCATATTGTCCTTTAAGACAGTACCGCACCATTCCCCTAAAAGGACTGTTTCCACTCCCCTGCAAGTCCCAAATGTTTACGCTTGGAGGAAAGAGGACAGGGAGACATCTTTATTGGCTCCGGGCCGTGGAACAGTATCACTGGCAATGGCGCCTTTGCACACATGCTTCCCACTCAGAACCTGTGAATGTCTTGGCTGGGTTCCATCAATCCATACTCAGAAGGACAGATGGTGAATGGAGCAAGAGAGTGCTACAGTGAGGAAAGAGATGAATTAGCTTATTAAGAAACAGCTACTTGATATAATGTGGCACATTTCCATGGAACTCGGAACTAGGGTTCAATTCAAAGAGGAGAGGGATTTCCCAACAGCTTGTCTCTGGATTGCTGTGAATCACAGTGACTTTCAGAAGCCTTCCTTCTACAGGTTTTTCACTGGCCCTCAGCTTTCCTAGGATGGTCATTCCTCTGGGCACTGCCTTCCACCCTCCTCTGGACATTTTACTCCTAGTCTGTATTTTAATGAAGGTACTAAGTATAAATCAGCAATCTAGCTGATGGCTCAGGCATGGTGTTGGGCTGGAGTGATGCAGGTGACTAATGGAAGACATGCATTCTCCTGTAGCTTACAGAGCAGAGAGACAAATGAGGGAAGGTGGCATTTTGTGACAGGGCATGCTAATCTGTGTTAACAGCCAGAAATAAACCCCCAGGAAGTGGTAGATACTGAGGCAAGCCAGAAAGAGCAAAAGCAACGAGTTAGACCTTTGTGTAAAGTTTTTAAATTTTGGAGAAAATACCAAGGAATAGGTTTCACTGTGATATCTTCACACACAAGAGTCATTCAATAGATTTTGCTTTGATTTGTCCCCCTCGCCATTCCTCTCTCTACTGTTTGCTGTTCTCTGTCTACCGACTCGCGTAATAGATCTCCTCCCGTTTTCATGTCTGCTGTGTGACTTTCCTGGAGGGTTGTGAACAAATGTCTACTCATCTCAGACGTGGCACAGCTTACAGAAACTGGGTGAGGAATTGCTTACCAGGTGACCTGAAGGTGGATTCATCACTAAAAGCCCACCCCAGCTTGGGTCCTAACTCACAAAAAGCTGCACCCCTTGCTGCAACGAGCAGCAGTCCTTTCTCTAGTGACCTGTTCATGTACACACAGATTGACTCCATTGCACGGCTACCGTGCCTAATGCGAATGTGCGGGTGCCTCTGTGGTGTGTTGGGAATACACCCAAAGATTGTACAGTCGTGGCATGTGATATTTTTAGCTTTGGTTTCATGTAAATATTTTTAATTTGAAGACACTTAGCGAGAAGCAGGGCATGTCATGGCTGAAGTAGGGCCTGGGCTTCCAGTTTGCACGCTCCAATGAAGAATGAAAAGGCAGGACTGGGGGATCCCAGGACACATCAGGCTCCTGTTGTTTTTTGACACAGCAGAGTGAGAAGGGTTTCAAAGAAACAGAATAAGCCGAACACTCTAAGAAAAACCAGAACAAAAATCAATCACAAGACCTGGGAAATCCCAAGAGCAGGGTGGGGAAGACCCCAGCATTGGGGCAGCTGTGCCTGAGCTTGAGTCCCGGTTCCGATGCTCTGTGAGCTTTGGGGAGCTCACTTCACCCTGGCACCTCAGGTGCTGAGAGAACCTTAGAAGCCACTTTATATGTTGCTGACTGGAAAAATGCTGTGATACTAGCGAGGTTCCTGGAAGAGGGCAGAGTGCTGCACAGCTGTTGGCTGTTACTGGATTTAGTAAGACAGGTGGCCTCTGGCTCTGCCGTGATTGTTTTCTGCTGCTATAATAGAATATTGAGGGTCAGCTGATGCTAAACAGTAGGCGTTTGCTTGGTTCACTCTTCTGAAAGCTGGAAAGTCTCATAGGCAGTGGCCAGCAGCTGGAGAGGAACTTTAGCATTATGACCTCTCCTAATCACTTCTCAAAGTCCCCCCAAATATGGAAACCTAGTTTGGGGAGCATATTCAAACTGTAGCAGAACATGAAGCGCAGCCTACCTCAGTACCTTAGTTACTTTTGATGCTGTGATAAGATGCCACGGCCAAGGCAACTTAGAGAAGAGTTTATTGGGGATTACAGTTTCAAAGCATGAGCCCATGGCCATCATGGCAGTAGATAGGCATGGCATGGCGCTGGCGCATTTGATGGGAGCTTACTTGCATCTTGATCCACAAAGAGGAGGGAGGGAAAGAAAGAGGGAGAAGAAGAGGCAGTGGGAGAGAGAGAGAAAGAGAGAAGGAAAGCCCTAACTGGACCTGGGCATGGGCTTTTGGAATCTCAAAGCACACACACACACACACACACACACCACTACCACCACCACCCCCGCTGCCAGTGACAAACTTCCTCCAAAAAGGACACATCTTCTAATCCTTCCTGAACAATTCTACCAACTGGGGAGGAAACGCATATTCAAACACATGAACCCACGGGGACCATTCTCTTTCAAACCACTGCACTAGAATAGATGTTCTCATTCCCTGAGAAGTCTCCAAAGTAGATCTGGGTGGGCTGAAGGTCTCGGTGTCCCAGTGCCTTGCCTTCATCCCAGGCCGAGTCTTCTTTTTCGTGCTAGCCTGGCACTGTTGAGACTTCTATGCTTATAGGCCTGGAGGTCCCTCTGAAACACATTCTAATTCTGTAAGTCTGAAACAGCACTCCAAATCTGGCCCTTCGAAAAGCTCCCAGGGTTTGCCAACTGTGAGGAATTAGGGGCCAAAGTATATGATCCCCAATATCTTCTTGCAAGGCAAGGTCTATCCAGCAGATCTTGCTTCCTGGGGTCTCACGTCTCTGTTAGCTTCATCCCACTCATCTGACAAAGATGGAAGATGGGCCCCGCATTGATGTTCTGTCTGCTCTCATCCCCTCCCTTCCTTCTCACGTCTTCTGTGCCTCAGGAACACACTCCCCCGCGGGTGTGTTCTAGTAGGTGTCTAATGTGAATAGATGCTTCAAAGCTCCTTTCTAAGCTGATGACGCTGCAGACGCACTGAGAGGAGAGTCATTTTCTCCAGAGTAAACAAGTAAAACAGAACTTCCAGTTACAGGATATTGTGTCTGTGTGTTGGCCTGGCTGGTTTTCTTACGAAACACAAGGCTAACTGCTCATGGTCCCACTCCCTGCGTCCTTGCTCTGTAAGACCCTCATGTGCCACTGATCTTGAGTTAGGTAGACAGCGGAAATGAGTGTCCCTCCACACCTCACACGCCACACATAACCGCTTACGTCAGTGTATGTGGGTGCTGCTGTTGTCTACACCGTGAGACCACGCCCCACTCCCTCAATTTGTCTCCAGTGGTGTTGAACTATGAGGAACATTTTATCTTTTCCTAACCAAATGTAAAGCATTTGCTCTGTATTGAGTGTTACGGCTCCTCTTGACAGGGTATTAAACACGCAGGAGACTAAGTACAGGATATATATAGGTAAATGCCACCCCATTTCAGAGAAACGATTCAACACTCACACAGGTCCTGGACCCAGTCTGTTGTGGATACCAAGGAACACTTGGACATTTTTGTAATAGTTGTTAATTAATTAATTTTTTTTTCCTATGGTGGGGATGGAACCCAATGCTTTTCCCATACTGAACAAATTCTACAACTGAGCTACATTCCCAGGCCAGGACCCTTCAATTTTTAACTGATGCATAGTGATCGTACGTCTTATGGAGTATAGTGTGATATTCCAACACATGTACACTATGTGCAATGGTCAGATCACAATCCATTATTCGGCATTGTTTCTTTGAACTCTGTTACTAAAACAAGAATAACGTGAATCAATTTTTAGTGGGAAATGACAGGAACTTAAAGTGTGGGTGTGTTTCAGTCTTTCAGAACTCCTACATGAGTGCTTTCTGAGGCCATTTATACCAGGGTCCGTGTGGTCTTGCGGTTGCCTAAGAGGCGCCTTCCTCAGTCTGCCACCCACAATCAGGGCTTAGCTATCAGTCCAGCAGCTCTGTGTCACTTGTTTGTTTATTTTCTGCTCTGCATTCCATTCAGCCTGTTCGGGGTGCCATGCCAGAGTGGATGGAGCCACAGGGCCATGTACTTTAAACGAGATGGAAGGATGATGTGTGTGCCTCGTGTCAGGGACGTTGAGGAGGGGAGAGACAAGGCCTGTGTAACTCTTCCTCCCCAGATACCCTGTGGGGACAATGACATTGAGAAGGCAGCCTTTGGGTACAGCCCCTCATCTCAAGGAAAACTGTTAGCAAGGGACAATGCTAATATTCATGCTGACTTCAGCCAATGGAAACAGGAGAGGGAATTCTGGAAGAAAAGCAACAATGACCAAAGCTGGAGCAAGTTTTAGGGCCTGGATAAAGTCCCAGGGGACACGGTGGATGGCTGTGATGTCCCAGATCTGCCACAAACATGTACTAGTGACCGCTCTGTGTGGGTGACATGTTCATGACAAGATTGACAGCACAGGGACTTGAAAAGAATCTCTTCCAAGCAAAACACAGCTGGATTCAGGTTGGTTGACAAAGAGCACACAATGCTAGAAACTCAAGAAAGCCTTGGGATTTGGGGAGAACTGGAGAGGGAAAACATATACACAAGAAGGTAGGAATTATACTACATAGCAGATAAAAACTTGGGCCCGGTCATGCAGATCAGGGGTAGAGTGTGTGCCTTGGGTTCCATCCCTAGTGCAACAAAACCTGCCAACCAAAGGAAATCATAAATAAAGACTCCCTATCCTAATGCTCTATAAGCCTCACAAGAAATCTGGACAGTTTTAGTGGGAGATCACAAAGGCTTTACGGAGAACAGTGGAGGTTCTGTCCACAGGACCATCTTTGCCTTGTATAAGGTCTTCAGGGTGCAAAGTGACTCTGTATCTATAGTTTTAATGGTTGTCCACACCTACCTTTGAGAAAACACCCAGAAGAAAGGAGCCACTCAGAGCTTTAGTAATATCATGGTCCATGGGTCACCTGCATCTGGGTCACATGGGGCACACGAAGATGCCTCTCACCCAGAGTGTCAGCATCTGGGTGTGGAGCATGGTCTTCAAGCATGACAGCTGTCGTCATCAGAACAGTCGTGACTGCCTTCAGTGAATTCCCAGTCCAGCTTGTTGACTGTTGACATTCTCTTACATAGAGAGGTCACGGGGGAGGTTATTGGACCCTTGCCTGAGGTTCCCATGACCCCCTCTTGCACCTCCCTGCCATTTCTATGTGATTCTGTCCTAACTAAAGGGGGCCTTTGTGGATCTCAGGTGCAGGGGTGTATGGACTGTGGTTAACTGGAGGGAGACTCCATTTAGGCAGCTAATGGGAAGTCGTCATCTAGGCTGGGGTGAGACTTCCCAGTGGTGCAATTGTCTGGGAGTGACCCACAGTCCTGTGAGTGGCCCCTCCCCATGCTCTGTAGATGAGCCTAATGCACTCATTGGTTTGCCACATTAGACTAGTGGAACCGTATTTCAGTTTGTCACTGGAGCCTTATGAGAAAAGCATGGAAATATGTCTTTATTTCTCCCCATGGAAGTAATTCTCAAATCAGCATCTCTTGGAAGGAGTGCAGAAATTTGCGTTTTAAAAAATTTGACTCTTTTTCTTTTTTTAATGTAACTGACAAAGACGGTTTTCTAAGATGTTACAAAAAATCCACTTTTGTGACCAGAATTGGACATCTGAGAATGGTAAATTTACAAAGCATAGAGGATTATTCTGGTAGTCCTTGAAGTCCAAGAGCATCTGCTGGCTCCCGGTGAGGGATTCATGCAGGAAAGGTGCAGGAAAGCAGAGGTTCGGGTGGATATGGGCAGAAGAAACAAAACATGGTGAGGCCTCAAGTTGCTGCAACCCGTTCAAAAGAACTTTGTTAATTTCTGTATTAGCCTCTCAATTCAAACCCAGGGCCTTGAACATGCTAGAAAAGTACTGTATCAGTGAGATACACTCATTTTTTTAATTTTTAAAAATTTTATTTTTATTAATTACAGTTTATTCATTTTGTATCTCAGCCCTCCCCCATCCAGTCCCAATCCTGCCCACCCTCCCTCTTCTTCTCCTATGTCCCTCCCCCAGTCCACTGATAGGGGAGGGCCTCTTCCCCTTCCCTCTGACCCTCATCAGGACTGGCTGTATTGTCTTCCTCTATGGCCTGGTAAGGCTGCTTCCCCATCAGGGGGAGGTGATCAAAGAGCCAGCTACTGAGTTCATGTCAGAGGCAGTCCCTGTTCCTGTTACTGGGGAACCCTCTTCACTGAGCTGCCATGGGCTCCTTCTGACCAGGGATTCTAAGTTATCTCCATGCATTGTCCTTGTTTGGAGTATCAGTCTCACAAAAGACCCCTGTGCCCAAATTTCTTGGTTCTGTTGCTCTCCTTGTGGAGTTTCTGTCCCCTCCAGGTCTTTCTATCTCCCACTTCTTTCATAAGATTACCTGTACTCTGCCCAAAGTTTGGCTATGAGTCTTAGCATATGTTTTGATACCCTGCTGGGTAGAGTTTTTCAGAGGCCCTTTGTGATAGGCTCCTGTCCTGTTTCCTGTTTTCTCCCTCTTCCAATGTCTGTCCTGTTTGCCTTTCTGAGTGAAGGTTGAGCATCTTACCCAGGGTCCTCCTCTTTTATTAGCTTCCTTAGGTGTACAGATTTTAGTATGATTATCCTATATTATATGTCTAATATCCACTTATAAGTGAGTATACACCATGTGTGTTTTTCTGCTTCTGGGACACCTCACTCAGGATGATCTTTTCTAGATCCCACCATTGCCTGCAAATTTCATAATTTCCCTGTTTTTAATTGCTGAGTAGTATTCCATTGTGTAAATACACTACAATTTCTGCATCCATTCCTCCATTGTGGGACATCTGGTTTGTTTCCAGCTTTTGGCTACTACAAATGAAGCTGCTGTGAACATGGTTGAGCAAATGTCCTTGTTGTGTACTTGAGCATATTTTGGATATATGCCTAGGAGTGGTATAGCTAGATCTTGAGGAAGTGTTATTCCTAATTGTTTGAGAAAGCACTAGATTGATTTCCAAAGTGGTTGCACAAGTTTACATTCCCACCAGCAATGGAGGAGGGTTCCCCTTTCTCCACATCCTCTCCAGCATGTGTTGTCACTTGAGTTTTTTATCTTAGCCATTCTGATGGGTGTAAGGTGAAATCTCAGGGTCCCTTTGATTTGCATGACTAAGGATGTTGAACATTTCTTTAAGTGTTTCTCTGCCATTCAATGTTCCTCTCTTGAGAATTTTCTTTTTAGCTTTGTACCCCATTTTTTAATTAGGTTACTTGATTTGTTACTGTTTAACTTTTTTAGTTCTTTATATATTCTGGATATTAGCCCTCTGTCAGATATGAGGTTGGTGAAGATCCTTTCCCAGTCTGTAGGCTGTCGTTTTGTTCTGACGACAGTGTTCTTTGTTTTACAGAAGCTTTTCAGTTTCATGAGGTCCCATTTATTATTGTTGATCTTAGAGCCAGTGCTGTTGGTGTTCTGTTCAGGAAGTTGTCTCCTGTGCCAATGAGTTCAAGGCTCTTCCCCACTTTTTCTTCTAACCGGTTTAGTGTATCCATTTTTATATTGAGGTCTTTGATCCACATGGATTTTTATTTTTGAAACAGAAGCTCATTGTGTTGAAGTGTGTCCTTCAACGCCCATGTAGCCCAAGCTGAGTTTAAACTTGAACTCAAAATCCTTCTGCCTCGTGTTAGGACTGTAGCTGTTTTTCACCATGCCCAGTTGCATTAATCTTGTAATGACTTAGTTATTTCTTAAAGGCCCATCTCCTCTTGGCATTTTTACATTTGGAATAAATGTCAACAAGAGAACACTGCACCCAGATCACAGCAGGTGCACAGTCTAACGTGCATGTGTACGTGTGTGTTAAAATGATTTCCATAAAGGAATTTGCACAGGGGTGAAGGAACTAGCCACTCACACATGACTCTCTCTGTTCTCCACCTCCACCCCAGGTGTTAAGACGACAACTCAGTTCCCCCACTAAGCCTTCTGATTTTAATTGCATTTAGCCACTCCCCTCTTCCATGTCCCACCCACCCTGTGCTCATCGGGGACACACATATCATCGTTTTGGATAGAGAGGATTCGGACCATTTCTTAGCTGATGTGTAAAAGACAAACATTTCCTGGGCAAGATCTCTTCATTCAGAATAATCCCTGTGAATTTCGTCACTTGACACCTCAGCATCCATCCCTCCATCATGCACTCCCAGCAGTGAAGAGCTGAATACAGACTTCCATTGTGTGTCTGAGCTGGGCTCTGTGTTGCCGATGAAGCTGAGGGTCCTCCTCATTCATGGGGCCCTACTGTTTGTTATAAGCCCGTCATCCAACCGGTTCCTCTCAGTCCAGCTTCTGTTACTATAACAGCATACACCAGACTGGGTTAATTATGAAGAACAGGGGTTTATTTTGATATTTGTTTCTGGAGTTGGATTTCACAGCTGCTTCAACTCACGGAAAAAAGTGGGTTGTCCAAGGAAGTATGTGCCGAAGAGAAAGAGCAAGGGGGACGGTCCACTTTTTTGGTGACCTGCTTTCAGTAACCAATCTAGTCTGGTTTAATGGAGGACTCCCCGGAGAAAGCTTCACCATGCCCACAAGTGCCTCATGAGTCAACACGTCCCACCACATCCCCCTCCCACTCAGCACAGCTGCACTGGTGGACCAAGGTTCCAGCATGTGAACCCTTGGAGGGACCCTCAGGCTATCAGGCAGCATGGGAAGTAGCAGGCAGCACCCCACACCACCATACCTTACTACTTTCTGAAAGTTCAAGTTCCACGCTACGCAGGAGAAAGCTTCTGCAGGCCAGCCTTGGGCAGGGCCAGCGCATCTTCTGGAGTCAGATTCAAAGAAGCCTCCTACTTACATCTGCTTTGTTCTCCCGAAATGGCCTCCTCTGCAATAAAATCATCCTTTGAGGGTTTGCTGTGAGTTGGTGTAAAATGTCTCTCTTTTACATTTCCCATCTCAGGTGTTTGAACACTTGGTTCCTAGTTACTGGAAGATTTGTGGAATCTTAAGGTGGAGCCTAGCTAAACAGTTGGTCACTGGGATCAGGTCCTTAAGTTTGTAGTTAAGTTCTGCTTTCTGACCCACTGAGATTGTGAGCAAACTGCCTTTCCCTCCTGCTGCCATAGGTTTCAATGGACTGTGTCCTCAAACCACAAGCCAGAACGAGCCCTTTGTCCCTTGGTTCCCAGCAGGCATTTGGTCACAGTGGTAAGAAAAGTAATTAACACGGGGTCCCAGTAGCCTCTCACTTTTGAGCAGGGCTTGAATTAGATCACCTGTGCTTAATTGAATTTCTCTTTCTTGCCACTAAAAATTTTCCAGAGCTCAGGAGGAGCAAATTTGACACACTGAACTGATGCAAGTTCCCATGCTCATCTGTTAATACTGAAAGTAATCAGACAAGGAGTGGCTGTCGCAGCCAAGGCGTGTCCTTCAACAGTGTTTGCTGATATTGAAGCAGCAGAAATATGGCGGCTCTGAGCCTCCTCATGTTTACAAAAACACCCAGCCACAAGCAGCTCTTGTGAAAGAGAAGCTCAGGAACTCAGCCCAAAGGGCAACGGATGGACCGTTCTTGTGAAGGGCTTCATGGTCTCAGCTGCGTGCTCTGTAGTTTCTCTCCTTCTGTTCCTTTGAACCTCTCATTTGGACCCAAGCAAATAAAGTTGTCACTGAAATAAAATAGTCACTGGAAAGTGAAGCAGCATCCTGATTTTGCTAACAAACTCAGCAATCAGAATATTAACTAGACTAGAAATGTAGGAAGGATGGCTATGTTATTTCCCAAGCGCAATGCACTCTTACAAACATTTTTTTTTTGCATTTATTTATTTATAGTGGGTTTAGCCTGTGTGTTGTGGGTGGCGTAGTCAAGGCACACTTATTTGAGTAAGATCTCTTCTCCTACCACTTGGGTGTCAAGGTGCCCTCTGGCTTGGAGTGGTACTCATCTGAAGCCCCAGTGAGAGGCAAGCTCTGGGACACAGGGTACCCCGCACACATGCTGCTGAGTTATCTGATATGAGAAGATTCCTGGCTCTGTCTTCCACAGGAAAACTCACAGAGCTGCTTGAATGTGCAGATAGCCACTAAACAACTCAAGTACTTATTGTTAGAAATAAGTTTGGGGTCACAAAGAAAGAAACTGCCACCCTAGCTGACGTGTCTGGACAAAATAAATTTTGCTCTTTTGTTGTTGTTGTTTGTTTTTGTTTTTTGAGACAGGATTGCTCTGTATAGCCTTGGCTGTCCTGGACTCCTTTTGTAGACCAGGCTGGCCTGGAACTCACAGAGATCCCCCTGCCTCTGCCTCCATGACATGCCCCACTGCAAACTTTACTCCTAATCAAAGGGGTGTTGCCTTAGTTGGGGTTTCCATTGCTGCGAAGAGACACCATGACCAAGGCAACCCTTGTAAAGGAAAGCATTTAATTGGGGCTGGCTTACGGCTATAGAGATTTGGTCCATTATCATCATACTGGGGTACATGACGGCCTGCAGGCAGACAGTGCTGGAGAAGAAGCTGAGAGTTCTACATCTTGACCAAAGGCAGCACAAGGAAACTGTGTCAACTGGGGGTAGCTTGAACATATAGAGCCTCAGAGCCCACCTCCATGTGATACACTTCCTCTAAGGCCACACCTACTCCAACAAGGCCCCACCTCCTAACAGTGCCACTCCCTATGAGCCAAGCATTCAAACACATGAGCCTATGGGGCCATTTCTATCCAAATCACCAAGAGATCTGGCACACAGAGACAGGACATGCTCTTGGGTTTCACTCTAATGCAGAAGATTACTGTGTTTTTCCCCATTGGCTAGGGTCTGACCTTAGTCTTTCATGATTGGCTGCTTTTAAAAAGAATTGAGGCAAAGAAGGGAAGAGAAAAAGGGTTAGCCATTTTAATCCAAGAATATAGCAGGATTTAAAAAAAAATTTTACTGGCTGTATGGGGGATTAAAACATTTGCATAAAAGTCTCAAAGGTGGGAGAGATAAAAAGGTTTGAATTCCTTGTCCTAAATACAAGTTTTATAGTATTTGATGGAAAAGGCTCATATTTAATATTTCTTACACTACAATGTCATAAAAAAATACAGTTTTCACTTCAAAGGGGACAAGAAACAGTTTATTCTGGAGCCAAATATGAGCCATCATAGCCTGAAAACACAGATTTAGGTTACCCTAAATTCCATGTTTCAATGTGGAAGCAATTTCATGTAGTGTTTATAGTAACAGAACAAAGAAAGTCATAAATCAAGACTTTTCATATACATTGGTAGAAACATCAGAGGGGAGGGTTATGGCCAAATAAAAACTCTGCTATAGGCCTGAGATGCTGCTGGACATCTTTCCTAGGCCTCTGATTCGTTGAAACTGGGGTTTTGTTAATACTTTATAAGAGGTGTTTACCAGTAGGTCATAGGATATTAGGTCCAACCTGGAGGCCACTGGTCTGGGGACAGCTTTTTAGAGGCCTAAAGATGAGCAAGATAAACTGAAGTCAGTTCTGGACCTACAATGTTCCAGTGTACTCAGAATCACCACAGCCCTGATCTCTCAGGCAGCCTCACAGGAGGTTTCGGTTTCCAGGTCCAGCCTCTTTCCGGGAGCTTTCCCTTATGTCTACCTGTTGGGTTCTGTGCAGGGTGGGTCCACATACAGCAGAATCAGAGGTTAGTGCAGCACACTGACTAACCAGAGGAAGACCCAGAGCGAGCAGCGAGTGACAAGAGCCACATAGCAAGGCAGTGGGTCAAGGGAAGAAGACTTTGTCCCCCAGACACTCACAGAATGATCTTAAGTAACGTTTTTGAAGAATAACTGACCCAACTGAAGAACGGTGTGATAGCTAGGAAAGACCACCTTCATCAATGGAGAAGCAGACTGCATGTCCTGCCTCAGATTGGCCTGAGATGAGACTCCGGATATCGCCAGAACATGGAACAGGAACTGTTCGGAGTATCTGTTGCTCTCTCACTGGATGTTGCTTTATCCTAGACAGCCCTCAGACATTTCAAATCCAGCAGATTGGGGGCTGGAGAGATGGCTCAGAGATTAAGAGCACTGGCTGCTCTTCCTAGGTACCAGGTTCAATTCCTAGCATCCATATGATGACTCATAGCCATCTGTAACTCTGGTTCCAGGGGACCCAATGCTTTCTTCTGGCCTCATGGGTACCAGGCATATATGCACATGGCACACAGATATGCATGCAGACAAAACACTCATATACATAAAATAAAATTAAGTAGAAAAAAATCAAATCCAACAGATTAAACATGGAGCCCGTCTTCTTCTCCCTAAGATTCCTACTTTCCTTTCACCTTCTTACCTGTAGGCTCTGCACATGTCACCAGTCCCCAAATATCTCAGGTCTGTTTTCGGAGCACAACCCAAAGAGAACTTAGTGAATTGCAATGGTGTGTTTAGGTGGGAGGCGCCTCCAGAGGCTCCAAGACTCCTTCTCCCATACTTGTTCTTTGAGAGTCCCTCAGATCACCTGAGGTGATAGGTGCGTCCCAGCGACCAGGTTCTTGATGTGCTAGAAATACTAGCATCAAAGATCTTAAAAGCTTGGAGACTCTGGGTGCCATTAGAGAGATACGATGCCAAACAATATCCTGAATTTGGGGCAGCCCCCATGCTCTAGCATTGGGGTTCAGATCCCTCACCTCTGTTCTGCCTACCCTGGGAAGGTGGAACATGGCTGCCCAAAAGGCGAGTATGTGACAGATCTCTTGGGATGCCTGCTCTTGGAGCTGCCACTCAGGGTGCCTCGATTTCCCAGGCCAGCCTTTGGGCTCCAGGTGTGTGGTTCTGGGAGAATCCACGCTAAGCTCCGCCACACTGAACACCCTCTTAGCAGACCTGAGGACTGAGTTGGAGGACTGCTGTCTATTCTTTCTTAACATTCCCTTTAAGAATCTTTACATCTTATCAGGAGGAAATAAAGCTCACTCGGAAATCAAGATGAGCCATCATGAAGTCAATCCCAACAGAATTTGGCAGATGTGAAAGGAAAAGGCCACAGGAGTTTGCAGAGCATCCTCATGCTGCAAAAAGAGCCGCAGTTGCCTATCTGCACCAGGGCGAGGTGCTGCCTGCTCTGACATCTCCACAGACACCGGCGACCTGCGGATGAGTTCTGTGGGGAAGTGCGTTTCTGTCATTAGCATCCGAACACCGATGGGAAATAAAAGTCAGGGAGTTCTTACATGTAAGCCACATCACAAGAGGAAGAGGCAATTTTATGAAGCAGCAGAAACAATCACAGCACGTTGAGCTCCAGGGAAAGAGATGGAAAATCCACCCTCCCTGGCCTTCAGATAGGAAACAAGGCTCCGGAGAGGCCAGCCAGTGCCCAGCTCATTAGGCACAGACTCAGGCTCAGAGTGCCCTGCTCAGCCTCTTCCTGCTGTGCGCCTGCCTCTTCTGAAAGTGTCAGAACGCAAAATATCTGTCTGATTATTTCTAAATATAGATCTAGACATCCCCATAAGGCTGCAGCTTTAAAGTATTTGTTTAATAAAGTCTTCCAGGACAAGACTTCAGTCTGACTCAGGACTTTATGCGAGCTGCTTTTCTCCTAGCTATGATGAAATGCCATACACCAGGTGACTTAAAGAAGGAAAAGTTGCACTCCGGCTCTTGGTGTGAGGGGACACAGTGTGTCGTGGTGAGAAGGCATGGCAAGAGGATAAAGTAGCTGGCCACATGCACCCTGCAGGCTAGGAAGCAGAGAGAGGTGACCACTGATACTCCAGGCCTCCTTCTCCTTTTAAAATCAGCCTACGAGCCCAGTCGGCTGGTTGGTGCTGCCAGGGGTGGGCTTTTCTTCTTAGTTAAATCTCTCCAGAAAGGTCCCTGAGGACACTCTTGGTCAAGTAAGTCTATTCACCACCATGAACAGTACGGCTGGCGACGTCATCTGCTGCATTTCATTGTAAATGAAGACCTCTCCTGAGAGAAAGCGCATCAGCCATCAGTCCAGGACCACTGGTCCCCAGACTGCCTTGGTACTCAACACTGTGGCAAGTACCCAACACAGCTCAAATAGTGTTGTATGTGCACAGAACTTGTGAGCGTCTCACAGACATTAAGTCCTGAAGGGGCCCTGGGTAGCGTGAGGGAGGCAAGCATGGCTCTGGCAGGCCTTATCCTGCCTAATTCCCTCCACCTTGCTAAAAACCTTGAGATTGTATTCCTAAACCTAGCCCCCAAGTTACATTCCATTATTTGGCCAACCCCTCCTCATGAGGCTGAGCACCAAAGTCAAAGTGTTGAAGTCCAGCAATCAAAAGCCTCCATTGGCTCACGTAATTAGCATGCCCAATTACAATTAAACGCCTCACCCTAACAGGTCATTTTCTTACGGTCCAGGTCTGTCTCCTCTCTCTCCAGAGACAGCCCTTTGTTCCATTCCCCACTGGGACAAATCTTCCTTCCCCTTCCCTTTCCCCCTCCTCCTCTATCTCTTTGTCTCTGATTCCCTGCCCTCTGCCCCTCTGGGTAAAATAAACCTCCTTTGTGCTGAGGACTTGGTCTTGGGGATCCTGAGCTGATACTTTTTCTTTCAAGTCCCCTCTGGATAACTTATATGATCTACACAATATATGACTGTGTTCTGTTTAGGTGATGTGATAAGAGAAGATAAGTCTGCACCTCTTCAGTACAGGTGCAATTTTTGTCAGTGGATTTTGGGGTGCTGACTCTATTGGTTTTAGACTAAGAAGTCCTTGGTCAGGGTCAGGGCAGGGACAAATGTGCTCTGGATTGGGGTGGGGTGCACTCTGAGGAACTTGCTGTTGCCAAGACATCTGCCCTGCTCCACTGAACCTATTCCAAAGTGTGGGGGTTGGGCAAAGTGTAGTCACAAGCAAGATCTTGTGGGCTCCAGAAGCTTCGTCACACACGAGAGCCATCCTCTCATCCTCCATGCTGGAGCTGCTCAGGCGTTCAGCCGGCACTGATTGTATTGGAAAGGAACGCCGAGCTGGGAAGCCTGACCCGGTAATGAGTATTGGAGAGGCAGCCTGGGGCAACAGGAGAGAACCAGGCGCAGGGCAGAGGCAATTCCCTGGCTCAAAAGAAGAGCTGAGCCCTCCAGGGGGTAGGGAGCATGGCTTTAGTTGGGATAGCAGCAAAACAGAAGAACAAGAATGAAAGAAAAAAAATCTCTTGAACTCCTGCTATTGCTCTAAAGATATAGAGTAGGCTATTCTTGTAATAGCACAACCCATGTGCTATCCCAAAGAAGAGAATATGAAGAGAGCAAACTGCTCTAGGCTTTGGGGGTATCAGGCGAGGTTTGTGGTTTTCCTCCTGGGAGCTCCACACCGATAGCACTCTAGTTGTGTTAGTTACTTTTCTTGATGTTCTGATCAAATACTGAACACATGCAACTGGGAGGAAGAAAGGACCTTTTGGCTCATAGTTTGAGTGGAGGCAGGCCACAGGGAAGGCTTGGTAACAGGAGCATGATGTGGCTGGTTACGATGCTTCTATGATGGAGAGTTAGAGAGAGATGAATGCTAGTCTTCAGCTCACCTTCTCCTCCTATCTACCCCAGGACCCTTGTCCATGGATGGCGCTGCCCACATTTGGAATGGGTCTTCCTCCCCTAGGTAAAATTTTTAGAAGGGCCCTTGTACACATACCCAGAGGTTTGTCTCCGTGTTGATTCTAAATCCAGCCAAGTTGGCAGTAAAGATTTAGCATCACACCCAGGTTAGGGCAGACCTCTTCCCCAGTCTTTCCATACGCCTCTATGTTCCTTCCATCCCCTCTCAGCCTGAAGGGACGCATCCAGTGATTTCCCAGGCACAGCCTTTCTGTGCTCCTCCCCTTCTACTTCAGGCCGGGAGCACCATCATTTTTGACATCTCCATCCTTTACCCCCTTGATTTGCCTTCATAAAGGTTGTTCCCATGGAAGCAGTCCCTAATCTGTCTATTGGTTTTTGGCTCAAGGAAATCATGTCTCCTGGTCCCTGTACGTCACACCTGGTATTTCAATGTCCACTACAGTCCTCAGTGGATGAGTTCTGTTGACCTCTGCTTCCACTGCAGGACCCGCTACCCCAAAACACAACTTCAGGAGAGTAGAACATATCACCCTAAACCATGCCTCTGTGGCCTGAAGGTTACTCAGAGAAGTTTACTTGCAGAAGGGACAGGCGCTGCTATGGAAGTTTGAATGACTGTCATCATACTGTCCGGCATTTTAATGTTGCATCCCAAGTTGGTGGCCCTGTTTGGGGAGACTTTGCAGGTGTGACCTTGCTGGAGGAGGTATGTGCTGGAGGCGGGTTTTTGAGAGCTTCAAGACTTTGGCTATTTTGAGCTGGCTCTCTCTAGTGCTCTTTTCTGTGAGGCGGCGTTCAGCTGCTGCTCGCCGCCTCACCATGCCCGCCATGATAGTGCCAAACAGTCTCTGGAAACCTAATCCCCCCAAATCCCTTCTTCGGTTAAGTTGTCTCAGTCTTAGTGTTTTATTGCAGCAACAGAAAGTTTAACTAATACAACTGAGGAAGAATAACCCTCTTGTAAGAAAAAGTGATGTCACTAAAGGAAATGTATATGTCTGCACATGGGACAATCAGTTATTAGGTATGATGGCCCACACAGAAGGCTCCTACACCAAACTGCCTAACAAAGCTACCCCAATGGATGGTCAGCTAGGACTTTGCTCATGTCCTTCTTCCTCTGTACTGGACAAACAGGGTTTTTAAGCTCGAAGCTTCATCTGCCTGAAATCTGCTTTGGGGGTATGTGAAGTCCTCTGGCTCATCTCTTGGATAAATGCTTCTAAATGTCTGACTGCCGTTTTCTTCCTGAACTGTCCTGTCTCAGGAGGTTCCAGTGCAGCATCAAGAATTGTTGCAGGACTTTTCCTGGGGAGGTTTAAGGAAACGTGTTTACCCTGGACAGGGAACTGCTAATAAACCGAAGTAACGGTTCCTCCAAGCCCAGCTGAGTGAACCAATAGCTTTATTGGAATCACTTACAGGAACACAGGTAATTCAAAGGTAGCTGAATCACTGAAAAGTCCCGTCGCAGCATGGTGACTGTGCTGGCTGGTTTTGTGTCAACTTGACATAGGGTAGAGTCATCTGAAAAGCAGGAACGTCAGTTAAGAAAATATCCCCCACCAGACTGGCCTATGGGCAACCTGTTAGTGCATTTTCTTGGTTGATGATTGATGGGGGAGGACCCAGATCGCTGGCGAGGGTGGCATCCCTGGCAAGCTGAGCAGCCACGAGGAGCAAGGCAATAAACATTGTCCTGTAAGTTGGCCTCAAACCTGCACATAATCCTCACGCCCACACGACTAAATAAATGTAACAGTTTAAATGACTGAGGGAACAATGCCTTGAGATCTCAGACTGGGTTTTAGTCATCGCTCTCATAGTCATTCCAGGCCACCAAGAGCTTCCAAGAGTGACTCTTCAGGAAGTCAAGCCTTCCACCATAACACGGGGTCTGAACCTGAGGTTGCTTGGGTAATCGGGATTTTAGTTTTACCCGTGTTGCTAAGTCCGGACTCTCCAGAAGATGGCAGCAGCGAGACTCCGCCACCCAGTGGTCAGCGAGCAGAACTATCTGCACTTTACTCTCTTACTGGGACTGGTGCTACTTTGTACAACCGGTAAAACTGCCCCATTGGGGAAAGAATAGTCATGATGGAAGAGTATTTGCTTAAATACTATAATGTTTGGTTAAATATTATCGAGCCAGAATGTGGAGAAATATACAAGGCACGCTTTTCCTGAGCCTTCATCCCATTCAAGGGCTGTGTGTTTGCAGCCGTTTTCAGGCACAAATTGCTATCTAATCCTTTGACTTCTGGGAGGAAAAGGATGGACTATGGAACTGAAATCTGAGGTGTCTACTGAAGCAGATTGTTGGTAAGGGGGGATATATGAACGTTTTGGGTGTCTCAGCAATGACACTATCATTTTTCTTAGACAAGAAAGAGTTACTTTATGCTCCACAGACAGTTCAAGAGTTCATTTTATCTCTAAAACTGTGCCACTCAATAGAATCACAGACTCTTGTTAATATAAATAGATTGATGTACGAACCTAATTGTTATACAAAATGCATATGTGTGTAAGTGCAAGCATTTACAGTCTGGCATGATTTTCTATTTAAAAGATATTTAAGACGTGTACTTAAATATATAGTATTTGAGATAGCATCATATATATAAGTCATGGTTTTTACAGCCAAGCAACCACAAATGAAAAATATTTGGGGGGAAGAAATCCAAAATGTTCCTGCATTGGTTAGGCTTTTCTCTGACCTGAAACATGCCAGGATTGTCCAAAAGAGAGGCCACCTCAGGTGAGAAAATGTCCCCAACAGACTGGCTAGTAGGCAAGCATCGGTGCCTTTTATTATTATTATCAATGATTGGCATGAAAGAGCCAGCCTCCTCTGGACAGAGCCATCCCTGGGCAGACAGGTCATCCTGGGCGGAAGAAGAGAGCTGGGACAGCCACGGGGGGGCAGTAAGCAGCACTCCTCCATGGCTTCTGTTTCCATTTCTGCCTCCGGGGGCCTGCCTTGAGTTCCTCCTCCCGCTGTCCTTGATGATGAAGTACAATCTCAAAGAGAAATAAGCCATTTCCCCGCCAAGTTGCTTTTGGTCATGGTGTTATCACCGAAACAGAAAGCAAATTAAGACAGCTCCCCAAAGCAACACTTGAAGTAGCCGCAGCCTGAGCCCTGTGCCCAATCCACACAAACACAGTGCCACGTAGCACTTCACACACACTTTCCACTGTCTAGGGAGGACAGAAACTGTGCTGAAGTTCATGGCGGTTCATGAAGGTTCCAGGCAAATGGGTTTTCTAGAATGGACCTGGGTGCCTTTGGGAGCCCTGGAGCCTGTGCGTGACTATGTTTGCACAGATGCCTGTTGTATTTATGTGAGTCTCAGATCCTGCAGAGTACAAGAATTCTTTGAGCTAAATTTCACATTCTATTAGGACTGTGGGTGGCACGGGTTGTGGTGGTGCATACTTGTAGGATTTTCTGAAAGAGGCAGAGGCAGGAGTTCGAGGCCAGCCTGGGCTATACATCTGGGGGCTGGAGAGATGGTTAAGAGCACTGGCTGCTCTTCCGGAGAACCTGGGTTCAATTTCCAGCACTAACTTAACGGCCCACAACTGTTTGTAACTATAGTTCCAGAGGACTTGACACCGTCACACAGACATACATGTAGGCAAAACACCAATGCACATGAAATTTAAAAAATTAATTTAAAAAGAAGGTATAGGTGGCACTTTTGAAGCAAGCCACGCTCTCTCTAACTGTCCCTAGCTGTCAGGAGGCTGACGCGGAAGCCCAGGGCACCTGTGTCAGCCACTTGTCCTGAGAGAGGATTCTGACATGAATTGTGGTTTCTCTGCATGTGCCCAAAGTACCTTAAAGGGCCAGGACCCTTGCAGCCCTCTGAATGAGCTGCACCAGGAGGCACCAGGCATCAGAAAATCGTTTTCATCTTGACTGTCACTCAGTGGCAGAGGAGGCAAATCCATTCCCCCGAGCCCCACCAGCAAACCTTCCTAGATGGATATCATCCACAAATGTCACACAAGAGAGGAGAGACGCCCGAGGAGTGGAGAGGCTTGGACCAGGGTCAATCAGCCTTTGCCCTGGTTTCTTGGTCTGTAAAGCAGTTGTTAGGTCAGGGTCCTCTGGTGTTACTACTTCAACCTTTCTTTTCGTGCCAGTGTAAGGGGAGAATTGGGGACTGGTTACCACACCTCCTTCTACTTCTGCTCAATGCTAGCAGGAAGAGAAAACATTCTCTTCACTTCTATACACTCTAATGGCCACCTGAAGATACCATACAAAGGGAGCCTAAGGCTGCCCCAGGCTCCCCAATCTTAAGTTCTTGTTTTTTGTTTTGTTTTGGTTTGGGTTTTGGTGTTTTTTTGTTTTTTGTTTTTGTTTTTGTTTTTTACCCACCTTTTAGTTATAGCTCCCTAAACCCCAGCTTCCCTCAAGGTCAATATCGTGCTTTCTGCAACTGTATTCAAAAAAGGTGATTCTCAGGATCTGTGTTTGTGGATGCTGGCCGGAAGCCAATGTCAGTTCAATCCTGGGTAATTGATACATGACAGCTCAGCTTCAGGGCTCAGCCAAAGTAGCTCCTAATAGATTCTAGAGGACAGATAGGCTCATCCTTCAGTGGAAAAATCCAAGGCACAGCACTGTGGTGGATTTAGATATCCTTATAATTAAGGTGGAAAGAGAAAGTTCATAACTATTTTATAAAATAAAGTATTGACACACACGTACGTACACACATATGCTTGATATCTTAATTGTCTGCTAAGTGAATGTTCATTTACTGAGTTTATTTGGGATGTAAGTGTTTTTAAAACCCTTTTCACATTTGTTTATTTATTTATTTTGTGTATGTGCACATGCCATGGCACATGTGTGGAGGACACAGGACAACTTTCAGAAATCAGTCTCTCTTTCCACCATGTGGGTTCTAGAGACTGGTTAGATCATCACTTCAGGCTTGGTAGCAAGCACCCTTATGTGCTGAGCCATCATTCTGGTCATACACACACACACACATAATGTCTAAATAAATGTATGTATGTATGTATGTATGTATGTATGTATATATATTTAGACAGGGTCTAAGTTCTGTAGTTGTGTATCTTTGGTTGTCCAGAAACTCATGCTGACCTCAAACTCAACAGAGATCTACCTCTCTCTGCCTCCCAAGTGCTGGGATTAAAGGCATGCGCCACCACACCCAGCTCCTTGAGATGATTTTAAGAGATTGTTTGGCCCGGCATGGAGGTACACACCTTTAATTGCAGCACTTAGAAGGCAGAGGCCAGCCTGTGAATTTGAGGCCACCCTGGTCTATACACAGAGAGTTCCAGGCTAGCCAGGACTACATATTAAGACCCTGTCTCCGAAAATATCATTTTATTAGATTTTAGTCAAACTATTCTCAATTTATAACACTGAGCATCATTTTAATACATTTTATTTAAAAAATAACTAAAGAGATTATTCATTACTTCGATAAACTAAAGATCGTGTGTGAGGGCATCAGGGCCTTGCCTGGCGCTGTCACTCAGCTGTTGTTAATAGTGTTTTGAAAGCATGTTCTTGAAGGGTGATTATTCAAAATAAATGTCAAGAATACCCATGTTATTTCCCCAAAAGCAGGTCCTGTCACAATCAGGTTGCCTCCAGTGAGAGCCAGCTGGTCGCACTTAGGGTTGTTTTAGCCTGGGTTTGATGAGCTTGCTAGTTTTGAAGGGGAATTATCCTGCCCTTCAAAGCAGGCATGGCTTATTCATCTCTCATTTCATGTATAAAGATCTCAAGAGTCTTTGTGTTCTGAAAGAATCAGATCAGCTCTTCGTTTGCTCCCTATTGCTGTGGTACGTGCTGCAACCAAGAGCATCTCAAGAGAGCGTGATGGTCTGAGTGATAATGACCCCCACAGACTCGTATGTTTGAATGCTTGGTCCGCAGTTGATGGAACTGTTTGGAAAGGATTAGAAGCGTGGTCTTGTTGGGGGAGGGGTGCCACAGGAGGCAGGCTTTGTGGGTTTAAAAGCTCACACTATTCCCAGTCACCTCTCTGCCTTGTGGCGACGGGTGAAGATGTGAGCTCTTGGGTGCTGCTCAAGCCTTCCTGTTTGCTGCCAGGCTCCTAACCCTCTAGAACTATAGATAAGCCCCTAATAAACTCTTTCTTTATAAGTAGGTCATGGTGTCACATCACAGCAATAGTAAAGTAACCAAGACAAGGAATTAATGTGTGTTTCACCTTGAAGATTATAGTCTATCATGAAGGGCAGTCAGCGGGAGCCGAAGGCAAGCATCTAGAGGCAGAACTGAAGCAGGGACCATGGAGAAGCGCTGCTTGCTGGAGTGCTTTCCATGGTTTGCTGTGCTACACCAGGCCACCATCCACAGGGAGCCCACACTTATCATTAATCAAGAAAGTCCCCCCCACAGATTTGCTTCAGGCCAATCTGATGAACCTCAACTTTCTTAACTGAGATTGCCTCTGTTCCAATGATTCTGGCATGGGTCAAGTTGACAAAAACTAACCAACACACTAAATAAGCGTTCCCTAGATTTCCTCCAGTCAGGAGATTTCTGGAAGAAGCACAGTATGTTTGGGTTTGAAAGGCCTGCCTTATCTCTGGAGTCAGGGAAACCTGCACAAACAGAGCCACTTCTCACTAATAAGTGTCAAACAGCAGCTTCTGCCTCAGGGGTGCAGCTGAGATGCTATAGTTTTCATTCTCAGGGGCCTCCAGATGTGAACCGCACTGCTGAGCTGGGACCCTGCACTTGCCTCTTCTTCAGTTGTGATGATGTAAATTCAATAAGCATTTACAGCAATGTAGTATTGTTTTTAAAAGAGGAACAAATGTCTGTTTGCAATATTGCTTTGACAGACTAAATGTCAGTGTAATATGAGTTACAGCCTCTGTTGTCCTCCATCGCCATAGTTACCGACTTAGTGGGGCAACCTAACTCCTAGGGGGGAATTAGCTTTGAATGGCTTTCTTTTTCCATTCATAGCTGTTAGCCGCGCTCTGTTGAACACCACCTCTCCTTTCTCCCTGGGCAAAACCTTGCTTAATGACAAATTGGTGCGATTACATAGACACAGAGTATTTTCTGTTATTATAACATTCTCATTCTAAAAATAACTACTCCTGTTCAGGGTTTTAAACCACACACTAATATTTTTAGCTAACATACGCTTTCTATGGAGTTATGTTGTCTTAGGCATAGTAGCCAATGGATTTTAACAAAGGTGTGAACCGTCGTGGGGTATCTGAAAAGCGAGGGTGTGTCGTTCTGAGTGCATTAGTGAAAAACTCAGTCGCCAGTAATGTGCTGCTGCTACGTTAAGGAAAGGAGATTAGAAACACTTCCCCTTTGAATAATTTCACTTCTTCCCTCTCTCTCCCCCTGTGTTTTCCTCTCTGTTGTATGGGTCTGGATTTGTGCCTGTGTGAATGCTGTCCTGTGAATCTGTTTGCCCCTGTTCCTGTGTGTCTGTCCCTAACAGAGAGCTTTGTTCTGTATTTCTTGAACAGCTCAGAAACAATCAAATGGGGCAGGAGTTGGGGAATCTTTACAGAAATCTTTAACAGAGTTTACAAGAAATTAACTCACTCACTCCACCTGCCCCCAACTCACAAATGATTAAACACACACTATAAAGCAATAAAAGAATGCTGCTTTAGTGTTTGTGGTGGATATGAGTATCATAAGATTCTTACAAACACACACATTACCCTTGGGTCAGGGCCATGGAAGAGAACATAGTTTAAGATCACAGCTGTGGATTATCTTAGGTTGTAAAAGCTGATTGTTCAAGAAACTCAAGGCGAGTGAGGTTAGTCATTCTGTGTCTCTTAAAGGCAGCTTAAACAACTGGGCTGAGTACACAGTGTTCAGTCTCATGGTACTCAGCGCGTAGTCTCATGTCTTCCGTGACCTTAGCGTGTATTATTAACTTTGGCTGTGAGGTCCAGCAAATAGTTCTGGTCCCTTACAACGAATTGATTATCTAAAGCAGAAAACACATGGTAAATGTGGCTACACTTTCTGGGGTCACCCAGATGATGGGATATGAAAGATGGAAACTTTGCTTTCTGTCTGCTCATCCTCCACCTTTCTGGAAAGTTCATTATCCTGTGGGTGCAAATCCTCCAGTCCTCAAGTTTCCTAACGCTGCGACCCTTTAATGCAGTTCCTCATGTTGTGGTGACCCCCACCATAAAATTATCTTATTGCTGCTTTCCTAACTGTAATTTCCCACTGTTCTGAATCCTAACATAAGCATCTGATATGTGACCAATCAGGTCTCCAAATGTGTCCCCCTGTGGATAAAGTGGGGAAAGACTGTCGTGATGTTGAGAAAGTTGAGAATCTGTAGTTAGTTGTTCCTTGGCAGAATTCCAGTCATTCTAGACAAGGGGGTTCTTTACTGAAGCATCTCAGGTGTGAGCGAGTAACTTCGGGGAAGATGGGAGCAAACTCCCAGGGCCACATTCACAGCACACCTTTTGCTAAGATTTGAAAGAATTCGTAAAAACTTAGCTAAAAATGTAATACTGGTGATACTTTCAGTAAGTTGTAAGTGTCACGATAGTTTAGAAGCCACAAAACCTTACAACACAAAATATGTCTAATATGGTCAGAAGTGAGGCAAGCGAGTGGAGTTGGCAGGCTCAGCCTCGGTGCGGTCTGAGCCACCCAGCTGCCTGGGTGGCTGCAGTACTCTTTGTGGGGAGCTTTGGGAGCAGCAGAGGTAACTCTGTGCCTTCAAAGGAAAGTTGTCAGGCCGAGGAGAGAAGTTAGGCCAGTGTGATAGGTGGAATCTTGTCACTTCTGCAATGGAGAGGACGCTTTACCCTCACCTTAGCTGAACCCCTCCTGCTCCCACACACCAGAATCCTTATCCACCTGCAGCAAGCACCCTGGCGATACCAAAGCGCATGTGCGCCTCACACAGCCTCTGCTGCACCCAGGCTACGGCGCACCTGCAGATCAGGGAGCGTGTACCTTCAGTCTGCACACCAGCTTCAGTTCATGCACAGACCCAGCAAAAACGTGTTTGCTGCCTCTGGTTTAGTAAGAGAAAAGTACATCTCAGGGAACTAAATGTGTTGGCCAAGTTCACACAGCCTGCTTAAAACCAGTCTGTCAACATCCGGACTTACCTTTCACTATCTTTTCACATGATCTCTCAAAGCAAAGAAGTTCTCTTACAGGAAAAGTTTGCTTTCCCCAAAGCATTTGCAGTGCACTTGAAATGCCCGGTAGAGCCAGATTTCTTTGCTTGCTCAGGTTGTCTTGAAGATGCCTCCATGCTCTGTGCAGTGCCCATTCCCTGGGCTTTGTCATTGCTTGGTAATCACCCTTAAACAGATAGCTGGTGTATTCAATAGGCTTTGTTTTACTGTAATTCATTTCTTCTCAACTGATAGTAAGATATTTAAATGTTATCCTGACATCTTTCTCCTTCTATACAAAGAAGAACATGGAAATAAGTTACAAAAGGTCTTTGCCCAGGCACTAATTTACTGGCAATAACCAAAGCCAGAATTGCTGGCGCTAACAGATGGGTTCAGTTCCCTATTGTTGGTAATCAAGGCCATCTGCTTCAAATTGTCATTTGAGAGGGAAATGAGATTCCAATGACAAGGTAAAGGGATCAGACTGTGGAAGTGGGAATGTGTTTGGAGAGTAAATTGCAAATGAAGACAGCTATAAACTGGAGGAAAACTGAAACATCTTCCAAGAAAAGACAGAAAGACTATAAATGTGTATGAAGCTAGTTTAAGTAGATTAAATAGGGCATTATGACTCCTGAGATGATGCTCAAATCCAGAGATGCGTAAAGGGAAAGTCTATAAAGACCGAGCCACTAAAGTTTCAGAACATCACTAGGACGCCAAAGACATGATCTGGACTGATGACCAGTTTCGAATGGAGGTAGAGATGGGCTCCTCCACCCCTTCCTCTGCCACACTGATTTCTCTCAGGAGAACAGTCTCCCAGGAAATGTCCAAGAAACTTTGCAAAGCTTCTTGACAATGTAAGACTAACAACAGGAAGTGAGACTTTGAGAACAGAGGGCTGTGGGCAGCGTGACACAGAACAGGACACAACAACAAAGAGTCAGAAAGGTGACTGGTGCTATCCATGGGGTTCAGGGAACCCCAACAAAAAGTTTCCCTTGGAGTATAGTCACCTTTCAGAAGCTTTGCTTGCATGGATTGGCTACAGAGGTCTGTGCTGGGGCTAGTTTGATTCAGAGAAGCAAGGAAGGCAAGAGTCTCCAAGAATCCCGATCCTACTGATGCACTGTATTGTAGGAAAGAGTCTATGTCCATGGCAACAGACGACTGTGTCTGTTAAGCAGAAATTCCTGGAATTCTAAGAAGAAGACGAATAGTAAAAGTAGCAGCTTTTAACACACTTTCAGAGACAAAGAAACAGAAGGTTGAGGGAGATTTTTAACAAACGAAGCCTGGGGCCTGGAGAGATGGCTCTGCAATGAAGAATGGTGGCTGCTGTCTCAGGGGGGCACAGATTGGTTCCTAGAAAATACACGGTGGCTCACAACTGCCTGCAAGTCCAGCTTCAGGGGACCTGATGCTCTCTCCTGGCTTTCATGGGGACTGCACTCATAACCGTGCACACACATAAATGCAGGTGAACATCGTGCACATAACATTTTTAAAAATCTGTAGCTTGTAAACATAAGCTAATCTTCCTTCAAATGGTCATAAAATACTAACAAAATGGTCACTTAGAAGACCACAAAGAAAACTTCAGTAACACCCCCCCAATAGAAAAACAAAAATTTCTGGTTACAATACAATAAAATAATAATTGCTGACAAAAGCGGAAATTTAAAAATAATCTTTCAATTAGATTTCTTTCAGAGGTGGGCATGGACAAAGCCCAGGCAAGCCTTCTCTCACCGAGCTATGCCTCCAGCCTCTGGAAGTAGCTCAAATTTTCTTGAATAATTCATTAGCAGAGGAAACAGTCCATAATTGAAATTTTTAAAAAGAAAATATCAAAAATGACAGTGAATGACATAAAAAAATTTGTGGCCTTGAACTGAAGCAGAAGCCCCTGGCCTGTGTGAGATATACATCACAGTCTTATTCATCGTCCATTCGTAAGCAAACTTTTACTGGTATATTTGCCTCTACAATGTTATTGGTGTTTCTCTTTAAAAAATAAACAAAAAAGTAAAGCATATATCTCACAGAGGGCCTTGTCATACATATAAAGAACTATGAGAACTTAACAATAGAAAGGCAAACAACTCAATCAAAAACTGGACAAAAAATTTGAACATTTTCCAAAAGAACGTAGAAAATGGCCAATGAGCAATGGTGAATGCTCAAAACCACTAGTTCTGGAGCCAAGAGCAAGTATATATGTAGCCACATAAAGGTACTGAAGGCAGGATTCTGTGACATTTGTTATAGTGATTCCAAACTGGAAAACAATCCAGAGAGTAACAATTCATAACCTTGTTTACTACGAATACAGGAGTTGCACACCAGATAATAGAAAATACTAGCAAAATGTCAGAATATATTGCTGGTGCAAGCAGCCATCTTTGTTTGTTTGTTTGTTTATTTGAACAAGGTCTCACTATATAGCTTTGGCTGGCTTGGAACTCCCCGCATAGACCGGGCTGGCCTTGAATTTGTAGAGATCCATCTGCCTCTGCTTCCTGAGTGCTGAGATGTAAGATATTTGCCATTAAGCATGGTCATCCAAAAACTTTGATGAAACTCAAAAATCTCATGCAGGATGAAAGAAGCCAGACCCCCAAAGACATTTATATAATATTTTATAAAAGACTAAATTATAGTGAAAAAAAAATCCTACTAGGTTGTTATCTTATACCCAGGTTGGGGAAAACAGATGGCCTGAAGGAGCACAAAAGCCCTTTGGTTTTTGTGGGGTGCTCATAGCTGTTTAGATTGTCAATCTTGTTGAGCCATTCTTTTAAAATCTATGAGTTTTATTGAATGCAAATTACACCTTAAAATACATAAAAATAAACGGCAATTCTCCAAACTACAAATGTAATGCCAACAGATATTGTTTTGTTTGCTGTAAGTACAAATAGAAGAGTAGATCTATATGATCAAACAAAAGCCCATTTATAGACTTCAAAACAAAAAAAATTATAATAAAAAAGTGTATCTAAAGGCAGCTGGAAGATAGCTCAATGGTAAAGTGGTTTTCAGGCAAGCATGAGGATCTCCATTCAGATCCTCTTGTCTGTCCCCGGGGGAGTGAGGTAGAGACAAGCAGCTTCCAAAGGCTCATTGGCTGGCCAGCCTAGCCAAATCAGTGCACTCTGGGTCCAGTGAGGGCCTCAGTGGGAGAGCATGTGCTTAACCCTGCTGTGACTTGATGTGCCAGGGTAGGTTGCTATCCACTGGGAGCCTCCCCCTTATTCTCAGAGAAAAGAGGAGGGGGATGTGAAGGTGGAACTGGGAAGAGAGGAGGGAGAGGGACTGTGACCAGGTTGTAAAGTGAATAAATTAATTAATGGGAAAACAGATGGTAAGTGAGTGAGGGACATCTGACCTCTGGCCTCCACCTGTGTGGCCCAGTTGCACATGTGCACATACCCACATGACACATACACATCATCTTCTCCCCCTAGTCCTCCTTCACAGCATGGGGGAGGAGCGGAAGAAGAAGGGAGGGGGAGAAAGAAAGAGAATGAGAGAATGCTTCTAAAATCAGTAGGGAAATATCTTTCTCTGACAGTTCACCGAATGGTTTGGAGCAATAGAAACCAGGGTGAAAAATAGATGAGGAGGTCAATCGATGCCCTGTAACACACAGCAGGGTAAGCTCAAAACAGTCTGAAGACTGAAATGCATGTAAAAGTGAACCACAGATGCGCCAGGGCTAGGAGTAGAGTTGGGTGCAGAGCACCAGCCGAGTGTGCACAAGGTCCCGGGTCCCACCCCAGCACCACACACAAGCAGAAGTAAATATGACAGAACCTGTTGTAGCCATGGAGTGGAAAGGTTTCTAGCCCTAATTTAAACCATGGGAGTATTTAAAGCTTGTATCACAAGAAGCGCAGTAAGTGACACCAAGAGATGAACCGGGGACCAATTAACCTGTGGTTAGAAATACACATGCCGAAGGCCAGCAGTCACACAGAAAAATGACCAGAAGAATAGACAGAGATCAGAGAAGGAACACAAAGGAATTCTGAAAGTCAAAAGATACTTGACGAGGCTCATCATCAGGGTGCACGTTTCCCTCTGGAGAGAGAGAGCATGTTCTCTCTAGTGTGTTCCCTCTGGAGAAGATAGGGGTGATGTAACAAGGAATTCCTGGGAGCTTGTGATTGTGTCATGTGCAGCTGGTCAGATTGTAAACTGAACCAGTTCCAAGGAAGGCTGGTGACATCATCTGTCCAAATTCAAACGCCTTACTTCTTGATTGAGCTCTTTTGCTCCTGGGTGTATTTGCAAGCTCAAAATTGTGTCCACACATAATTTCCATTGCAGCATTGTAAGGAAAAGCAGAACATCCAGACAGAACATTAGAAATGACTCCTCAAATACCCAGCAATTAGAGCCGGTGGGGTGACACCTACTATGAGTGCCCGGTGCAATATTTTGCAAATGCCAAGGCTCTGTTCTGTGTACTGATGCTCTGTAATGTTACGTGGACATCGCAAGGCTCTGAAGATGCTATAAAGAGAGAAAAAAGTAAGAACACATAATTAGAGTGTATGTAAGTAAAGAGGAACGTTCAAAGCATAGGCAAGAAATTAGTGACAACTAGACATCCTACACCACCAATGAAACCTCCAATGACAAGAACAGCAAACTTCTAGGTAAGTAGTTGACCAAAGGGGTCCCAGCAGAAACCCTTCATATCTTAGGCTATTGCCAACATTATTAGTTACTTTCTACAAACTGATGATAAGGCCCTATTGCTGAAAACAGCGCGCACACGCACACACACACTCACGCGCAATTGAACACGGAGAATTTGAGCTCGTGCCTAATCGACTAGCGCCTTCACCTTACTGACTAGTGCCCGTGGCATGCACCTGGAGAATGAAGGTGAACAGCAACCCGCTATAAACCCTGCAACCTCCAGTGGTGGTTTGTCAGATATGCTGCTGCAATCGGGGCACAACACCAAGCACTCTCTGTTTGGATTTACTGCCCACGCTATAAGATAAAACCCATGCCTGACGCTGCTTGGGTGACTTAAGGGAAATCCAAAAACTACTGTTCTGCTGAAGAAACATAGCAGTAAAATGACATCTAATGACATCTGCTACACCCATAGACCAATGCCTCACTCAGCCATGAGCAGAGAAGCTGCTCCTTGCAATAGATGGGAACTAACAGAGACCCACAACTGGTGCAGAGAGCGAGGGGCTTGGGAGCATTCAGTTCTAAATGGGGTGTTTTCATCAAACTCTTCCTTCAGTGCTAAGGCTGGAAAAGGACAGAGGTGATGAATGACTCGGAGGAAACAGTGCTTGCGGAACACAACAGGACTGACTCACATGCGAGCTCGCAAAGCCTGTGGCAGCCCACACAGGGCTTACAGGCTCAATCTAGCCAGGGTCCCAGTCCTGAAAAGGACAAGTGGGCACAGGCGCCCACCCCTCATCAAGAAGCTATCTCCAATTCCCATATGCTTGCAAAGGAAAAAATTCATTTTCTCCAATGGAGTCTCACTGGTATATTAAGCACACTTCAGGGTAGGTGTCCAGGAGTAGTTGGGAAACACAAAATGAACTCAACGGCAATTTTGTAGACTTTTTGTCTCATATTGCTTTATGCAGGCTTTTTGGTTTGTTTGTTTGTTTGTTTTTTGTCTCATTGGTCATTTGCTTGTATATTTTGGTTTCCAATTATGGGCTTTTGTGTATCTTTTTTGTTTGTTTGTTTCTTTTTTAAATAAATGGCATGGAGTTGGGTGGGTAAGGAGATGGAAAGATGTGTGAGGAGTTGGGGAAGGGGAAAAGCATGATCAGAATATACTGTATGAGAAGAATGTTTCAATTAGAAATGCAGAAAAAAAGACCTTAGTGAGAGTGTTTGTTGATTAATCTTGTCAAGCTGACTGTACGGAGAAACATTTAGGAGTGTAGAAAAGCACATATCAGATGTGTTTCTGAAAGCATTTCCAGAGACAATTAGATCTTGAGGGCTCTGACTAAGCGGCGGCTTCCTCAACTAGTGAATTCAAAATTTGAGTGGACTATTGGAAATGTGAGGTGGAAGGTGGGGCCTGGTTGCTGAAGGAGGGGTGCCCTTCAAGGAGGACCTTTACCACTTAGTGTGTTCTGCTGCTTCATGGACTCATGAAGTAAACACAGGCTTCCACTATGGTATTTTGCTTTACCACAAGCTGAGGAACGACGCAGCCAGTATAGAGCAAACTGAAACCTCTAAAAGCAGGAGCCAAATACAGCTTTCCTCTTTTAAATTGTTCATCACTAACACACAGCGGTGACCTGAGAGGCAGAGGTGGGAACAGATGGATGGATGAGGATCAAAAGTGGGAGATAATTGTTTTCTTACGATTAAGGAGATGTTGGACCCTGTTTTCTATTTTAAAGAACTAATTTTCTTTTTCCATTTATTTATTTAATCACTTTACAGCCCGATCCCAGCCCCTCCCTCCTCTCCTCCAAGTCCCACCCTTATACCCCTCTCCCCCCAATTTCTCCCCCTCAGAGAAGGGGAGGTCCCTAAGGGGTACCAACCCATCCCGGCATCGAAAGTCACGGCAGGAATAAGTGCATCCTCTCCCACTGAAGAGTGAAAAGGCAGCCCAGCTAGGGGAAAGGGATCCACAAACAGGCAGCAGAGTCAGACAGGCCTACTCCCATTGGTAGGGGACCCACATGAAGAGCAAGCTGCACATCTGCTATCTATGTGTAGGTGTCTAGGTCCAGTCTGGGTATGCTGTTTGGTTGGTGGTTCAGTCTCAGTGAGCCCCCATGGCCCAGGTTAGTTGACTCTGCAGGTCTAATTGTGGTGTCCTTGGCCCCTCCGGCTCCCTCTATCCTTCCTCCCACTCTTCCACAAGACTTCCTGAGCTCCTCCTGCTGTTTGGCTGTGGGTCTCTGTATCTGTTTCCATCAGCTACTGAAAGCAAGTAAAATATATATCTTCAACGTAAGAATCCAGAATAATGAATATCCATGCGTTACCTAAGAAATAGTTCCTAATTTAGGAGAGTTTTGTACGTCATTATCACCCAGAGTATCCCCTGAACACTTACCCCCTTCACTCCTGCCAGGAAAACCGAGAGCAAACCAGGGGCCTGTTTCACAGCCAATGAAATGTGGTCAGACATGCTTCCTCCTTAATTCCTAGCCAGATTCACAGATGCTGTGTTAGTCAGTGTCTGTTGCTGTGAAGAGACACCATGACCACGACAGCTCTTATAAAGGAGAACATTAATTGGGGCTGGCTTACAGTTCAGAGGTTTAGTCCGTTGTCATCATGATGGATTGCATGGTGGCATGCACGCAGACATGGTGCTATAGAAGGAGCTGAGAATTCTGTATCTGGACCCACAGGCGGCAGGAACAGCAAGACACTGGGCCTGGCTTCAACATTTCAAACTTCTATATACATTTCCTCCACCAAGGCCACACCCACTCCACCAAGGCCACACCCCCTAACAGTGCAGATCCCTGGTGAGCAAGCATTTCAATTCCTAAGCCTATGGGAGCCACTCTGATTTAAACCACCACAGATGCTAACAATGCAAAATGTGCTGAGTACCGTTTTCTCTGTGCTCTCTGTATTTGATTCCACATACTTACTAGTGTTCATTCCCTGGAAAGTGTTCTGTATTTGAGCAATTTAATTCACGTGGCTGTAAGCCCATTATTTAACTCGACACCCTTGCCAACAGTAATATACTGTTAAGTTTGCCTGATGGCTCATGTTTGGCACCCCTGCCCAAAAGAACTGCAGAGCTGAAATAAGCTCGTCCTATACTACTTCCCATTCCTCAATAAATCATAGTCTAAGTGGCCTCTACACACAGCGAACTGCAACCTAGCTTAGTGCACAAGAAGGTTGTAACTAATGTACAATTACAGCTTTCTGAGAAGCTGATGAGCCTCAGCCAATTACAGCATCGGATACCTTAGTCAGTCCCACACTGGAGGTTGGAAATTATAGACAAATAGGGCAGCCACCAAATTAGCGCGCCAGTTGGTAATCTGATGTATATCCTGTCCTTTCCCATCTGTGCTTTCAGTTTGTAGTCCTAGCTGGTCCTTGAATCTTTTTGGTTACTTTCCTCTTTGTTTTTGAGATGTGTTTTTTTTTGTTTTTTCCTTTGAGACAGGCCTAGAACTTGAAATTCTCCTGCCTCAGCCTTGTGAATGCTGGAATTACACGTATATACCCAAGTCCTTAAGTAAACTTCAAATTAAAGGGGTCTCAGTATTTCTTCTTTAACAGAACATACTTTGTTTCTCCTCAAGTTTCCCTTACAAAAAAACTAAATGTGTCATGTTTCTTAGAGGTTGCTAGAAAGACCATCAGCCAAATCGTCATGGTCAAATTAATTACAGTAGCTAATCAATTACAGTAAGCTTTTTTATTCTTGTACACAGGTTGCCTCCTACTAAAGCAGGGTGTGGGAGGTTGGCATTAGATGTGAGGAAAACAAGGCTTTTATAGCTCAGGGGGAGGGCGTTTCCAAATCAAGGAAAATAGGCGGGATCACAGGAGCAGAACATAACAGGTGGTCAAAACAAGGTCATCACACAGGTAGTCCTAACAAGGCAGTCATAAGTGGTCATATAACCTTTTGAAACAAAGGCAGGGTTGCAGGATGGCCATAAAAAATCCTTTGAAACAAAGATGTGATTGCCATTCCTGGAACAGGCAGCACAGAGCCATTTGTAGTTAAGGTTACCCGCGGGGCATAGCCCAATCCTTAAGAGACACGTTTAATCATAAACAGGAATGAGCCCTGTTTGTTGGTATTGTAAAGTGGCTTTCAAGCCCAAGGTGGAGTCAGGCTGGTTCTTCACCTAGAGGTGGTGAAAATCATGAAATACAAGGGAAACTCCATAAGAGGGAAGGAAGAAAGGGCAGGATTCAGAGGAATTAATTCCCTTGTGTTTTAGAGACCACGTGGCACAGAGCTGAGCCTGACAAAAGCTACTTACTCAGAAGCAGCTGTAACAGGAACTGCTGCTTCAGTCGTTGTCTGAAGCACGTGGCAGAGGATTGCTGCCTCTGTCTGCTAGCCTAGGCCTAGTCCTGGAAGCTTCGAGCCTCCGTACAATCTAACCTAGGTCTAGAATGCTTCCAGCCTCTGAGACTTACTGCTGAATAAGCTTTCACCCTTCTTGTTCTTACTGAGCTCTGGGCTGGCCGGTTCAACTCAGCTGTTCTGGCTCAAACTCTAATCTTCTGGCTGCCTATTCTCTGGCTTGTTCTGTTCCATCTTCCCCTGTGTCTGGCTTGTTTTCTCAAGCATCTGGGGTAGGATGGCGAGGGGCAGGGGACTGACTTCAGTCTATCTGCTCAGCTACTCTCCAGGCTGAACAATATGGCCCCACACAAATCCGTTCGTTCCTGTCAGCCGCAGAGAAGTGGACAGATGAGCTGCCCATTGGAAATGAGCTGCTGTCTATAGTCTAGTGTTGTTAGTTTGTTATTATTTATTTATTTGTTTTCATTTTATTTTATGGGATACCCTGGGACTGGAGTTACAGAGGGTTGTGAATGGCCATGTGGGTGCTGGGAACTGAACCATTTCTCTAGACCAGAAGTTCTCATCCTTCCTAACGCTGAGACCGTTTAATACAATTCCTCATGTTGTGGTGACCCCAGACCAAAAAAATTATTTTTGTTGCTACTTCAAAACTGTAATTTTGCTACTGTTATAAATTGTAATGTAAATATCGGATATGCAACATAGATCATTCAACCCCTAAAGGGTCGTGACCCACAGGTTGAGGACCACCACTCTAGACCATATTTATTGATTTTTTTTCTTCTTCTTTCCGCTATTGGTTCTTGCTTTAACTTTGGCTGGAGTTTGCCATGTAGACCAGGCTGGCCTGGAACTTACAGAGACCCACCTGCTTCTGCCTCATGAGCGCTGGGATCAAAGGCCTGCACCACCACACCTCACCTATTGTTGAGTCTCCTTTTGGGAGCTTGACCGTCACAGGACACAGGACTGCAACTGGAAGATGAAGTTACAAGCTTAAAATCCAGGTCTCCAAGAAGTCTGCTTTGGCAAGTGCATTCCATTGGCATATACCCTCCCCCAAGCAGCATCTGCCGGGGAGGAGACTGCTCCTCTCACCTCTCTGAAGCCCAGACAAGCAAGCGACATGTGGAAGCGGTCTCCTGCTGCTGCCTGTCTCAGAAAGAACAGTCTGCATCCCTTAATGATGCAGAAAGTTCTTCACACATTTTTAAGTAATCACACCCTTCTCAGGGCCCGCTGTGCACAAGCACACATCCTTGCATTCCTGAAAAGCTAGGCACACATTTCGTTTTTTAAAATCTTTGTCGGACCGGGCTTTCGTAAAAGCGTTTTCTTATGCAGAATTATTTTGTCAATTATTTAATATGTTAGCTATATTAGGTTTCAATATTAAGGTGAAGTATTGATGAGTATAAAACCCACAGTGAACCTACAGATTCCGGTCCAATCTTACTAGAATGTATCATATATAAGTATTATATATAATGAGGTAATATAGGTTCAGAAAAATAAATAGAAATACATGTAAAAAAGTATGTAGGACATATTAAAACACACATGGAGTGTGTATTAAAAAAGTAAAAAGGAGAAAGATAAGTTTTCACTTCACATTTCCCCTAAATATTTCTCTACCTTTTCTGGGCCACAGTTGTATTTCCCAGGATATATCTTTTAATTTAGAAATTATTATATTTTTATTGAGAATGTCAGGCCTGTACAGAATCATATTTATAAGAAATGTATGACAAGATAGTTATTATAAATCCAGTAATATTTAATGATTATATGTTAGCTATTAATTCTAGTTAGGTGAGTCCAAGATAAATAAGCACACAGCTTTAAAAATCTCATTGGCCAGAAGCTGTGGCTGGCCCCGATCACAGGAGGGGTCACTTAGTGGCTTTCAGCATGCCTGGTCCCCACTTTCCTCTGATAATTGCACATGTTAATTTTTGGTTAATCCAGTTGTCATCCACCATGGACCTCCTGCTTTGATAGATGAGCTTTCTTTACCTCCTCTCCTAGCACCCAGCAGAGCTTACCAGCATTTTCAGTGTGCATCACTGTGGCCCCTTTCTGGAGCTGTTCTAACCAGTGGTATCCGGTGCCTGTCCTCACGGAATGCAGTTGGTGGGTGATGGGAAGTGATTAGGCAGCTCTGACGAGGGCACGATCCACGTTGTGACAGGGCAGGCTCTGAGAGAGAGGGCCTGAGGCTCAGTCAGAGAGTGGGTTTCACACGCAATCATAACACAGGACTGTTGAAGATGACGCCAAGCAGTTAACATTTCTCTGTCAGCTGTCAAGTTCAGTCAATGCTAAAACATGTGAAAAGAAGCCGCCCCAAGTAAAATAACTGTCCACATCGAATGCTCACCAAGGCTTATTCACTAGACCACATACAATTCTGGATAGTCACCTCCCTTCAAAGGCTAAGACAGAAGGATCACAAGTGTGAGGCTAGTCTGGGCTACACAGTGCAATATGGTCTCAAAAAAAAAATCTAAGAACAAAACAAACAAACATAAACAAGCAAACAGAAAAAAGTACCTCATGATGTGTGAACAATCTATGTAGAGGCCACCGCTGACTTGGCAGCTGTTGTGAGGAGCAGTCTTCACTGTAAAGACCCGTGGAGAGACACACTGGTAAGCATAGTTTGTCATTTCTTTTCAAGTAAAACCAGGTGTCTAGAGTAAGCAAAAGGGGACGGTAAGCGGCTCCTGGGGCTGGAGAGAGTGTGTGTTAGTTCTAGCTCGGGAGGATGGTGGCAAGGACAACACACAAGGTGGGCGAATTTATTGCTTTCAACTCCACACTTAAAAACAATTTTAAGGAAAAGTAACTTCAGCTATGTGCATACTGCCACATTTTTTAAACGTAAATACTTGGCAGGGGGGCGGCTGGAGACAGGGCTCAGAAATTAAGAGCGCTTGCTGCTCTTCCAGAGGCCCTGAGTTTCGTTCCGTGCAACCATGTTGGGCAGCTCACAACTGCCTGTAACTCTAGCTTCAAGGAATCTGACAACTTCTCTGGACTCCATGGACACCTGCACACACATGGCACACACTCACACTCACACACACATACACACAAATAAAATAAATGTTTTAAAACAGAAAATAAGAAATACTTTCAAAAAGTAATGAGTGTGGTGTCCTTAAGAAAGAAAGAAAAGAAAAAGAAAAATACCTCCCCCTGAAGAAAAATGATAGCCAGTTCCTACCAACTGTCATCCTGGCAAGACAGCCACAGGAGAACAGACCCAGAACATCAAGCAAGAACACTGACAGCATTTCTGCTTGCACCATTTCTTATGAGATGAAATTTTTTCATGAATTATGGATGTTGCTTTAAAAATATATAGATAGGTAGTCCCTTCATTTGCTTTCTATTGTGTTATCTATGCCATGACCAAAACCAACTTGGGAGGTCAGGGTTTATTTTGTCTTACACCTCCACGTCATGGTTCATCATCAAGGAAGTCAGGGCGGGAGTTCAAGGCAGGAGCCTGGAGGCAGGAGCTGATGCAGAGGCCGTGGAGGGGCACTGCTTACTGGCTTGCTCTCCACGGCCCAGCCTGCTTTCTTACAGAACTCAGAACTACCTTCCCAGGGGTGTCACCACCCAGAGTCAGATGGGCCACCATCTCACATCAATCATTAATCAAGAAAATGATCCACAGAATTTCCCACAGGCCAATCAATGGAGGCATTTTGTCAACTGAGGTTCCCTCTTCCCAGATGACCCCAACTCGTGTCAAGTTGACAAAAAACTAACCACCAGAGGCAGCATTTTAGAAAAAATATAACATGATCACAAGTCTAGTAACCAAAGCCCAGTAAATAGTTGGCAAATACTTTGAATGCTGTGGCTGAATAGCAAATGCATTGTGTAGAGTCGCCTCTCTGAATCTGCAAGTTCAACTAGCCCCAGTCAAAAGTATCCAGAAGACAAATCAGTTTTCCTAGCACTGAGCATGTGCAGTCTGCATGACTCCCTAGCAATACAGTGTATGCACTCACCTTGCATTTGATTCTCTAAGTGACTTGGAAACTACAGAGCAGATGGGTGATGCTCGTGGGTTATATGCCAGTGCTGTACCATTTCATAGACAAGACTTGGGCACCCTTTATTTTAGTAGGGATGGGGTAACGTTCCAGAGCCAATGCTCTTGTTCCCACTCAATCGCAGAAGAGCAACTTCACATGAATAACGGTAAAATTTTCTATAATTTGTGTGACAGAAATACATAATTAACTAATATTCAGGGTGTTTGTGTTATGCTGGGTCAGTTCTCCAACAGCCACATCTGAAAGCACGTATTTTATGGAAGGCAGGCCTCCGGGATAAATAATTGTGAGGGAACCAGAGAGGGAAGAGAAGAAGACAGAAGGCAATTTGGGGTCAAGTCTAGCCTGAGGTAGTGGACCCACCCAGACACTCCCAAGGGCAGCAGTCTGGACCTAATGTTGGTATAGCATTGCAGAAGTAGGAGAAGAGTATGCCAGGAGGAAAGGTAGGTCATACAGGGCAGGGACTGTCACCTTCTGTCACCCGCATTGATGTACTTGGGCAGAGCTACAAAGGAAAGATAGTTCATCACATAAAGCAAATTGCACCCATGCCGAGGAGTTTTCAATACATTAATTGACTTGTCTTTCATCGTGGCAATTTGCCCCACTGGACTCATCCTGGTGCTTGGTAAGCAGTGTCCAGCTACAGGGTTAGCTGAGATGCAACCCACACACTTCGGGGTGCAGGGGTATGAGAACGAGATGCTCAGGCCCTAAACTCAGCTGGCACAGAGCAGGTTCAGTTCATCCACCTGCAGAGTTAATCTGGGCATCCAAGTTGGAGAAGTCTGTGTGACTTTGAATGCAGCCATCCCATGGGACGGGCACCCGAGCCCAGCCCAAGGTCAGGCCTAACAGGCCTAAGAACAAAACAAACATTGCTTTCCCTGACTGAGAGAGACGATGCCAGCCACAACTTCTTTTTCACTTAAAAACTGGGAAAGAGCCAGTGAAGTGGCTCAGTGGGTAAGGGTTCCTACTGCTGCATTTGATCCTGGAAATCCAAATGATGGAAGGAGAGGACTCATCCCCACAGGTTGTCGCCTGACCTCCATGTGTGTGGGATAACACACATCACACACACGCACATGCACATGAATAAATAAAAATGTAAAAATTTCAAAAAGCGGTAAAATTAATCTTAATCATTTGTAACAGCCAACATTAATATTTATAGCATTCTTAATGAATACATTCAAAAAAATAATTATTTTGTTTATTATGTAATCAGTATAAAATTGATTAATGATATAAGTCCTCTTTAAAAAGACTTGGTAATCAAGTTATTGATTGGGAATTTTATGTCTACAATACATTTCAGTGCAGAGTGGGATTATTTTAAAGTACTCACGGTCACCTGCTAGGAGCACAGAAGTCCTTGTGCTCACAATGAAGCCCTGAAGAACCCAAGAATGTTGAACATGTCGGTTGTCTACTCAACGGAGAGGTGTCTGACCTGTTTCCCACCCGGAAAGAGGCTGATAACCTGGTACTGTGTGCTGTCTGTAGGGCCAGGACCCGAGGTGACTGACAGCCTTGGTGACCTTTGCCGTATCTGTATGACGACCAGACCAGAGGGAGACACTCAGTAGCCAGGTGGTCTTCGTGTCATTTTTGTGGTTAGGTTCTCCCCAGGCCTCCACCAGCAGGACCGGATGTGGCTAATAACCCAGACGACCCCTCCACTGACTGTGGGACCTAGACCACAGTGGCTCCTCCCTAGGGCCTTGAGATACCCCAGGTAGACCACCTCTCGAACCCATCTTCGTGAAAGAAGTGACATGTGCTTTGGGAAGAGTTTTGCTGTGATTTTGCCTCCTTGAGCACAGGGGGTTGCATTACTCCTGGAAACCTTTTTCCAAATTGTGCTGTACTTAAATATGCTTACAATAAACTTCCGGTGTCGGACTGGCTAACTAAGTGATGCTGAATCAAATTTCCTTCTTGCCTCATGTGAGTCGTTACTCTGCGGTCCTGGTGTTTGCAGGGGTCCCCACAGTCACCGTTGCTGGTGGCCACTGCTTTAGATAACCCCTTTCCTTACACACTTTGCTAGAATTGAGGAGCACAAATACCTTTGAGGATAGTCAATATATTATCAAGAAATTCCTATACTAGGCACCAGAATAACATCTTCCTTTCTTTCTCTCAATTATCTCACATACGGTAGAATAAACAAGAGAAAGTACAAGTCACCTGAGCAAGTAAGAGTGAGATCTCACATCTCCACACCCCAAAGCCACGAGATGGCCTTTAAGTCCCCTTTAGAGCTCTCTGCTGTACCCACTGCCCAAACATACCTATCAGAGTCAGAGGCAAGGAGGGAACTTGCATGCTTTACCCCTCTTGGCATACTTGCATGAGTTTTTTGTTTGTTCTTACTGTTCTCTAAAGAGAGAGAGAAAGAAGGCATGGAGTGGGATGAACAGGGAGATGGGGATCTGGATGGAGGAGTGAGAAGGGAAACCATGATAAGAATATATTGTATGAAAAAATATTTTGATAAAAAGCAAGTTTGGAGGCAGGGAAATGAAATAGACAAAATACAAACATGGTTTGTGGGATTTATTATAATTATGTTCTCTGTTTATAAATCTCCACACTAAAAACATCCTTTAATGTAGCTAAGGAGGTGAGAGTGTCTTTAAAAAGAGCCCTTCGATGGCACTCTCTAATTGCAACATACTTGTGCTAGCTGTCAATGCGGTCTTCATCTAATAAGAAGAGGGCGCTCAGGCCAGACTGTGACATCTGGGGGCAGGTCCCTCTTGCTGTGGGGCTGCCCTGTGTACATAGCGTGCACATAACATGGTTTTTGTCAGAGCTACATAAACCTAGACACAGCTGCAAAGAGAAACCTCAACAAAGAAGAAAATGCTTTTATCAGGTTGGTCTGTGAGTCTGCGGGGGCATTTTCTTGATTAATGACTGATGTGGGAGGGTCCATCCCACTGTGGGTGGTACCACTCCTGGTCAGATGGTCTTGGGTTCTATAAGAAAGCAGGCTGAGCCAGCCCTAGGGAGCCAGCCAGTAGCTCTGCACCAGCTCCTGCCTTGGCCTCATTCAGGGATGGACTATACGCTCTAAGGGGAAATGAAGCTCGACTTCCTCAGCTGGGTTTTGGCATTCCCTTTATCACAGTGATAGGAAACAAATTAGGAAAATGTGTTAGGTTGATCTCTGGTCTCTACCCATCGGATGCCGGGAACATTCAACATAAAAACCCATAAATAATGACCCAAGAACAGAAGAGAGAGCAGCATATAAAACTGCCCATCTGTGGGTCATTAACTAAGATGGAAATCCTTGGGGTGTTTTACAATGCTCTGATCCAGGTGGCTAAAACAAGGCCTGGCATACTACCAGTGTTTAGGAAATGCTGGTGAATGACTAGGTTGGTAACCTGACTTGCAGCTGTAGGCAAGGCAAAGGAAAAAATCCACGAACAGAGTGGAACAGTTCAAAGGTGACAGTTCAACTTAGTAACAAGAACATATCAAAAGTATGAAGAGATGGCTCAGCGGTTAAGAACGTTTGCTGCTCTTGCAGAGGCCCTGCATTCAGATCTGGGCACGCCCCCTAGAACTCCAGCTTTAGGGATCTGCTATACTCTTCTGATCGCCTCCAGACCTGCATGCATGTGGTACAAGACAAGGGCGCACATACTCAGAAACTGTTTTTTAAACCTCTCTGACTCTTGTAGTTTGCTGTTATAAGCAAAATTTATTAGTTGGCTTTATGTTAAATGTTGATATACTTTGAGCATCAATCACAATATTTCATTAAAAAATATATATATTATTGCGCTTTGACTGAATATCATCACAATTATTCAAATTTGAATTTAGTCCCAAATGACTAAGTAGTGACATTATGGCATCTTAAAATATATCATAATATCTTCTCTTTATTTTTATTTTTAAAATGTGTATTTATTTGACTTTAAGTGTATATGTGTGCCTGAGCGTGTCTGTGCACCATGTGCATACAGAAGCCAATGCAGGTTAGAAGAGGCATCAGACACCCTGGAAGTAGAATTACAGATAGCTGTGAGCCACTATTTGGTGCTGGGAACAGAACCCAGGTCCTTTGCAAGAACAGTAAGTACTCTTAACCACTGAGCCATCTCTCCATTCCTGTGATGTCTTCATGTCTAGAAATCTCAAGTGTCTTAATTCTCTCAGCCTGCTAGAATAAAGTCCTACTGATGAGTGGCTTATCAGAAATAGACAATTATTTCTCACAGTTTCAAGAGCGGAGAAATGTAAGAACAATGTAGTGTCAGATTCTATATCAGGTGAGCGTTGGCTCCCTTGCTCACTGACAGCCATCTTTTCATTGTGTCTTCACAAGGTGAAGGGAGCTCTCCGGGACACTCATAAAAATAGCATCAATCTCATTCACATGAGAATGGCTGCCATGACCTACACACCACTCAGACGCCCCGTCTCCTGACACCAACACGTCAGAGTCTGCACCTCACACTGGGAAAATCTGCAGAACAAGAACACCCTGACCCATGGCTTTGACAAGCTATTATAGAACAGAGCATGTGAAAATATGGACACAGAGCCTTGGGCAGCCAGAATTAGCAATACAAAGTTCAGGATTTGTCTCTTCTTCCAGGAACATTCAGCCTGTGCCCACTTAGAACTAAGTTCCCCGGGGAAGGGGGATGTAGGTCAGTGTAAAACTAGCAGGTAAGTCTGTGCAAGGCTCTGGGTTCAACACACAGAACTGTAAAAACAAAAGCAACACAGCAACAAGAAACATGGGATCAGAATTAAAATCACCAAATTATTCTTATTTTCCATGTTTGACAACTTAATTTCTTTCTTTCTTTTTTTTTTTTAAATCAGTGAGAAGGGCTAAGAGACAGCCCCACTGGTAAACTGCTTATTATTTAAGCACAAAGGCCTGAGCTCCTGAGTTTGAACCCAGGGCCCCAAGTGGAAAAAGCCCAGTAGGGTGGAACATGATTGGTAATCCTTGGGAGGCTGGGACAGAGGCAGATCCCTAGGTTTGCTGGCCAGCCAGCATACCCCTCGTGATAAGCCTGTAGAAAAAGCAAAAACACAAACAACAACTACAACAAGCTGGAGTTTCCCGAGGATCTACACTGAAGATATCATCCCTCTGGCTCCCACACACATGTACCTTCATCCACTGCCACCTCCATACACATAATCAGAGAGAGAGAGAGAGAGAGAGAGAGAGAGAGAGAGAGAGAGAGAACAGTGGAGAGAACAGCAGAAACAAACACACAAATGCAGTAAGAGTACTTTGTAGGAGTGCTTGGAGAGAAACAGTGTACTCAGTGGAAACAACAGTGAGGAAGCAAGCATCCCCAATGCTGGATTTACCTTCCTAGTGCCCAGCCAGTGATGTCACTTCATCTTCCAGTCAGGGGGCAGAAGTCAGGGGACAGATGCAGAATGAACATGAGCAACAGTGTAACTCGGGCCAATTAAAGTGTGGATGTTTTCAGTATGAGGATTAAAGGGGGGGGGAGCAAGAAAAACAATCTAACAACACACACACTCACACACCACAGATACACCAAAGGATTAAAAGCAATGCTTTGTTACTAGGTTAAAAATAAAATTCACTTATGTGGAAACCTCCTTTCCCTAGAAAAGCTTGAAAATGAAGTATTGTAGGTTATTTTAGGAATGCAGGACTAGATTAGCATTAGAAATTAAATTAATAGATTTTGTTGTATCAAAAGAAAAAAGAGAAATTATATAATCATCTAGGTAGTGTTCTAAGGGAAAAAAAGCATGTTTTAAAGTTTGAAACACCCTGTTTCAAGTATAGAACAAAAGAGAGATGTGGGGGGGGGGGGAGAGAAAGGAAGTAGAGAAGAGAAGGATACAGGGAGAGAGCGCTCTGTTATCACCATTTCTTTCTTTCTTTCTTTCTTTTTTGAAACAGGGTTTTTCTGTGTAGCCTTGTCTCTCCTGAACTCACTTTGTAGACCAGGCTGGCCTGGAACTCACAGAGATCCAGCTGCCTCTGCCTCCCCGAGTGCTGGGGTTATAGGTGTACAACACCATGCCTAGCCATTATCACAATTTCTATTCATCATTATGGTTTCAAAAGAAAGAAAGAAACAATAAGCACCAGAAGGCAAAAGTAAAAATAAATAAGTTACGGAATAAAGATTGGAAAGAAAAGAAAAATTGTCCCCATGCATAGATGATGTATCTAAAAGAGATGCGAAAGCTGGAAAGCTGTCCAAACAAAAATGGAGTCACTTATGTCTTCTCTTCTAGAAAAACCCATCCTAGTAAGCTTGAAAGTTGTGGAGGAAAGTTGTGAAGGTGCTCACACGTGATAGCTCCATAGTAATTGTTGCACCAGAACCTCCCACAAAAAGCCCCTCTCTGTATTGAGTCTACCCTGCAACTTTCTGCTCAGCCTTGGACTGACACCGTGCTCGTTATTGATCACTGTGACCAGGCTATTGTTACAGTATCAGATGCAATCATCTTTATTTTGTCTCTAGCAACTTTCCTCTTCTTCAGACTTATCACACCCCTGAGGGTTGCTGCCAGAGGGAATGCTCTGTGCTTGTGGGCTCAGAAACCCACCTGCAACAAAACAGCAGTTCTCCATATTTCTATAGATCCCATGAAGTCCCAAATAAAATCTCAACAGTTTCTTTCAAGTTGACAAATGGGGTAGAAAAATTATCTGAAAATTCACAGAAGCAATCTTGGAAAAGGACAGGATTTGTCTTGCTAGATATTGAGGCCTACAGCAAAACTGTAGCAGTAATTCAGATTTATGTGTGCAAGGACAGACTGATAGAACAACAAACAAATTAGAGTGTTCAAAACACACACACACAGTGACTTGACTCAGGAATGAGGGGAAGGTAGGGTTCTCAGGGTAGGGTGCTTGTGCTTGGTGTACTGGAGATTTATACTACAAAATCAAACCTTGTCTTCTTCACGCATACATTAGAAATATAACTGGAAGTAGACCACCTAAAGGTGTTTGATAAGACAACAGTGGTCTGCAAAAAAAATACAGAAAACTATTTTCAAGACAATAGGCAAAGGCTTTTGAAACAGATGCCAAAAGCATAGACAGAAAGACTGATTCATTGGTCTTCATTAAAATGAAGACCTTTCAGGACATGGTGTAGCTCTGTGCTAGAGCATTGCCTCATATACATGAACCCTGGGTTTTGCTATGTTGAAAAAACAATGAGTGAAAAAAAAAAAAACAAGTCATTTACAAAAGGAGAATATCCAAATAGCCAATAAATAGTAGGTGCTGACCATCACTAGTTAGCAGTTAGCACAGGTTAAACACACATGAGAGGCCCACCAGAACGGCTGGGGTCAAAGGACACTAAGTGTTGGAGACAGTGTGAGACTTTCATGGAATGCTACAAGATATGCTTGTTCTTCTGGAAAACTGGCATTCTACAAAATATGTATGTACACATAGCATGTAATTTCCACTTCAGTATGTACCCACAGAAATGTGTCCCTCCCACAGGAAGGCACACACAAAAATGTCCGTCACAGTCTCCTTCACAAAGATTGGTGAAACTGGAAAATTCAAAAGTCTGTCCACGTTAGAACAGATGAATACCTAAATAGATGATAGATGATAGATGATAAGAAGTCAGACCTGACTTAGCACAAGTTCCCACAGAGCAGCTTAGATTTGAACATGAAATGGCTCCTCTTTCCCAAAGTTCCAAAGTCCTTCAACAGCCCTCCACCCCAAACAATAAGATCAGGTCTATGACAACAACATCCTACTCCTGATACCAATTTCTGTCTTAGTCAGGTTTATTATTGTTGTGATGAAACACCATGACCAAAGCAAGATGGGAGTAAAGGGTTTATTTGGGTTAGGCCTCCATGTCACTGTTCATATTGAAGAAATTCAGGACAGAAACTGAAACAGAGCAGGATCCTGGAGGCAGGAACTGATGTAGAGGCCATGGACAGGTGCTACTTACTGGCTTGCTTACCATGGCTTGTGCAGCCTTCTTTCTTATAGACCCCAGGACCACCAACCCAGGGATGGATTCACCCACCATAGACTGAGCCATTCCATGTCTAAGAATGTGTCTAAGGATGTCTGTAAAAGCCTTAAAGAATCATGCTGTTTTTCATTTATCTAAAATTACATACAACACACTTATACCACTTGGGCTGACAATGTTCCTCCTAAGAGCCATAGACTATCTAACAAAATATCAATAAGAGAAATGAGAAACATTTTTTTGTATTGTTGGGGCTGGAGGCCCAAGAGATAACCCCCCACCCGACAAGATAGGTTATGCATGCTGCCTCTTAGTTGTCTCCCAGAGGTTGAAGGTAAATCTCTATTGCTAAAGACATATTGGACATAAGACCTGGGGACTCAAGACCTGGATCTGCTTTGAAAGCCTCTTTCCTCCCTGAGGACAAACTTCCATAGTATTATAAGATGCTGTATACGTTTCCAGGGGAGGGAAGCAACCAATAATCTTACCAATGCCTATGAACCACAAAGAGGACCAGCATGGTGGTACAATAGTGGTGTTCACAGGGCACATGGCAGTAACCAACAACTCTCTAACTGGATTCATGATCCACTCAACAGGAGAGAAAGAATACCTAATACTGAAAAACTAGCAAATCACCCAGGACTTCTGAGGTCATGGATTTTAGCAAAGAACCCACTACTGCCTCTTTACTAATCTAGCATAATTCCTAACTGAGTTCTAAATATTTATCCTATCCCCACAGATAAGTGTAGCTCTCATCCCTTACCAGAGAAACTTCTCTTTCCAGTGATGGAGACCGTTAAAGGGGACTACAACTGGTCAAATGCAGAGATCAATCTATCATGAGGTGTCCGATCCCAACTGATATATCTACAATACAACTCCTGTATTTAAGGCTTATGGAACATGGTGGAAGAAGGCTGGGAAACGAGCCAGAGGACCAGAAAATCTGCTGTGAGAAGCTTTACCCAAGATACTTCAACAATATGGCTTCCTAAACAAGGCTGAAAAATATAGAACAATAGGCATGCTGGCATGGAAGGGGAAAATTCAGGTGTCCCACACACAGACAAAGGAAGGACCACAGGTACCTAGGGACTGTTCAAAGCAGGAGAAACAGTCTTCCCTTAAGGGTGAGCCTGCTAATTGGTTATCTAATACCAAGTCATCAATCCTGTACTTATATATAGATAAAGAACACTAAATGGACTGAGCAAGTTGTATCTATGTATTTAGGGATATATGTGTGTATACATACATATATATATATAGTATGTAATATATGTACATATATAATAACAGTTAAAGAAAAAGAGGCCATGAATTTCAGAGAGATCAAAGGAAGGATTTAAGGGAGGGAAGGAGTAAAATCATATAATTATATTTTAATTAAAGTGAATCGTATGTATATGTGTGTCTGAGTGCGTACTGTGGGTGTATGAATCCAAACACAGATGCCGTCAAAGGCCAGAATAGAGCATCAGAAGCCCTGGAGCTAGAGTTACAGGTGTTTGTGAGCTGCCAGCCATGGCCGTTGGGAACTGAACTCAGATCCTCTGCAAGAACAGTGTGAACTTTCATCTTCCCAGCCCCTCCAGTGACTTTTTAACAAGAGCAAACTGGTCCTCTTTCTCCACAAAACACTGGTAGAGAATAGCAGCATTTTCTGGGAATTTTAGACTCAGATTAGAAACCACCAATGATCTAGCTGTTTCAAGTCACTTCGGCTTCTCCTTCCCACACTTTCCATGTTTGCTTTTCCATATTTGTTTTTTAATTGTTTACATTTTTACTGTATTTTTTTACTGTATTCTTTGAAGCCATGTACCAGCACGTGTGCACGCGCACACACACCCTTATTTTGCTTATACCCACAACTCTCCCTGCTCACCCCTCCTACATGTCCCCCTTACAATTTCATGCCCTGCTTTTTGGTGTTATTTTTGTCTTGGCTAAGACCCAGATAGGGACAAGTTAACAGTGTAAGGCTGACGGGGAAATTTCTGCACTGGGTAATGGGGAAGGCATATCTGCCCCTCACAGTCCCTCCAGGCCACTCAAATCTGACAGCTACGCTTGCTCCTTCCTATTTTAATCCATGTCCTCAAATTCCCTGGGACACGAGCGTGACTCTGAGGTTGATTGCATCGAGAAACGTATGTTTGCCAAACCCGCTGACTTGACTCCTTTTGCAGTGTTGCCTCAGCATCTCCCTTCCCGGTCCACTCCCTTCCCGGGGGGGGGGGGGGGGGGGGGGGAGCGGGGGAGCTGCTCTGTCTTGGTTGTGGTGTGTGGGGTGTCAGCCATTTCTGTCCCTTCCTCCAATTCCCAAGAGGGAAAAAAAAACAATAGACAAAAAACCTTCAGAACCACAGGCCTTGCCGACTGAGTGAGACCCAAACTGTTTACTCAAGTCTCTGCAGTGAAAGAGGTCGAACACAAGTTCAGTTCTTCTAGTACCCACCCTGCCCCTCTCTGACGATGCCTATCTGCCCCTCTCTGAGACACTGTTGCTTTGTATCCAGACAGCTTCTGGATTCACAAGTGCTCTCTCCTCTTCAGATGAGCCGCATGAGCAGGCTCCACACTGGCCTGGGCCTCTGATTTTCAAGGCAGGTCTAACACAAGGAGTCACCTCGGTGTGCCCTCTGCTCTGAGAACTTCGAGTTTTGTTGTGGGTGTGTTTGCACATGTTGGTACCTGCTCAAAGTTAGTATCTGCTTACTCTCTGAGCATCCTCTCAGCTTAGAGGGAAACAGTGGACAGAGGGGAGGCTGCCCCTTACAGGTTGCTGAGCTTTGAAGCAATGCCTTCATTCTGAAATTCAGGATTCGTTCAGCTTTATTTTTTAAGAATGTAACAAAATAGACCCCCTGCCTCCCCAAAAAGGACATCCCATGCTACTTACAGTAATTCTAGTAACAGGGAACAGACAGGTAGCATACAAGAGAGGTTGGGGACACTCTAAGTGTGTGTATGGCCCCCCACGAGGGCCCCCATGTTGAAATTTAGTTCCCACTGTATGGTATCTGGAGAGCAGAAACTCACTGTGCGGTGGTAGGTGGAGATTTGGGAGCTGAGGTGTATTCGAAAAGGTTGTCAGTGTGGAGCCTCCATGACTGAATCCTGGTGTCTTCATAACAAGAGAAAAGACCAGAGGACTCTATGTGTGTATCAGCGAGGAGGCCATCACCAGATAAAGGCCTTCAACCTTCTAGAACCATGAGATAAGTAAATCTCTTCATAAAGTTATCTAGCCTCTTCTAGATCCCACCATTTGCCTGCAAATTTCATGATTCCCTTGTTGTTAATTGCTAAGTAGTATTCCATGGTGTAAACGTACCACAATTTCTGTATCCATTCCTCTGTTGAGGGACATCTGGGTTGTTTCTAGGTTCTAGCTATTACAAATAAAGCTGTTACAAATATGGTTGAGCAAATGTCCTTGTTGTGTCCTTGTTGAGCATCTTTTGGATATATGCCCAGGAGTGGTAAAGCTGGATCTTGAGGAAGCACTATTCCTAAATGTTTGAGAAAGAGCCAGATTGATTTCCAAAGTGGTTGTACAAGTTTACATTCCCACCAGCAATGGAGGAGGGTTCCCCTTTCTCCACATCCTCTCCAGCATGTGTTGTCACTTGAGTTTTTGATCTTAGCCATTCTGATGGGTATAAGATGAAATCTCAGGGTCGTTTTGATTTGCATATCCCTGATGGCTAAGGACATTGAGCATTTCTCTGCTGTTCTATATTCCTCTACAGAGAATTCTCTGTTTAGCTCCGTACCCCATTTTTTAATTGGATTGCTTGATTTGTTGCTTTTTAACTTCTTTAGTTCTTTATATATTCTGGATATCAGCCCTCTGTCCTATATAGGGTTGGTGAAGATCCCTTAAGATCATTCTGAGTGAGGTATCCCAGAAGCAGAAAGACACACATGATATATACTCACTTATAAGCAGGTACTAGATAAACATACTAAAATCTGTATACCTAAAGAAGCTAAACAAGAAGGAAGACCCGGGGTAAGATGATCAATCCTCACGTAGAAAGACAAATGGGACGGACATTGGAAGTAGGAGAAAACAAGAAACAGGACAGGAGCCTACCACAGAGGGCCTACTCCACCTAGCAGGGTATCAAAGCAGATGCTGAGATTCACAACCAAACCTTGGGCAGAGTGCATGGAAGCAAATGAAAGAAGGGGGATTTAGTAAGATCTGGAGAGAACAGGAGCTCCACAAGGACCAAATATATCTGGGCACAGGGGTCTTTTCTGAGACTGATTCTCCAACCAAGAACCATGCATGGATATAACCTACAACCGTTGTTCAGATGGAGCCCATGGCAGCTCAGTATCCAAAAGGGTCCCCTAGTAAGGGGAACAGGACTGTCTCTGACATGAACTCAGTAGCTGGCTCTTTGACCTCCCCACCCGTGAGGGAGGAGCAGCCTTGCTTGGCCACAGAGGAGGACATTGCAGCCAGTCTTGAAGAGACCTGATAAGCTAAAGTCAGACGGAAGAGGAGGATGACCTCCCCTATCAGTGGACTTAGAGAGGGGCAGGGAGGAGCTGAGGGAGAGAGGGTGGGATGAGGAGGGAATGAGGGAGGGGGCTACAGCTGGGATACAAAGTAAATAAACTGTAATTAATAAAAAATTGAACTTTAATTAAAAAAATAATATAAAGTTATCTAGCCTCAAGTATCTGATTATAACAACACAGAAGAGACCAAGCCAATAGTAAGAAGAAATCTGTGTAAGCCCTTTCAACCGCTCTCGTCCATTTCTTTATTTGTTCCAGAAACATCTATAAAAAGACCTCCTCCACGCTGTGGAGAGAGCAAGAGGCCTTCATCCCCGTCTCCACGGGCCAGGTGCAGTTCTTTGTGTTAGTCCTCTGTTTCTGCCTGCTTTCCTCCTTCCGCGCTCCACAGCAACCTGCTGCTCCTGCTGGCTGGCTCTGGCGCAGCGTTCCTGGCAGTGGGACTGTCACCCCTCAGCTCTATGCCCGCTTCCTCTCACCAGCTCACTCTGCCTCTCCCGCCCCTACTCCTTTCCCTCCCTTCACCTTTCTGAGAAATCTCTGTTTTACTCTGTAATCATCTGCTTATAGCCCTCCAATGATTATTTTTCAAGTCTCTCCACATGATCTCTCACATGATCCACCGCAGCCAACCAAGTTAAAACTCTCCTCCCGCTAAGTGACCAAAGGATTCCTCTTCAAAGGACCCACAACTACCTCCCTCCAACAATGATCCTCCTCATCAGGGAACAGCCAAAAAAGAATCTACACCCCTGCCCCTCCCTCCATTTTATTTTATACCTCTTCAGGGTTTGAAATAATCGTTTCTTGTGAAAACACTACACTTCCCAGCCTCCCTTGAAGCCAGGCAAATCCAAGGAGAGTAGTCTTGAAGAGTAGCCATGGGCTATGTGCTACACTCATTTCTGATCTTCACTCCAACCCCTACAGAAGGTCACAGCCATCTTTTTCCATTGGCAGATGGCTCAGCTTCCTGTGGGTTAGAGTAGGGCCCTTTGCCATGTGTGCCAATAAACATGATCTCGTCTATTGAAGGTCAGATGACTCTCTTTTCCATCCCTTAGAGCTGCCTTAGAAATCAAACACTCACTGCCTCTCAGCTTCATGGGCCCATTTCCTTCTATCCACATTGCAACCTAGGATAAACTGAAGAATTTTAAAAGAATCTACTACACTGTTCTTCAGATTACATCCTGTGCAATCATATTTAAGCAACAAATCCACAGGAATTTGATCTGCTTATACATAGGTCCTCTTCTACTGTATTATAATGTCCTTAAGGATATTTTGCTTTTTTCTTATTTGAGTTTCCTGGGTACCTATTACCTTGTCTCAGACATAGCTCTTTGGAAAACAGTTGTTTAATAGACAAGGAGTACAACTCAAAACTAGGAAGCGACCGTAGGGGAGTGTTCCCAGTTGGTCACAATGGATGCCTTTGGGGAAAATCTAAGAAACAACTCAGGGCTTTAAAACTTGCCAAGGGCTAAGTTCCCCAACAATCTGCAGTTCAGTCACTCCCTGCTGTGCCTATCTACCTGGTGAGTTGGAGGCAAGGAGGATAGGGCAGTATACCATGCAGACATGCTATGTGAGGGGTGTCAGTTCAAGGACATGGCCAGTTTGCCAGAGTGGCTTGTGTGCCTGTGTTGTGTGTATAGTGAAAATGATAGAAAGTGACTATGAGTGGAGTCCCAAGGTGAAGTGCTTGTTAGATGCTTAGAAGAATTCAGTACAGAAGACACAAAGACCCTTGACTTTGATCCCCTCGATTTCCTTTAAGTTAATTCAAAGCCCAATAATGCACAAGAGGGATTCATGGGGGTATATTATAATCAGAAATTCAGAAAGATTTCTGTGCCTCATTGGTTCCTGGCAGTTTCAGTTGTCCCCAGGTTGCTAGCTCACCCCTGTGGGACCCAGCTATTAAGGTACAAGTCTGGCATTTCTGGATAGTCCCTAAGCTTGGTACAAGATGATGGACTTCCTTTCTCATCTGGGCTCCTTCTATGTCTGACCTACGGCTCATACCCATCTAGTGCCCTCTTATGGCACGCAGGCAATAAAGGGATTCCATGTGTTCTCGTCAGTACAGACGGTGACTGAATTTTTACCAGGATCAGTCCAGATTGTGTCACCAGCTACTGTCTACATGGTTACTATTCAACGGTTTTATCTGTCCCTATTAACCTTCTTTTTCTCCGACCTTGCTCTGGAAAATTCTAAACTGGCCTTTGCCCTTCCTTTTGTTGCCTGGTTTTTTCTCTTGGTCTTCTTCTTCTTTTCTTCTTCTTCTTCGCACTTCCTTCTCATCTTTGCACAAGGAGAGAATATCACACAATGCTGTCCTTATCACTGAGGAGTAGACAGCTACAGAGCCCTTTGTAATCGCTTCAGAGAAGCTTGCTGCCTGTGTTCGTTAATTTTCTCATTGTCAAGACAAAATACCTGGCCAAAAGCTACTTAGAGAGGGAAATGTTTCTTTTTGAAGTTCATGGAGACACAGCCCATCGTGAAGGCGTGACAGCATCGTTCGATATGGCTGGTCACATGGTGCCCAAAGACAGAAAGCCATGATCAATGCTACTGCTCACCCCACTTTCGCCTGTTTATTCAGCCCAGAGCCCCAGTCTGTGGGATGGTGCTGTCCTCTGGAAACGCCCTCACAGATACACCTGGAGGTGTGGGTCTCCTAGGTGATTCGAAAATCCAGTCGGGTTGAAAATGAAGATTAACCATCGTGCTGTCCAGATCAGCAGGTGCCTTGAAGGAGACCAAGGCTGTAAGAAACCACCAGGTACTGGGGGCATGGAGGGGGCTGATAAATCTTGGTTCCTCCGGTAGTGTGCTGTGCATTGCTGGAAAGAGCCTAGAGCTCCTTTCGGGGCATAAGTAGCTCCAACAGTGACTAAGACAATGAGTAAAGCATGCAGAACGAGTGACAGCTAGGTGCCTCAGCTTACCCTTCTGTCGCCATAGCCAGCCGAACTGAATTCCATGACATCAGCTAGTGTCAGTGCCCATGGTGGGTGTTTCAGGATGGAGGGAACAATTGGAAGATGACCTGGTCTTTGTGGTGTTTCGAAAGAGATGTCATCATAGTCTAGGTTCCCAATCTAGCAGCGCCTCTCGACCTGTGCGTCACAACCCCTGTGGGGGTTCACACATCAGATATCACACATATTAGATATTTACACTGTGGTTCATAACAGTAACAATTATAGTTATAAAGCAACAACAAAATAATTTTATGGTAGGGGTCACCACAACATGAGGAACTGTATTAAAGGGTTGCAGCATTAGGAAGGTTGAGAACCACTGGTTTAGGGCATTTGAACACCTGCTCCCAGTTGAAGGTGCTGTTTGAGAGGTTTGGGGGTAGGGGTGGCCTTGTTGGAGGAAGTTCATCCCTGAGAGTGAGCTCTGAGGTTTCAGAGGCTGTAGCCATTCTCAGTTCATTCTTCCCCTCCTGCGGCCATGCGCTCCCTCTGCCGTCTGGAACTTTAAGCCCAAATACACTCTTCTGTAAGTTGCCTTCTTCAAAGTGTTTCTATCAAAATAGAAAAGTAGCTAAGACAGTCTGGCTTGGAAACATCCGGTTGCCAGAGCCCATAAATGCCTCCCAGTTGCTGTCCTGGGCACCTGTGTCCAGGGTCCTCAAGCTCTGCCATTTTTCTTACACGTCCCCCTACCCCACCCCAAAACCGTTCGAAACAGCAACGTGATTGTGCATCAGAAATCTAGGCTTGGATGGGAACAGTAGCAAGGCTGCATCTATTTTAAAACAGAGACTAATCCATTATGAGTCAATTGAGTTCATGCAATTACCGAGTTCTGCATGAAAAGCTCTTCGTTAAATCATGAACAAGAAAAGAACATCCTCCAATTCCAGTCTAATACCAAAGGGTTGAATCAAGACTTACTTGAAACTTCCTTTGCTCAATCAGGGCATGGGTATGGGTGGAGGGTAGTGTGTGAGCACCTTGGTGCCGCCTGAGGTGGGAGGAGAAACTCTGAACCCGAGTTTATATCAACAATAGTGTCTTCCCCACCCTATCCCATCTCACTGATTCTGTTAGACACAAATCTTCCCCAGTTCTTTCCTGCTGCTGCATAGGAGGCCCTGGAAGATCCTGAAGAGATGCGCAGTAACCACACCTTCTTATGAATATTCAACAGTAAGGCTGGGCGGGAACATGAAAGAAAAACCCTGGGGAAACTCTCAGGAGCCCAGGCAGCGGCAACAACCGCCTTACCCTGGGCTGGTTCCTAAAAGACTAGACGTTTGACCCAGGTCTGGAGGAGCCTCAGGTAGCCGCACCATACCCTCCTTGTAGCCCATCTGAACTCCGGCCACAAGTTATAGCTACAAAGATGCAACAGCTACTCGGATGAACCGCTTAGGGACCAAGTGGTCAGGCAGGTCCTGTGCCTTTGTGGCGCAGAGGAGGAAGACGCGCTCGAGAAGAGGCTTGTGCCGTCTCCTGCCGGTGACTATCCCGACTCCCGGCTCTGCGCGCGATGGTTCGGTGGGACGCCCTGCTAACGTGCAGAAATGCTGAGAGAGGTAAGCGGTGTTCCCTGCCTGCTGCCACCTCCCCCGCCGCGTGTAGACGAAATCCTGGGTCACGTTTTATTTTCTGAAAGGAGGAGGACAGTAGTGGTATTTGTTGGCTCTGCAGTCCCTGCCGTGGAGATTTGAAAAGTTTCGTCGGGCACAGCAGGTGCAAGGCGCCAAGGCGGAACAGCACAGCACAAAGCTTGCCGCCAAGCAGGTTGCCATGGCAGCGGGAGCGCGCGTGGAGCCGCGGCGTGCCTGCGTTGCTGGGAGACCATGGGGCCCAGGGGATTAGGGCCCCTCTGGCCGCTATGGGCCTCAGGACGAGCCCGAGCCCACCGTGTGAGGTTTGGCAAGTGTGTCTGTATTCACTCACACTGTATGTATGTAGTGCCTTGTCCTGTGGTTAGGACATTAGGCTTCTAGGCTGTCACCTGCTAAGCTATTACCTTAGCTCTGCTTTTGAAATTAGTTTGGATTGTGATCTGGTGATCGTACGGAAAAGTTAGGTAGCCCTTTCTAAAGTTTGAGTTCAGGGGGCGCTGGAGAGATGCTCAGAGGTTAAGAACTGCTTTTACAGAGGGCTAGAGTTCGTTTTCTTGCACCCACATCAGTACACAGACATGTGACTCACAATCGCCTGTCCCACCAGCTCCTGAGCGTCCTCCTCTGGGCTCTCCCAGCACCTGCACTCAGGGGCACACAGACACACGCAGTCTAATAATTTACGCTTCAACAGAACAAAGTTTGTTCGCAATTAAACGCTGATGTTTCCTGCTGTCTGGTTCCTCTCCTATAAAGTCAGAGAAGCAGGGCTCTTTCAGATTAAGGACTCTCTGAGAAATTATTCACATTGAAGCTTTCAAAATCAGAAGCAAGTTGGCAATCATCTCAGATCTGTCGTGAGAAGACAGTGAGGTAAAGGGACACAGATGCCTTTCAAGTGCACACAGGTGAGCTCATTCGAGCCATTCTCACACACGGGAGATTGCGGAATATCAGAAACCCAAGTCCAGGGCCAGACTTCACATGTTTCCTGCAAGTCCGACCATACGAAGGATTCTTAGTCTAACTCGGGGCCAGTGGGCAGCTGGCCTTTCAGACTACTGTGACTCTCAGTCAGAACGTTTTGGGTTTGGTACCATTCCAGGTTCAGATGTTTGGGTTAGGAATGCTTGTCTTAGTTTACCTGTGCCACTGTGATACACAGCTTGAGCAAAACAGCCTAGGGAGGAAAGGGTTGTTTCACCCTGCAGCTTACAGTCGCCATTGGGGGGTCACCCGGGAGCTCAGGGCAGGAGCTGGAGAGGCCTGCAGCGCTGCTTACTGGCTTTTATGCAAGCAGAGCCACCTTCCCAGGAATGCCGCTGCCTCCCACCTCAGTCAAGACTTGCCTAAGGCCAACCTTATTGCAGCATTTTTTCAATTGAGGTTCTCTGTTTTCCAATAACTCCAGCTATGTCGAAGTGATAAAAAAAAAAAATTAAACAGCATATATGTGAGCATGTGCACACATACACAGACACACTTAAAAATAATAAAAATAAAACAGATAATTTGCTTTCCTGTTTTCGAGGTTGTCCATTCCTTAAGTATTACTTAAAAATAACAAATAACAGTTTCTATCCATGACAATATTTTTGTCTTCCTGAATTTCACAAAGTCTTTACAAAAGAGAAGCACAGGCATCAGGTAGCTTGCTGTATTTGAAAAATCAGAATTCTGCTGTTGTATGACAGTGTTTCCGACGTAGAGCGTGGGAGGGGTTTCGTTTTATTTCACTAAGAATGTTTTCACATGTGCAGTGCCAGACTGTTTTGGCTTGTTAGCCTGTTGACTATGTAGCCATACTACACAAAGCAAAGATGGCGGAGTTTAGACCCCTGGGGCCTGACTGGTGGCTGTAGCTGTACTTTCTTACCTCCTTCTCCAGAGCCTGATGAGTTGACCACAGTTTGCCTTCTTTTCCTTTCTTATCCTCGTACTTAAAGACATCGAGTTTAATCGTGCTTGCCAAAGATGCTGCTACACGCTCGCTGTTTAATTATTTCCCAAACTGTATCTGACTGCCTACTCTACCTGATTTTTTTGCACTATTCGCATTGTCATATTTTCAAATGTTCTTTGAAGTTATCTTAAGTGCACAGTGCTGGGTTTGTGAGATGTGGCATTAGTGGAAAGCGTGGAGTAAAAAGTTCAATTAGGAAAATCCAGTTTGGGGACAGGGGGAAAAAAATGAATGGACAATCCTTTTCTGAATGCTATTTACAGTCAGAGTTTCTGCTTATTTTATTAGTTATTATCTTTTGTTAGTTTATATCATAAAATGCTAGGTTAAAAAATCTAGTGTCTGTGACTATGATACAAAATGTTTAACAATATATTATCTTGGAATTGTTTGAGACAGGATCTTATATAGCCCAAGCTGGTCTCAAATCTGCCCTATAGCAAAGGTTAACCTTGAACTTGTGATCCTCCTGCCTCTACTTCCTGAGTGATGGGATTATAAGTGTACCCAGGGTTATGTGGGCTAGGCAAATACTTAATTGCATCTACAGAAATTATACAAGAATTTATATTGCCATATAGATATGTCTGTAAAAACAAGCTCAGACATACTGAGTGAGCAGCCAAGGTTGTCCAGAAATGATGCCTTGTGCCACCCCTGGAAACCAGATGTGCTCCTGAGGTTCAGGGGACAGGCCTGCCTCTCACCACACCTGAATGTGTAGGATGCAAGTGTCCCCACCTTTCCAAGGCTCCATCTCTGTCTGGGAAGATGGAGAGAGAAGCTCTTTAGAAAGAGGAGAGAGAAAGGGGCAGATCAAAAGGAGGAGCTCCAAGAAGTAAAAGAGAAAGAGGACAGGATGGTCAATAAAGGACCCAAGGATCACAGCCTGGGAAAAGGAGAATGGGAAGCAGGTAAAGCAGTGGGTGGAATCTATGCCTATTGGTCTGCTTTGGCCACTAAAGCAAACAACCGCAGGCCAGGACCCTGCACATCCATAGGTGCTGCCTGAGCCCACAGCTCTGGGGGCTGGAATCGAAGAGGTCTGCTCCTCAGGTGGTCTCTTCTGAGTCCTCTCTCACTGGCTGCCTTCCCTACCAGGTCCTCACATGAGGGTCCTTCACCCTAATGACCCCCTTTTACCTCAGCGAGCACCTCAGTGGGCCTGCTCCAAACACAGCCACATTCTGCGGCACTAAGGATTAAAGCTCCATCCCAAGGACTTTAAGGACAAGGAAGTTGATATTGGCCCATCAGCGGGAAGACTGAACCAGCCACCTTGCTTAGCATTCCTTCCCATTAGTATCCTCTCTGGTGCACATAGTTTAGCAACTTGTGGTCATCTTTGTATACCAGTATGTTCCACGGGCTGTCTTTTTTAAAGAAAAGACACCCAAACACAGATTCTGCACTCCAGGTTTGATACTTTGCTTTCCATTCTCAGCTCTGTAGGATGGCTTCCAGCCTAGGAAAGCTTTGACAAGGGCAGATGAAGCTGAACGTTGCCTTGGTTAGACATGACCCATCTGCCTGCCTTTGGTGAGCAGTGGAGTGACATCATTGGCTGCTCGGCATGGCATGTCTGATAAGGATGACATTAAGTCAATGGCGGTGCCATGGGGACTGGAAAGAACAGAAGTGACAGGAGACAGAGCCATGAATCAGGACCACCTCTACCTACCAGATACCACACTTCTTTCTAATGAAATCTATCGGCATCCTGCTTCAAAGTGCTGGGAAGGTGGCCAGGGAACCTTGAGGGGTTCGAATAACTGAACAAGGCTGTAACTGAGATGTGTTCTAAAGACTTCAAATTGTTGAAATATGGTCATAAAAAAATAGGAGCCAAGAACAGCCTTCAAGTCTTGGGCCAGATTTTTGCTCTTGGCTGGGTCGCACAGAGCTTGTTTTGTAAAAGGAGGAACTGATACTAGACATCAAGATAGCCGATGGAGGTTCCAGAAATTTCCACAACAAGGGTTTCGCCATTCAGTCACCAGAGTCTAAAGTACTTGTGTTTGTCTCCCTAGAATCCTTTGGTTCTCCGTGCTCCTCCTTCCCTGAAGGCGGAATGTTGCCTAGCCTGCATTTTTTTCTTTATTTTTCTTTTTAATTTTAATTTTTATTAATTACACTTTATTCACTTTGTATCCTCCCATAAACCCCTCCATCCTTCCCTCCCAGTGTCTCCCTCCCCCATATCCTGCCTCTTTTAGAAGAAGTTTTAGCAGGTAGCTCCTTGGCCCTTCTTTGCAAGTTGCATGGAAACTCTGTCCACAGTTTGGGGAATGTTTTATGACAGAATTCGTCTTTCACCTCCTGACTTGTGGAGTCAGTTCCTTTTGAGTGTGATCTCCTAAAAAGTGGGTCTCAACTTTCCTAACGCTGCAACCCCTTGATACAGTTTCTCATGCTTGTGGGTGACCCTCAACCACAAAGTTATTTTATTGTTACTTCATGACTGCATCTGTGTTTTCTGCTGGTCTTAGGTGACCCTTGTGAAAGGGTCGTTTGATAGCCTCCCCCAAAAGGGATCATGCCCCACAGGTTGAGAATCGCTGCCCTAAGCTATCCTGGACTGTCTCTAGAGAAAAATTCCAGTCTGGCAACTTGGTGAGACCTTGTCAAAGAGCACTTTCCAAATGTGCTCTTTGGACGCAACCCAGCAGCCTGGATGGGTGACTTTAGGAGCACACACTTCTGTGGACAGCTATTGTTATATAGCCAAAGGAGAATGCTTGTTTTTCAGTGCGGCACATACTTCATTAGTATAGTTTGAGGAGTCAGGTTTGACAGGTGAGATAAGTCCTAAGGGACAGAACAAGGCAGTTCTCTTGCTCTGGGACAGAAGTTTGCCTAGTTGGTCACTGTACGCAACAAGTAACAATTTCAGGAGGTTGATAGGGGACTCGGTTGCCTTCTTGTAGCACCTTATCACTCTGATGATGGCAAAGGAGAACCAAATGTGGGGGGATAAAAACAGCTGTTCCTGATGTGGCTGGTGTTCTCAGATTTGGGCAGAATAAGCTACCCTTCACTGCCATGTGCCTCTGAAGAAGGCAGTGCTATGTCTTGGAGGTTTCCAAGCTTCTGTCAGTCACTTAGTATACACTGTGTCACACAAGGCCATTGACTTTCTCTTCCACTGGTTTACAGTGTGGCTCATAGTAAAGTAAAAGAACAATGACAGGCTGTGTGTGTTAGTTATGTACAATGGCTCATGAGCTCATACCTCCCAGTTTTAAAATAATGTTTTGGGATACAGTCTATGCAGGCCCTGAACTTATAATCCTCCTGCCTCAGCTTCTTGAATGTTAGGATCATAGATGTACACCATCGTATCTGGATCTGGAGTTTCTTCCAGAATGTCTGGTTTTGGATTTTTTTTTTCTTACCCAATCCCCAATATTTTTTTGTGTATGTGTTTGTGTGTATATTGGTTATCAAAATATATTACATATATACATACATATTCATACACATGTACAATCAAATGCTGGGTATCAAACCCTCTGTGGCTGAGCTACAGTCTCAGCACTTTCTTTTCAGCCTGGATTCTACTCCAAACCAGAGAAGTCCTACCTGAGGGTGAAACTGAGCTCGCTGTGCTCACCCAGACTTCAAGCTTCTGTGTGCCCACAGTATCAGAACCTTCTGAACTGTAATAGATGCGCAAGCATGTCGTTAGCTCTATTTCACTGAGTGCTCTTGGTCTCACTTGGAGTCATGGCTATGGTCACAATCTGTCACTCCATTATTCCAGGCACTTCAGCTTAGAATGATAAAATCCTGCCCAGGCAAATGAGAGAAGAGGAAGGCGCTCCGATTAGGATGTAAAGTGAATAATAAAATTTGAAAAAAATTTTAAAAATCTGCCTAGGCTGTGAGGTTTGCAGGGTTTTATGTATCTGTTTACTTTTGTTTCTTTTATTTAGTACAGTGGTTCTCAACCTTCCTAATGCTGCAACCCCTTAATACAGTTCCTCATGCTGTGCTGACCCCACCCCAACCATAAAAGTATTTTCATTGCTACTTCATAACTGTAATGTTGCTACTGTTATAAACCATAATGTAAATATCTGTGGGGTTTTTATGGTCTTAAGTGCACCCTCTGAAATGGTCGTTTGACCCCCCCCCCAAAGAGATTGCAAACCACATGTTAATAACTGCTGTTTTAGCATATTGTATTTTCATACTCATGTGCTAGACCTCGGGTGGGAACTGCTCATCACATATTTTGTTTTTTCTTTCTTTGACAGGATCTCTCATCGGCCAGACTAGGTTCAAACTCTCTGTATAGCCAAGAATAACCTTAAACTTCTGCTCTTTCTTCCCCTGCCCCTAGAGTGCTCAGATTCTGGGCATGCTGGGTTAAACGTTTCTGTGGCACCGGGGATCAAGCCCTGGGCTTTGTGCCTGTCAGACAAGCACTCTACCGGTGAACTATGGCCCTTCCCCAACACCTCCTATTCCTAAGGAAAATACATGGTAAATTCTTTTCAAGAGAGATACGTTTTTGTTGAACAAACTCTTTGAAGTGTAGAAATTAGGAAAAAACGGGGTCTTTATCCAGATGATAATACAAATGTAGATGATACTCTTCAGAGAGTAGAGTGCTGAAGGGCATCAGCAGCCAGGAACAAGTTCTGCCTTCACTGATGACTTGGTGAGCCAACTCCTGAGAGACAAGAATGTGTTGTCTGTAAAAGGATTTGATTAACTTCTAGCCCCCCCCCCATGCTCTATAATTCATCTCCAAAAACTGCCCGAGATGAGAGTTATTTTCCCTAATTAGGAAACTTTGACAGTTGGGAAGGTCTCCACTTCATCTGTTTGGTCCACACCATTCTCAGATAGTCTCCCAGTAGAGGGAGAGTGGGGTGAGAGATCTCAGCTTGGAGAGAGCTGCGGGGCCAGACAGCAAACACACGGCCACCAGGACGTCACCCCGTCCCCACAGGCTGCTGACATTGCTGTATTCCATCTCAACATGCTCCCACCCACCAGGCTCCTCTGACTGGAAATCAAGAGGCACCTGCTACACAGTAAACTGCAAGGTATATGGGTTACGGTCACCTGTCACTTTCCCTGCTGATGAAATCCCAAAGCCCTGCAGATCCAGATTTGTGTTTATATTGTAAATGAATAAAGGACTCAAAGTAATGAAGCATTGAATTTGCTAATGAAACAAAACATTCACATGTAATGAAAATGGGCCTTTGTCTTATAGGACGTCTATTCTTGGGAATTATTTGTGAGAATTCCTTTCTGTGGTTGAGCCTCTGTTTAGCAAGTATGTTGTTTGAGAAAATATTGTCATGTCTAGCCTTTAGGGTATGTCTGTCTCCTAAAGAGCCCCGCCACCTGGAAGATGATCACAGTTTTAGTGGGGTGGAAGATAGCTGAAATCATGAAAACCAACAGTTCCCCTGATTGAGGGAATGTATTCTTTGGAGAGAGTTTAAGAACTCTTGAAGTTAAATACTATAATCATGCCTGTTTGTTCTGGGAACCTGCCCCAAAGGGTCATTCTTCAACAGCATTCTCATCTCATGAAGCCAACCCAGGCAGTTGGCTATTGAATTCGTATTTTTATTTTCCCTATCTAAACTACGTAATGTTCCAGAAATAATTTGGTTGTGCAACTATACGTTGACTAGTAAGAGGTAAAAAGCCCTGCACTTGGAAAGTTTGGTATATCTCATTTGTTACCTTTAAGTAGCACTTTAGCGAAACTGATCATATTCACATTTATTGGGCATTCACCAACACTATCCATCTTCAGAACCTGACTGGCAAAGCCTCGCCTCCTCAGTATTCAGCACTAACTCCCTGGCAACAATGTTGATCTTCTGTCACTACAGACAGATAGGATGACACAATGAGCCTCAGGGATGTGCGTATACTCATGTCGGTCTCTCTGGATTATCTCGCTTACCACGATGTCATTAAACTTCACCCATGTTGCAGCATCTATCTGAATCTCATTTCCTCTTTATGGCCAAATAACACACCATTTGGTATATGTCCACTCTTCATTTATCCACAGACATGTGAGCTGTTGATGGACATGTGGGTTCCTCACACCACTTTCGTTCATGTGTGTGAGAGAGAGAGAGAAAGAGAGAGTGTGTGTGTCAGAGGACACCCCTGGGCAAGGGCCGTCCACCTTGTTTGAGAACGATTCCCTCGCTTGTACATCAACAGCCGACCTGTGAGCTTCTGGGCGTTTCCCCGACTCTGGCCCTCACATAAATACGGGAGCATTGGGATCACAGATGTTTAGTTCACACTCAGGCCCTCTTGCTCACACAGCAAGTCTCAGCTACCTCCACAGCTCCTTCTCCAGTCATTGCAAAGGCAGTGAGAATCCCCTTCTGTAGTTTATTAGTAAATTAGTCCTTACTGACAGGGTTTCAGCTTTTTACATGTTTCAATACATAGTTAGGGACTTAATATGTACAAGGACATTTGTAGATAGGTTTCTTGACATTAAGTTACTGGGGTGAAAGTGTTTGGGGGCATTCAACTTGGAGACATTGTTAAGCTGCCCTCAGTTTGCATGGAATCGCACTCTTCTTGTCCCTCCCCAGCATGTTAACACACCACTCTGGCTCACGTGATGGTGGGAAATGATGTCTCAGTGTAGTCTGAACTCAGTTCTCCTGAGTGATGCTGTGTATTTCCAGGCTGTTGTGTTTTACTTACTGCGCCCAACTATCTGCTCACTTTCTTTGTTCACTTTTCAAGCTGTTGAGGCTTTTCCTCCCTTCTCTCTTGTTTATATTGGCTGTTGTTGAAAATTGTTCTTTTGTTTGGCATCTTTTATACCATCTATGGGAGTCTTTCAGAGATGGGCATTTAAACAGGAGCTTTGTCTGGGAATAGTAAAACCTGTTTTTTATGACCATTGAGCGCATCCTGGCTCCGTGACAGAATGTTTCACCCAGAAGCGTACCTGGTCCGGTAGGCCTGCTGAAGGGAAGGCTTCTTAGAAGGAGGATCATCTCTGTGAGAGCATTGCTCACCATGCGTTGTAATATCATTTCAGACTTCTTCCACTCACCTTTTACAAGTTCAGTGTCTGAACCTAAGGTAATAAATAACAGTATAAATGGGGGAAAACAGCACAACAGCTTGCCATTGCGTTTCCTTTTCCTAAAGCCATATAGCTATATCCTGCACAGCTAAGTGCAACATGCTCCTCTGAACTCATTTCTTTGACAGGCAAAGTAGCTCTTCAATTCCTGATTTTGTTGTTTAGATTTTCCAAGGTACATACCCAGGTTCTTCTGTGTCCATCATATTACTGCAGGTGCTTTGGGTGTGTCTTCCCAAAATTCTCAGGTTGGAATCTAGCCCCAAGATGATGGTACTGGGCTATGGGGCTTCTGAGAGGTGGCTAGATCCTGCAAGTGATACACCAATGAGTAACAGCAATCCTCTTATTTAAAAAAAAACAAATGCACCAGAGAACTTCCCCCTTCATCATGAGGTCATCTGTGAACCTGGAAGAGGCCTCACCAGACACTAAAATGCTGGTACCTTGATTGTGGTCCTACAGCTACCATGAGCAATTACTGTTGTCTGTGAGCCACCAATTCTGTATTTTTCTGTACCGGCTGACCACCAGCCAGGCTCTGCTTATTACAGCATTCTTGTGTGTCACAGTCCCATGCCCTGTTACACTTACTCTCTTTCTGCACTTCTAGATTATAGCCCCCAGATGGACCCTTATTCTATCTAGACTCTAGACTCATCCATGTTCAGTCATTCCCTGAACTGTCACCAAAATTCATTTACAGATGCAAATCAGTTCTCTGTATCTTTGTTAAAATCCTCTGATGCCCTCTCACATTGCACTCAATAGGCATGGCTCTGAGACCAGCATCCCTCCTACTGCCTCGCTGGGTCCTCCTTCCTGTCCTCACAATCATCTCTCAATTCCTTAAGCCTTGGGCTTGCACTTCCTTGTTTCTGTACCTTAGACTCTGGTTCTTCTTTCTAGACAGCCCTTACCTGTTCCTCTCTCCCAACTCTATCACCCAGCCACTCCCACTAAGTCTCTCCCTGGCAATTTTCCCACCAGCCAGGTTACTGGCATCTCCTATTGCCCTTCATGACCCTTAGCACTTGCCTGTCCCTAGTATTAAAACTAACAGCTTCCTTGAACAGATACTTCCCCAAAAGTCAAGGGGCAGGGCCACACCTACCTTAGTTTCCATGATCGCCTTGGCATCTGCCCCCTGCTCATAAACAGCTCTTAATGACTGACTGTTGAAAGATTGCTGGAAGATGGAAGGAAATGTCTGCTAGCATAGGAGGTTGCTATGTGTGAGTAGGTAGTAAGACAATTATACACTCAGCATCATAAGATAAGACTCTCAGCACATCATATTCTGGAACCTGAAAAAAAGAAGACAGAGTTGACTTCTCAGTTCTTGTGTGTGTGTGTGTGTGTGTGTGTGTGTGTGTTATTGTGTATGTTTTAGTCAGACGTCTCGTGAGAAAGCCACTGAAGGTAAAGAGTGTTGGTGGAGAGGACCAGGCAGAGGTCTTGGCAAACTTTGAGATAGGGAGGAACTTAGGAAAGGTGGCTGGGGGCAGGGGTTAGGTCTGGGTTGGTGAAGATGGGATTAGTTCCCAACCTGGTGATCCATAAAGAATAAAGGGTTATTTGAGCCCTGGTTCTAGAGTCGGGGATGTCCAAGATCACGGTGCTGTGATGGGTAGTCCATGGTAAGACTGCGCAGGGGAGGGGAGGGGAAGGAGAGAGGAGAAAGCTTACTTTGTTAACAAAGCCTCCTGTGATACCCCATGAACCCTCAAAAGAGCTGATCTCATCGGGGCCGAGCCCTTAGTGCTACCCGAGTTTCAGAGGAGACAATGATATCACAAACAATGCCACATTTGGTTGCAGTAGGCAGACAGACATTAGGTTTAAGCCCCTGGAGGACAGCTTGCTCCTGGGTCTTTCCTCCTTGGAAACTTGCCAGTAACCAGCTCCTAAGAAACTTTTACTGCTCTGGGCTTTCCAACTAATGAGACTCAGCCTCCTACAGCTCACTGCCCATGTGGCATTCCTTCCTGGCCTCCTTCCTAAAGCTGATGTGCCTGAGTATCACAGCAAGGCAACAAGAAACAAGAGTGTTGATGGGGATGGGGGAGAAGGAATCACCAGCATTTTATGTGTTGTCTGTATGACCAAAAGTAGTGTTCTTTGAGGAAAAAAAACAAAACAAAACATGTTAAAAAGGCAAATAAACTTCTCAGGCCATAACACCATGGTACTGGGACAGTGAACTTGTTAGAAAGACCAATTAAAAGGACTTTGTGAACAGGAAATATGAGGGGTTGCTTTGTGTGTGTGTGTGTGTGTGTGTGTGTGTGTGTGTAGTGAAAAGTCTCCCATGAATAGCAGTAATGAATGAGACTCATTATTCTTTAGTAAAGTGAAATACATGTATACATCTACCTAAGCAGCAGAGGGCACTGTGAGGAAAGCCACAAGTTCATGGTAACAGTTGATGCTAAAGTCACTGCATATTTACTATAAGCCACAGCTCTGCTAAAAATTTTGCATGGGTTATTTAATTTAACCCTTATAACAGGAGAATCATTAGGCCCATCTGCAGTGAGGTACTTAAAGCCTATCACATACCCACACCCCTCAGATCTGGGTCCTGATCTAAGGTGGGAAGGTGGGGTTCCACGTAACTCAGGTCATCTGTCACCTGTGTCTGTGTGAGGTCTGGGAGCGGTTCTTCACCCTGTGCTTGGCATTGGTATTTTGCACGTAAGTCTGTGTGCTTGAGAGCAGGACCCAGCAGGACGGACCGGAGCATGAACTTCTGTTAGACCACAGCCCAGCAGAGGTGACGTGGTTGGTGCCAGGTGCCAGTGGTACAGATGTCTCTGCTCCATGAAGTCCAAAGGGAAATGAACTGATGAAGGCTTTGCATCTTCCACGTGTGATTTCCAGGGGCTTTCAGGGCTTTCCTTCCCATCCATGGGCCAGGGAAAATTACCTGAAAGAGTGGCTCAGGTATAGGGAGGCCTGGGGAAAATGGAATTCAAGGGTCACATTTTAGAAACACGGGTGGTCCCTGGCTTACCACCATCTCAGCCTGTGGTAGTTTGCCTTTACAAGGCTGTGAGGCTCTGAGCAATGCGACTTCTGTAGTGACCTTGCTTTGAGTGTGAGTCTGGATCTTTTCTTGGACTAACATGACATGGTCAGAGCCTCTGTTGTGGTCCTGCGCATCAGCAGCTGCAGCTGCTCTAGCCAACCTGCAAGATGAGGAAGACTGCAGACTCTCCACAGAACTCTGTGTTGTGGAGTGTTGTGGTGCAGTCACTTGGGGCTCGGATGTTTAATAAATTTTGTGAGATAGCTAAAGCTGTCTTATGCAATAGGCCTTGTGATGATTTGATCCAACTATAGCCTAAGGAAAGTGTTCTGAGCATGTTTTAGTTAGACCAAGCTAAGCTGGGGTGTTTAGTAAGTTATCTAACTTACTAAATGTACTCAATGTGGTTTTGACTTCTAATATTTTTGACTAATGGGGAAAATATATCAAAATAGGAACATCTCCATGGCCTTCTCTGAGAAGCCTACACCAGTTCCAGGACATGCAGTGCAGCCTCTTATTCCCTCTCCTCCCCTATTCTCTGTTAAGATCTTTTCTTAATAGTCTAGGATCCCAAAAACAACAATAAAAAGACCATCTTCCAGGACTGCCTATGATTCTATTGCTATTGAAATAATCCACAAAAGATACAGACCATCACACTTAATAGGTCAATTAAGAGAATAAGTATAAGATTCGTAAATTTTTGGCTGGCAACCAAGAGTAGGCCAATGCTTCAGAAAGTCTCTTGGTGCCAAAGCTCAGTGATACATTTTGAAAGGCAAAAACCACAATTACATCAATATTAGAGGAGGGTCAGAGTAACTGTACAACATTTGTTTAGGCAATTATTTAGTTGTTTAGGTAGCTACTTCAGATATAATATAACAATTTTGATTTATACCTTTTTCAGTTATTTTAGTTTATATTTACTTTGTTTAAATTTTTATTTAGGTTACTACATCTAAATCATGGTCTTGAAAATCTCAAATGTGTTACCAAGGCAGATGTGGTTTTTAGGGGCATTGAGGGCAAAAATGTGTATAAACAGACACAAAATAGAATCAGGACAAGACTTTGGTCACTTCACTATGGCGCCCTCCGGGGCTTTTCGAGAGATTTTGGGGGTAGGGAGGGCTCTGTTGTTTGAGACCCCAGAGCATCATAGCAAACACATATTCTACTGGCTGATCTTGGTCAGGCCACACTTGGCTACAGATCACCCAACTCATCTGAATTAGAAGACCATTGTCTTTGGGGGACATATGTAGGCTTAGATTTTTCAACAAACCTACTTTATTTAGGGTTCTTAAACACTTCTACCTCCCTTCTGACCCTCTGACCAGAGGCAGGAGAGAAAAGAGGTTATTAGGGAAAAGGGGGTTGTAGACATTTTTAGGGGTAGTTCCTCAGGGCAAGTCCACTTTTCATTGTCTGGATACCAGCAGTCCAGTCCAAAGACCAACACCAAACAGCAGCATGAACCAGCACGATTCAGCAGAAACAGCAAGACTCCACTGAATCTGAATCGGAATGAGTGAGAAAAGGCCCTAAGACTCAATCAGATTGCCCTGAGAAGTTCTCTAGAATGTTTCTCTCTGCGAAGCGAAGTACGGAAGAACGAAGACCAGTGAAGCGATATCAAGCCAAAGAGCCTTCTCTCACTGGCTTCTATATAGCTCCTCTCCTCAAAGTCCACCCACGGGTATTTTCAGCTGGCCAAAGTCACACCTGTCACACAAGACAGCTCACAGCAAAACATCACATGACACAACTGAGTCTTCAAAGAAACCAGAAACTTCCACTTGAGCCGCATACACACATAGTGATCTCAACAGGGTCCAGCAAGTAGCTTGTAGCTGCTATCACCCAGGGTAGAAGGCTGCCTGAGTGTTTCAACCAACGCCATGACTCAAGGAATAGACGAAGAAAGACAGCAATGCAGACGACACATAAAGCAGATCACCCTACATAGAGACAGCTTAATAAACCAGAATGGCAGACTGGAAACCCCTGACAATGAAATAGACTGTTGCTGAAGGACAGATGACCAGGACTGCAATTACGGAGGATCATTGCATCAGTGACTGAATGGATCTTCATAAGGACATTCAAACCATTAAATTTGTGGGATTGATAATTGTTTCTATTGTAAAAGTTAAACTGTGTACAATGTTTAGCTTATACAGAAAAGGGATGTTGTAGGGAAATTTTAATTCAAAACGTGACTGCTCTGGCTAGAGATCATATCCAAAGATCTTTTAGGTCTATGTGATCCAGCTGGAATAAAAACATACCTTTAATCCAGGAAACAGAGGTAAGCAGATCTGAGTTCAAGGCCAACCTGGTATAGAGAAAGTTTTAGTTAAATAAAAGCTTAGATTCAGGTATGGGGGTACATGCCTTTAATCCCAAACAATAAAGATAAAGTTATTTTGTAGTAAGAAGCACCCGTCTTTAAAAATGATGTTTAATTGCATGGCAGAAGATGAATCAGAGAAAGATTTGGAAGACTAGGATATGCCCAGCTTTCATGAGAAGAGAGAGGAAAGGGAAGCTACTTAAAGGGCAGTGCAGAGAGAGAGGAGGCAGCTTTACCTAGAGAGTTTTACAGAGAGAGGTTGAATGAGAGAACATGCTAGTCACAGGTGAAGACAGAATGAGCCAGAGAGTGAGAAGGAGCCAGAAGATTAGAAAAGATTTCTAGAGTTAGTTTGCAGGCAAGCAAAGCAATTCAGAGGCCGAGAGAAAAGCCAAATTGAATAAGTCAGCTGGGAGAGGATTTTGGGTCAGAACAGCTGAATTGAACCAGCCAGCTTTGAGCTCAGAAAGAACAAGAAATGGTGAGCTTACTAAGCAATAAGTCTCAGAGGCTGAAAATGTTCTAGGCCTAGGTTAGACTGTATGGAGGCTAGAAGTTTCAAGGACTAGGCCTAGTTTAGCAGATAGAGGCAGTAAGCCTCCGAGACAACAACCAACTGAAGCAGGCAAATGAAAGTTCCTTCTACAGCACAGCCCGATAGTATTTGGGAAGTGGCAGGTGTGCTTCATGGCCTTGGAGCTTTTGTTGTCTTTAAGAAGCAAGTAGTTAGTATGCAACAGCCTTTCTCGGTCATGAAGAGACTGATATACTTTGGGAGTCAGCATATTCTGGTAGACTGGGCATGTTGTTATTACTCTTGCAGACTAGGGGTAAAGGTGATGTCTTCCTGGGACTCTAAATTCTAACTTAGAAAAGGTTTCAAATGAAAAAAAAACTCTTCCTATGGCAATCAATATCTATGGCAGGAGAGGGTCATAGTTTTGGGTGCTAAGAGTTTGAACTCAATTTTGAAATGGTCCAAATGGGAGGGCAAGTCTTAAAGAGACCCACCGTAAATAGTGGATTTTGTAGATCCTGTCTGAATCCTAAGAACAGACTGAGGGTAGAAGCTAGGGATGACATCATCTTCCTGAAGCAAAGCCATGATTCCATTATGACAAAGACAAAAACTGAAAGCAGAGGTTCCAGGCATCTTTTGCTCTGACCTCTATGATGCCCTGTACTATAATTCTTCCCCTCTGTAGCTAGGAGCCTAGCCTCAGCCATTGCAGATGGAAATGGTGGCATTTGCTATTCTTCAGTGAATAAGGATAAAATTAATAAAGATGGGTTTTTTTTCTCTTATTCTTTTTCTCCTCCTTTACTACCTTGCAAAATCAGTGTCTTGAGTACAAAAGCATAAGTGACACTAATTGTTAGAAATAGAATAGTAGGATTTCAACAGTCAGGGACAATAGATTTTCTCCCTCTGCAGCTCCTTGGAGATATTGAGAAAATACTTTGTAACAAAGACATATTTTAGGCTAAAAGGTACATTGAGAGTTAGAGTCATAGCAAATTATGGCTACAAACATTTGCTTTAATCCTTTTAAATTAAGTGAGTTTGTTCCTATGGGGGTGATTTTGTCTCCCAGGGGACATTTGTAAGTTTATGGGCTTGTCATGATTATATGTTAGAGGGTGTTACTGGTACTTGAAAGTAGAAGCTCGGGTTACTACTAAACACCCCATAAAGCACCAGGCTGCCCTTAAGTAAAGAATTATGTTGTGTAAAATAAGGATAAAGACAATGGTATCGCCCTGTTAAATGTCAAGTCAGGTCTAGGGAAATGGCTCATCAAATAAGTCTGGAAGTGCCAACTGTAAGTACCTGAGTTCAAATCCCAGAAACCCAAGGGGTTTTTGTTTGTTTAGTTAAAAAAAAAAAAAACTGAAGAGATGGCTTTGCAATTGGAATGCTCTTGTAGAGGGCCTGAGTTCAGTTCCCAGGAACCACATGAGCTGGCTCACAACCATTTTTAATTAAGTTTCTATTACAGTGATTAAAAATAAGCATAGCTGTTTGGCAGTGGTGACGCACACCAGTGCTCAGGAGGCAAAGGCAGGCTGATCTCTGAGTTTAAGGCTAGCCTGGTCTACAGAGCAAATTCCTGGACAGCCAGAGCTACACAGAGAAAGCTTGTCTTGAAAACAAATGAACAAGCAAACAATTAAAAAACAACAACACCATGAGCAAAAGCAACCTAGAGAGTGTGATAGTTAAATGAGTGTGGCCCCCATAGGCTCACATAGTTGAAAATTTGGTTCCCCTGTTGCTAGAAATGTTTGGGAAGGATTAAGAGGTGAGGCCATGTTGGAGAAGGCTTGTTCCTGGGAGTAAGCTTCATTCCCAGTTAAAGCTCTCTCTCCCTCTCCCCCTCATGCTTATAGATTAATATGCAAGCTCTCACCTACTGTTTCATCACTGCACAGGCCTGCTTGCTGCTATGTTCCCACCATGATGGTCATGGACTCATCCTTTGAAACTCTAAACCCCAATAAGTTGCCTTGGTTATGGTACCTTATCACACCACAGTAGAAAAGCAACTGATACGGAGAGGAAAGGGTTTATTTCACCATCCAGTTTGTAGTCCATCAGCCATGGAAGTCAGGAAGGAATCTGAAGGCAGAAACTGAAGTAGAGGTCTAGACTGCTTTCTTATACAACTCAGGACGACCTTTTCAAGGGTGGGACTATCCCCTGTGGGGTGAGCCCTCCTTTATCAGTCATTAACACAATACTCCATAGACTTGTCTTATGTGGGTATTGTCTCAGTTCTAGCTTGCTGTTCACAGATAACTCTAGCTTATGTCAAGCTGACATAAAACCACCACAATTGACTCTGTGTCGGCCTGACACACAAACACCGCCATCCAACTAGAACCTTCCTCTCTGTCCCCAAGACCTTATAGTAACATTAATATTGCAGTATAAAACATTCCAACTTTAAAAGTCACATGGTCTTTAAAAATTCAATACTTAACAATCCAGCATCTTTAAAATATTCAAAATCTTTTTAAAAAATCTATTCAAAACCCGAAATTTCTTTAAAATTACAAAGTCTCTCAACAGCAGATTCCTATTTAAAAAAATACTTTTTTTATTCCAAGAGAGAAAACCCAGGGCACAATTAGATAAAAGTAAAGCTGAAATCCAACAGTGTAAATAAAGCTCAGTGTTAGATTTCTGGGCTCACAATCTTCTGGACTCCAAATGGCTTAGCACAGCACCCAAAGTTCCAAAGTCATTCCACAGACCTCTCCAAAATACATGGTCCGGACTGTCACAGAGATACCCACTTCCTGTCCTAATTAGGTCTCTATTGCTCTGCTAAAGCGCCATGACTACAGGCATCTGGAGAGGAATGTGTTTGTTTCATCTTACAGCTTGTAGGCTGTAGCCAAGAACTCAAGGCAGGAACCTGGAAGCAGGGACGGATGCAGAGGCCAGGGAGGAGTGCTACCTACTGGCTTGCTCCTCATGGCTTGCTCAGCCTGCTCCCTTATACAACCTTTCCAGGGGTGGGACCTCCCTCTGTGGCGTGGGTCCTCCCACATCAATCATTAATCAAGATGACAGCCTACAGACTTGCCGTCAGGCCAATCTTACGGAGGCATTTTCACCACAGTTGTGGTCCCTCTTCTCAGATAACTCCAGCTTTGGTCAAACTGACATAAAATTACCAAGCACTCACCTATAATTCAAGTTCCTCGTACTCTTTGAGATATATTCATGCTGTGCCTTGTATCACTCATCCAAGCCTTTTGTGGCTTTGATCAGGCATCTCTACTTGTGTGGACATATCCATACACAGACACTGGGTGTGGTTTCACACATGTGTAACCCCTGTGCTGGGTGTGGGGTGAGAACAGGAGGATCACTGGGGCTTTGGCCCAGTTTTCTCTCTATTTTGAGGGGAGAGGGGACAGGAGCTCTGACCAAAAGCAACTTTGGGAGGAAAGTGCTAATGTGGCTTACATTTCATACCACAGTCCATCACTGAGGGAATTCAGGGCAGGAACTTAAGAGAGGAACTGAAGCAGAGTCCATGGAAGGACCTTGCTTACCAGCTTATAGTAAGAACTACCTATTTACTATAGTTCTGTGGCTCTGAAGTCCAAAGTGGATTTCATTGAGCTAAACACAAGAGGCCCTTTGGTTGGCTTCTTCCAGGAGGTTGTAGGGAAAGTTTACCTCCTCACCGTTTCCTCTGTCTAGAGACTACCTACCTTCCTGGCTCACAGCTCACTCTCCATCCATAAAGCATCACTCCATCCATCCATCCTTCTGCATCACCCCAGCCTCTTCCTCCTTCATTGCACCTGTCTTCTGGCCCTCCTCTCTTCCCCTTTGCTGTATTAAAGGCTCTTTTAATATGGGGGGCTCACTTGGATGATCTCATAGATGGGTACTGTCACCCCCACTTTATAGAAGGAAAATTGTGTCACAGGGCATCTTGCTGCTCTTAAGAATATTGGCACACAGAAACCCCACAGTCATGATCCCTCCACCAAAATCAGGCTTTTACAATGATGGCAATTTTTCCCTGTTAAACAGTCTTCAAAACTAAATAAACATTTTGAGAGCAGAAATGGTTCCTATTTTTAATGTATCTTTGCTTTTCTTTGTTGATACAATACCTATGCATATTCAAAGTACAGCATGTAAATTTTAATGTATGTTTCTGGGCTGGAGAGATGGCTCAGAGGTTAAGAGCACTGACTGTTTTTCCAAAGGTCCTGAGTTCAATCCCAGCAACCACATGGTGGCTCACAACCATCTATAATGAGATCTGCTGCCCTCTTCTGACATGCAGGCAGAAAACTGTATAAATAATAAATAAGTCTTTTTAAAAAATGTATGTTTCTACCCAAGAAATGAGCATCTTAGCCAAGATAATGACCGTACCCATCAGTACTAAAAAGAGAGTGTGTTGATGCCCTGTGTCCTTCCCTTGGCAAACATAGACTTCTTTCCCGACACCATACATCAGTGGACATTTTCTAGGAGTATATAGAGGGAGAATCGCACAAGATGGACTCTGCTCTCTTTCCTTTTTGTCTGACCTCTTACTCTTTGAGATATATTCATGCTGTGCCTTGTATCACTCATTCAAGCCCTTTTGTTGCTTAGTAGTTTTCCATCACTTACCCCGCGCACATAGCTCTCATTCTCCTTGTCTACTGCCTCCTTACAGAATGGTTGGACATGTCCAATTTTTTAAGTGGCTGCTAAACTAATTTTTAGAGTCTTTAATGTCACCTCACTTTCTACTATCGGTGAGTGCCCCAGTGATCTTACATTCTTTGTAGTTGTGTGTGTGTGTGTGTTTCTTGATTTGCTGTATCCTGTAATTTGTATTTCTTATTAATTTCATACATGACCACTGACTGCATATCACTCACAACCTTCTCTCTTTCCTGTCTAACTTCTCCCATGTTCCACTTCTCCTTTCCAAATTCAAAAAATTCAAGACCACTAACTCTTAACCTATAATTGTTATTTTATTATATTTATATGTTATTATTGATATAATGATAATATAAAAATAACAACAATGGTTATAGTTGCTATTAATTAAGTAATTATAATAACATGAGCATTAAATAATTACATGATAAGTAATTAAATAGTTTTAATAACATAATAATGTGTCAGTTGATGTCATTGTTTGGGTAACTGTATTGCTGAGATTTTGTGTGACCATTTTCTGTGCCATGCCTGGTAGCAGGTGTCCTAGCTAGTTTTATGTCAACACAAGCTAGAGTCATTAAAAAGGAGGAAACCTCATTTGAGAACATGCACACATAAGATCTAGCTGTAAGATCTAGTGATTGATGGGGGAGGATCCAGCTCATATTAGATGGTGCCATGCCTGGGCTGGTGGTCCTGGGTTCTATAAGAAAACAGGCTGAGCAAACCATGAGGAGCAAGCCAGTAAGCAGCACCCTTCTATGGCCTCTGCATCAGATCCTCCCTCCAGGTTCCTGCCATGTTTGAGTTCCTGTTCTATCTTCCTTAATAATGAACTGTGATGTGGACGTATAAGCCAAATAAACCCTTTCCTCCTCAACTTGCTTTTTGGTCATGGTATTTCATTGCAGCAGTAGTAAGCCTAACTAAGACAGAGGGTCTCCTGATCCTCTGACTCTTAAACTCTTTCCACCTCTTGTGTGTGTGTGTGTGTTTCCTGAGCTTTAGGTGCTAGGGTTAGGTTGCAGGTTATGTCGGTTGGGGTTGAGCACGACTTGGTTATTTATTCTCTCTGCCGTTTGATCTCTGTAATCATCATCTTTTGTTGCAAAAATATGCTTTTTTGATAAAGAGTGAGAGCCACACTTACGTATAAGTATAGGGACTTATCCATAGTGATTATATCAGTTCATGAAAACAGCAGTGGTTGGTTCTCTGAGATCTACAATCTTAATCACATTTGGTATCAATAGCTCTTAAAAAAATCTTAGTCATCTGCACCTCTTTGATGGTCAGTGGGGTTGAGCATTCTTTGTCTACTCATTTTTCCATCTATCTATCTATCTGTATGTATATATAATTTCCTTTAATAAAATATCTATCTAAACATTTTGTCTGTTTTTCATCTACTTGTTTTCATGTTGTTATAATAGAATCACTTTTAAACATATTCTTGGTAGATCTTCAACCATATATGTGATTTGCAAATGTTGTCTCCCCATCCCATGACTTATCTTTTCATTTTCTTTAAAACATTTTAATTACATTTATTTATTTATTTATTTATTTATTTATTTATTTATTTATTTATTTAGGTGCGGGTGTGCGAGTGCACATCCACACACATACCACAACATGCAAGCAGAGATGAGAGAACAACTTTCAGGGCTTATATCTCTCCTCCCATCACGTGGGTCTTGGGGACTGGACTTATGTCATCAGGCTTGGGCCTGAGGCACCTTTATCTGCTGAGCCGTCTCAACGACCTAATAAAGTTGTTTTCTTAACAGTGTGTTCTAAAGAGCTGAAGTTCTTGATTTTGATGAAGTTTTATGCTGTTAGGTCCAGTCCAGCCACACGCACCACCAGCACCACCTTAAAGCTGCTGGAGAGGAAATGGCCAGCACTCTGCTAATAGCCTGCCTGTGAGTCTGGGAACCGTCCCCATGGGCCTGAATTTCGGGATGTTTACAGACTCCGTGTTGCCACTCTCAGGGTCAGCAGAGGGCTATGGACATATACCTCCTCCAATATTTTAAAGACAGGAATAGCCCTTAATTAAATGTGCTCCTCCTCCCCCACATTCTCAGAGGCACCCATTTCTTCCCCAGAATTCCCTCCCTGCCCCTGCCCACAGTCTGGCTGCAGGCCTGTGCTGTGAAATCTCCATTTTCTTATGAGGCCTGTGAAAAGGGTCCCATACTTTGCCCTGTAGGTCTGAATCCTCCTCAACGGCCCTGCTATACTTCTGTCTGTCTGTTTGTATGCCATGGCATTAATAACTTCTGATAAACATTTTACCCAAAAGGGCAAAGTCCCTCAGAATCAGCCTTGAGCCCCAAACCTGAGACTGTTGCAATGCCTTCATTGTTTTCTTTTATGGGTTCCATATTTTGTTGTACTTACAGAATCCTTCCTAACCCAAGATCAGCAGTGATTTTTCCCTAGGTGATGCTATGGAAGCCTATGACCCAAAGCAGGAAAGGCCCATTAAGGGAACTGGTCAAGAGAATAGAATCTCTCTGGCCCACATGGAGACCTGACATTTCAGCTGGACATCAGTCCTCTAGCCAAGAGACTTTCCCAGGCAGGTGGGTTCCCCTTAGATTTACCATGCTAAGGATTGTAAATCTGCTGGCTTTTCAGAATCACCCAGAAAGGCATAAATCGTAATTTCCTTCTGTCTCTATTCTGAACATGCTTTCCCTAATGCTTTGGGGCCTCCTTGATCTTTCTTTAAAGTTCCTCCCCAATCCTGCCGTGTGGCTCCCTGGCATCACATGGCTGACCTCTACTCCAGCTTAACTCAAATGGCATGCCTTTTCCCCTTCTTTTCTCTATTTCCTCCTCCAGGTACAGGCTTGCCTGTCCCGGTCTTTTAAAACCAAGTTAATAAAGTTGTCCTCAAGCTTCCATTCATTGAGTTCTTAAATTCTTTTATTATGAGACTAAGACCCCCAAGAGAGGACCCTAGCTTCCTTGGTACCAATTACACAGCTAGATTTTGCCTGTGAGCCTGTGATGCTCCTGAGCCTTTTTCACTTACGGTGCTGACACAATTGTGCTTCATCTTTCTGCATAAGAATGTCCATCTGGTCTACCACAATTTTCAGACAAAATGATCTGTCTTTCCACTGAATTGTCTGTGCATTTTTGCTGAGACTCAATCAACCACATACCCAATCTATTTCTGGATGCTGTTTTGTGCAGTGACCAGTTTTCCATCTTTCCACCAGCACCAGCTTGTCTTAAGAACTGTAGCTTTGAAGTCCCCAGTTTTCCATCTTTCCACCAGCACCAGCTTGTCTTAAGAACTGTAGCTTTGAAGTCCCCAGGATCAGTTGCTCCACATTGGGCTATCTTAGGAACTTTACATTTTGTGAACTGTGGGAAGAGATTCTTACTATCCAAGAGAGAAAATGTGTGTTGTAGTATTGGCTTCTATTATGTAGGGTATGTAACTGGATCTGGAGCGACCTGAGGTATGCTGTAGACAATACTGAACCCTAGTCCTCAACCACAGCCCAGAATAGCTCCTGTCCTCCCAGACACCCAACTCCATCCCACTTTTCCCTCCTGAGCTACGGCAGGAAAATCCCTTCTGGACAGTTACTCTAACAACAAAACCGTTTCCGTCTTTTGTATTGTTTCTCATGTCGCCTGTGATCTGGTGTTTGAAAGCCATTGTTTTATACATTTTAATTGGCTTCAGGTTTGTTTTTTGAAGTGAGAGAATAAATCAAATACATGCTTATTTCCTTGTTAGTTTGTTTTGAGACAGAGTCTCATTAGTTAGATCAGGTGGGTCTTGATCTCAATGAAATCTGCTTGCACCTGCCTCCTGAAGGCTAGGAATAAATACATGCCTAGCTCTCTGCCATTAGCTTAATTTTTTTCATTGGAAACACAAAAAAGATGATTTTTCACACTCCCTGGAATGTATAAAACCCACCATAGAGCTATTCTCCACAAAGTAGACATAAGTCAGTTGGGAGGAGGCCTGTGGGGAGCATTTAATGGGTTTTGCAGGGAAATTTTGTAGCTTGGGAAAATGCAAAATGTCTACACAGCTTGACGTGTTGCCAGATGAGGCCCTTGTACTGCTGTTTGGGACCCTCATCCCTCCATTTAGCTAATGAGACTATAAGGATGGGAAGTAGCAAAAAGCGTCCCCAGTAGGCTGGGGGGGGGGGGTTGTCTCTGAAGGAAGACTATCCCCGTGTCTTCTCTGGCCCTAGGGTAGAGAATGTGGAGCATTGTAGGCTTAGATTTTTCACCAAACCTACTTTATTTAGCATTCTTAAACACCTTTACCTCCCTTCCAAACCCTCCCCCACCTTAGATATGATATTAGTAGGGAAAAGGGCTGTAGACCTCTTCTATCTACTTCCTGCTGATTAGAGTTGATGGGTCTTCAGGGGACTGCCAAACTCAGTTGTTAGGATTCCAGCAGTCCAGGCCAAAACCAACACCAAGCAGCAACACGAGTCAGCAGGACAAGTCAGCAAAAGCCACATGACTTGGTTGGATTGCTGTAGAAGCGCTATGGAACGTTTTTCTCTACAAAGTATCAAAACATAAAGATCAGCACAGCAATGTGGATCCAAAAAGTGAAGCCTCACTGTGCATGGGCCTCTCTATAGCTCCTCTTCTCAAAGTCCATCCACAGATGTTCTCAGCTGGCCAAAGTCACACCCCTTGCACTAGAGAGCTCACATCCAAATATCATGTGGCCACTCACAAGCCAGCCTCTAGTAAAACATCACATGACAAAACTGAGTCTTCAAAGAAACCAGAAACTTCTACTTCAGAACATTCTGAACCATGCCTCAGGCCCTGGTTAGGTGCTGATGGAAATGTGATGCCTTTGGGTGTGCTGTGAGCTATCTACCAAAGACGACCACTCAGACATGGGTTCAAGCCAATAGAAAGTCTGCTGGCTCACAACTATACTAGGTGTTTGGGACCCAAGTGCAGTCCTAAGCCTTTCTCCAAGTGAACTCTTAAGCACAAAGACCACATCCTAAGTTGACAGGTCTCGATTAGCAAGAACAGTTAGCCAGAAGCAGAACTGTAGAAGCTAAAAAGCAAGGTTAATACATCTAGGGACTTTCCCAGAACTATGGACTTTGATGGATTATGTCTTTGTTCTGGTCTTGGCAGGTGTTGCTGCCTAAGTGCTGGGTTCTAAGGCGTGAATGATACGTCTAAAATGGCCATGCCATTAGTCTAAGGTCTGGGGACCTACTAAGGTATGGGGACCTGTTACAATTACTGTTCAGCTGTCCTGTATGCCTTATTGCACTAGCACCCTGCTTACTTCCCAATAAATGCCTAGGCTACAGACAGTGGTGCACTGCCGTCCACACCAGGAGTGGGGCTCTGTGTTAGCCAACTTTGTCATTATCATGATTTACACCTGTCAGATTGTTCTGTGTGGAGTATTCTCTCCCACAATGGTTTATACATACAGCTGTGTGATGGTAATGGTGGTGGTGTGTGTATACATGTGCATGTGTGTGTGTGTGTGTGTGTGTGTGTGTGTGTGTACCATATCAAGGGAAGGGCTGTATTAACTTATTTTGATGTCTCAGTGATGGAAACCCTGAAGGTATCTTCTTTGGGCCTCAGGTTTGTAAAGGAAGGCAGCTGGACAAATAAGGTTTTTAAGAAGACTGACTATTCAAATAGTAAGTGGAGTGCACACAGGGAAGGTCCTGTGATCAGCTCTGAAACCTGGCTTGAGTGTGCTGCAAGGGTTGTATTCTCTTTTTGGGAAGCAAGAAGAGCCCTTGTGATAGCAACAAGCATCCGAGAAAACCCAGGATTAAGAAAGCTGGAGTGAGGTTGGCTTCTTCCTGAGAGCCAGCTCCTCGAACACTCCCTGGGCAGCTTCCAACATGGGGTTAAATGCAAACCATGCACAACTAGTGGACTTTATGAGGCAGCCTATTAGTGGTGCAGCTGTACAAAGCCGGGTTGTCTTTTGGTGAATGCAAAGTATTTGCTCTTACATTATACATCAACCATTGTTCATTGCAGGTTGAACACCTGAGATGGTTAGTTTTTTGTTTGTTTTGTTTTTTTAATCAACTTGGCACAAGTTAGAGTCATCTGGAAAGACAATGTCAACTGAGACATTCCTTCTGTCAGATTGGCCTATAGACACGTCTGTGGGTTGGTTTGTTGTTGTTGCTGTTACTGTTTCAATTAATGACTGATATGGGAGGGTCCAGTCCACTGTGGGCAGTAGCATTTCAGGGCACAGTAGTCCTGGTTATATAAAAAATAAGCTAAAAGAGCCATGGACAGAAGCCAGCAAGAGATGCTCCTCCACAGCCTCTGCTCCAGCTCCTGCCTTGAGCTCCCGGGGTGACTCTCCCCAATGGCGACTGTAAGCTGCAGGGTGAAACAACCCTTTCCTCCCCAGGCTGCTTTGCTCAAGCTGTGTATCACAGCGGCACAGGTAAACTAGGACAAGCATTCCTAACCCAAACATCTGAACCTGGAATGGTACCAAACCCAAAACGTTCTGACTGAGAGTCACAGTAGTCTGAAAGGCCAGCTGCCCACTGGCCCCGAGTTAGACTAAGAATCCTTCGTATGGTCGGACTTGCAGCAAACATGTAAAGTCTGGCCCTGGACTTGGGTTTCTGATATTCTGCAATCTCCCGTGTTTGAGAATGGCTCGAATGAGCTCACCCGTGTGCACTTGAAAGGCATCTATGTCCCTTTACCTCACTGTCTTCTCACGACAGATCTGAGATGATTGCCAACTTGCTTCTGATTTTGAAAGCTTCAATGTGAATAATTTCTCAGAGAGTCCTTAATCTGAAAGAGCCCTGCTTCTCTGACTTTATAGGGGAGAAACCAGACAGCAGGAAATAGCACTGGGGTTTTATCGAAAACTGCCTTTTTTCTTTGGGAACATGATAGAAGGCTCACATTTCAAAATTGTCTTAATTCTCATAATGCTTGATAGATGTGTGAATTGATTCACAGATGGATGAAATCATATTTATAAAAGATAAACATAGGTTTGAAGGCAAGAATGAGGGATCTGCAATGCACTGGAGAATCATCTTGTATCTTTATCATAGACTAACATACCAAAGACATGCCATAGACTTAGTGTTCAGTTGGTGCCTACCTGGATGTCTACAGAGCAAGAGCTCATATTTAAGTATAAGACAAGGAATGTGTTTGCAGATATCAAACAAAAACAGTAGCTGTGTGTGATGACACACGCCTGCTATTCCAGTATATGGGAGGTAGAAGCAGAAGGATCAGGAGTTCCAGGTCATCCTCTGCTCCATTGTGAGTTTGAGGCCAGCCTGGGATACATGAGATCCTCTATCAAAATAAAAAGAAAATAATTTCGAGGATGTTTAGGGGAATATACATTAGCTTGTGACAGTTGCAACCACATGACTATCTGACAAGGGAATGAATTCATGCATTTCAGCCACTTGAGATTGGGAATGAGGTGTGGGAGGGGTAAGGAGAAGACATTTTGCTCACAAGACTTCAGAAAATCAGAATGATTAAGAACAGCTGAAAAGTATCTTTTCAATGGCTAGGAGGCCACTCAAAACACGGAGGGTCATTTCCCAAGCAATGCACATTCTTTCCGGTTTGCAAGCTAGCTTTAAAAATTTGGATCTGGGGCTGAGCAAGTGGCAGTTGGGACATTTTTGACAATGGAGGAGTGGATTCCTGCTCTCACACATAACAGCATAGCTGGCATTTTTCCTTCCTTAGGACTTCCACCCTCAGGACCTTTACAGCCGACCTTCTGACAGACGCTGTGCTGTCTCTTACACACTTATCACCTGTTTGGCTGCATGATGACTTGCTGGAAGTCACTTCTGAGAATCACAGGAAGGAAGCAGTCAGGCTGGAAGCGACCAGTGGTGCCACGAACGTTTCTTCAGCTTCCAGTGTGAACTACAGAGAATAGCAGCAGCTTTGTGAGTAGCCATGATTCTGTTGTCAGGTGACAGATTAGTAATGTGCCTGTTATTGTCCCTTCTCAGCCTTTGCTAAGATTTACAGTAGAATTGGTTCCCATCAGTGTAATCCGGGGCATATTGAATTGCACAGGGCCTGGGGAGGGGCGGAATATGGAAGGCAAGTTTAACAGTAGTGCTCATTAGGAGTTATTTTCTTGAAAAAAAATTTTTTCAGACTTGGCATAGTGGTGTATGCTTGTGGTCCCAGCTACTGTGAAGGCTGAGGGAGGGGATTCATTGGGGCCTAGGACTTTAAGACTAGCCGTGCCAACAGAGTAAAACCAGATTCCCTGTCCCCCTTGCCGCAAAGGAAGAACTTTTTCCTAGTCCTAGGACACAAGGACGTTGTTACACTTGAATTCTTGTAGGAACTTGGAATCACTAATTCACACACAGATAAATAAACATACAGGACCTTCACGGCCCCTTTGGCATCTGAGACCATTGAAGTGTCCTCCACAGACTCGTGTTTAAAATGCTTGTTTCTGAGCTGGTGGCAGTATTCTGAGATGCTGTGAAGACTTAAAAAGGTAGAAGAAATAGGTGATGAGGGACAGGCCCTTCGGCTGTACCCTGGATCCTGGGTACTTTCTGCTTCTGCCTTATACTTCTGCTGCCATAAAGTCACTGTGGCTTCCTGGATGGTGACAGAGTGAAGCCTTTTGATAACAGGAGCCAAAATAAATCTTTCCCTCCTTAGGCTGCTCCTGTTAGGTATTTTCCTCACAACACAAGTAACTAATCCGTATTCCCAGCATGCTCCCATTTTGTGTACTCCATATGAGGGGGAGACAAGGAGGGCGGGATGAGCTCAGTCGATGGTAAGAGCTGGCAGGGAGCAACATGGAGCAGAAAGGCCAAGCAGCAGCAGACCAGGTGGCTCTGTCTCAAAATGGCAACGGCAGCAGTAAGAGCAGCTACGATTCGCGAGCACTAACTGCGGATGGTCCAGGATCAGCGGATGTGGCTCGCTCAGCGATCTGTGGAGCGGGTCTAGCTCCATCCAGCAGCACAGCAGAGAAACTGAGGCTCATCTCTCAGTCACCGGCCCAGGAAGTAGAGGCAGAAAAGCCAGGGGGACGCACACATCACATTACCAGCTTGCCTGATGTCTGTTCTACCGAGAGCTATGTAAATGGTAAGAAGAAAAGGCCACCTTTGCTTTGCGGTAACCACAAACTCCCGGCAAAAGGTGACCCTGAGGCCCAGTATTTCTCTAGCTTCCTCATTTGGCATTCTGGACCATCGTGTCCTCCATCCTTTCAGCTCAAAGCTGACCTTTCCGTTGTGATCCATTCCAGTGCCTACTCTTATCGGCAGCCTCTCCCCACATCTCTGAACCTTCCTACCCAGCTCTTAAGGGCCCTCTTGAATTTTAGTCCTTTTTGCTGACGTTTGATCTGACTGCCAAGCCCTTTGGGCCAGTGTCCACACCGGACGATGCTGAGCATGATACACTCTGCAGAATCAGCTTTAGCTTACTGCCAAAGCCTGTAAGGCAAAGGACAGGCTGCGCTGCCCACTCACGTGCCTGCCGTCTGCATCTGTGATACTTAGCCAGTGGAGACGTGGAGCTCTCTGCAGGGTTTAGTAGCTGCGGCCCTGGGTGGTGACGAGATGCTGGGTTCAGAGCCCTTCCCAGTAGTGTCTTATTGTGTGACTCTGGGAAAGACTAGAGCTGGAGGGTTTAAAATATCTTCATGTAGGAAAAAGGGAATGCTGGGACACAGCTCAGTAGTACAGCCCTGGCCTACTGAGCACATTCATGGTTTTGTCCCTGTCACACACAAACACAAACACTTGGGAAGTGGGGGTGGGGGAGAGAGGTGATGTTCGTGTTCAAGGAAATAGCGGTACTGAATTCTGTATTCACCATGGGGGGTTAGTGGAAATATGTGTATGTGATTCCCAGGAGGACTTGTCAGACACTTGGAGACACTTGTGACCCCAGAAAATGACGGGCGACTCAAACACTGAAGAATGAGCAGGAACATCTTATATGGTAGCAGAGAGGGTACCCTGCAGGCCTGTGCAGTAGAGCCAGGGAAAAGACCTGGAAGCAGCAGAAACCAGCAATCCTTCCCTGCCTGATCACAGGAGTCCTGTGGCTTGTCACCATGGGTTGTCCTCTGTCCAGATTCGTATAAGGAGACCAGACACTGGCTCAGGGCGCACCCTCCTAACCTCATCTTCACTAATTACCTCTGCAGCATCCCTGTTTCCGAATGAAGTTGCCCCCTAAGTTATTGGGGTTACTACTTCAGCACTTGTTGTGTAGCAGATACAGCTTAGCCCGCAGCAGCTAAGGAGGCCTCACAGACATCCCCTGGAAGGACATCTGCAGGAGAGAAGAAAGAGGAATCTTTGCCTTATCAGCCAGAGGTGTCCATTACCTCTCCAGTGCAGTGAGAAACCATCAGGGACTTGGATGGCAGGAGATTTCTTTTGGATTGTGATCCATGGTCACTCTGTCTGTTTCTTTGGGCCACTGTGTAAAGCAGACATCATGGTATGAGCAAGGCCTTCACCTTCTGGCAGCCAGGAAGGTGAGGGTGAGCGTGAGAAAGAGAGGGGACGAACACACAGAGGGTTGGGGGGGGGGTGGGGGCAGAGACATACAGAAGGACAGAGACACAGACACAAACACAGAGAGAGACAGAGCGAGAGAAACAGACACACACACATACACACACGATACACTATGCAGAAGGGGAACAGACAGACTAGAGCTTCTAATAGTCACTGTAGCCAGGCTTTAGCTACTTTGTGGGTTCTTTGTTCTTCTACTACTTCCCACCCTTTCAACCCCCAACACTAGATAGGAGAGAAAAAAAGATAGGGGGAAAGGAGGCAACGTTATCATTAGACTACTTCCTGCTGATTAGGGGCATCAAGTTCCCTGAAGCAAGTTTGATCTTCATCAGATATCTAATTTCTTCTTGTTTCTTCTTTGTGCATTGATTACTTAACAAACTGCAGCCAACGGCAACCAACTAACAATCCACCCTGCCTTTTGGGGCCTTAGCATTTACACCCTCTGAAAAGTCCCCAGAATTTCAAATGCCACACAATTGCAGAAACTATTTGCAGCTGGCAAAATCATGGCCCTGCTAGAGTAACGAGGCAAATCATAGTCAGCTGCTGAGCACCATCTGAAGCTGCCCCACATTGCCCACCTGGAATTAAAATGGAAACTTAGTCTCATAATATTTTTTGTGTGTTTTTTTCAAATAAACAAAAATTCTCACTACAATCCATTTCAAGGGAATTCTCAACTTGTTCTCACTATTCCCTACCTCCTGAAGAGTCCACCACCTGCCAACAGTGCCACAAGCTGATAATCAAGTTTTCAACTCACAAGCTTTGGTGATCCAAACCATGGTGCCTGAAGAGACCGCTCAGAGGTTAAGGACACTGGCTGCATTTCCAGAGGAGCAGGTTTGATTTCCAGCACCCATGTGGCAGCTAACAATTGTCTGTAACCCTGGTTCCAGGAGCTCTGAGAGTCTCTTCTGGCGTCTGTGGACACTGGGCACACACCTGGTGCACAGATATACCCCAGGTTGAACACCCACACACAGAAAAATAAAATAAGTCTTAATGATGATGATCCATACTGTAGCTAGATGTGGTGGGGCAAGCCACGATACCCCAAGTTTACAGAATACACCCATGCTTGATCTGGTACTTGGCAAGCAGAGGTGGGTGGATCACTGTGACCTTGAAGTGAGCCTGAGAGACACAGCAAGTTCCAGGCCAGCAATGCTACAGTGACATAGTGAGACTCTGTGGAAAGAAAGACAGAGAGAGAGAAAGAAAAAAGATAGATAGATAGATAGATAGATAGATAGATAGATAGATAGATAGATAGATAGATTTTTATTCTGATCCCAACCTTAACAGGTCATAACTCACACATACATTATTTGAGTTTCATATAACTTCCCTTTCCAGTTAAACAGTCCCTAGAACTTCTGTTGCTCTAACTGAGGTTTCATCCCGGGCTCTGGATGTTCACGGCTATAGCCAAGTTTTTTCTGTAAATGATGGCATTTCATTACACAGATCTAAATGATGAATTCTGCAAGACAGACCTTGGGAGAAAATCTATCCATCCATCCATCCATCCATCCATCCATCCATCCATCCACTCACCCATCTAACCATCCACCCATTCATCCATTCACCCACCCAACCGTCCATCTACCCTTCTATCCCTCTACCCACCCAACCATCCATCCACTCACCCATCTATCCACCCACATACCTACATACCCATCCACCCACCCATCCATCCACCTATCCATCTACACATCCATCCACCCACCCATTCATCCTGTTAACATGCAAGCTTCTTCTAAAATAGACATATTTTGAGCTGGAATATATATTTCAGGAATGCTTTCTTCAGTATAGACATCAATGCCAAAAGCAATTTAGGGATAACTCTGCTACTAAGCTAGTTTCCCTTTTTGAACACTTGGTTGGCAGGCACTTTATGAAAGCACAGGGATGAGCATGCCACCTCTGACCAGGCAGTGAGGATGGTTCTAAGCTCCTCAGCAAGCCATCCAGTGACTGTCTCCTCTTAGCTTCATTCTTGCCCCTCCTTGCAGGCCAGGTCTCTTCTCTGGTCACAGTGAGTTAATTTTCAGTGGCTTTCCCCAGCTTCCCCTTAAATGAGCATCCCAGAAGCAGACTCCCAGCCCCCCCCTTTCCACCTGTAATCTGTAGTCTTACCCCATTGTCCCTCAGGCTCATCCAGGCTCTGGCCCCAACAGCTTTCCCAGGTACCACCTCCTCTTTGAAGACAGTCCCAGCACCCTCCCCACTGTCTTGTCTCTAAAACATCTCTCCAGTCCCCATCATGACAAACTTAAATCACTAAGACCAAAATGATGGACTAGCCAAACTCCAGGAACTCCAGAAAACCTCCCGTCTCATCTCCCTGGCTCTGGCATTACAAGTTGCCATATCGGGCATTTACAGCTTTTACATGCTGTCCTAGGGATCTGAACAGGCCTCCTGGTTATACAGCAAGTATTTTACCAGTCCCTTGCTGACACGTTTTACCAAACAATCTAATCTCTTTTTTTGTGGGGGAAAAACATTATGGCATTTAGGTTCAAAATTTTGCATATAATGTGCACTGGTTATAGGTGAGTTATCTGTTTACCAAATTGCTTGATGGATGGACATTTAAATGAAAAGAGATGATGACAAAGTACAAAAATGTGTTGGTTAGCTTTAAAGCACATATATAATTTAGGATGGAGACTATTTCAGTACATTTGTCCAGGTGGATTTTGGTATCATTAGACCTTGGACAATTCAGAAGAGTTACTATGTTTCTAAAGAAGGTGCCTCTATGTTACATATTTCTTTTAAAACGTATTGCATTTGTGGGTACATATTTGTGCATGTGTGTGTGCGTGCTCAGGGGCTCTGCAGCAAGGGTACAGAGAGCAGAGGACAACTTGGGGGAGTTAATTCTCTCCTTCCATCATATGGCCTCGGGAACTGAACTCAGGTTGGTGGGTGGCAGGCTGCTTACTTTCTGAGCCATCTTGATGGCCCCTGAATACTTACCTGTAACAGGGAACACTCATGTTTTCATGCAGACTCTAAGAACTGCAAATGGAACCAGTTACAACGTGTTCATGCTCTGTGATTTGTTTGTTTGTTTGTGTGCTTGCTTTCATTTTTGGAAATTCATTTCCAAGAGCCCTAGCTGTATGTTTAATTTGTTGTTGCTTTTGTTTTTGAGTCGAGGTCTCAATTTGTAGCCTTGGCTGGCCTGGAACTCCCTAATGAGACCAGGCTGGGCTCTACATCGTAGCGATCTGTCTGTCTCTGCTTGACAGTGGGGGTGAAAGGCATAAGCCACCACACCTTGCTCCATCATAAAACAGCGTCAAATGTCATAAGGAGCGTGGCTATTCACTTCTCTTTAAAAGGACATCACAAAATATAGTCTCTCTTGTTTTCTACCATACACACTTCCTAATTAAAATAAATATCATTAATGAAGGTGCTTCTCTGAAGTCAGATTTTATTTAAAAAAAATAAAATAAAACTGTAATGGAAAAGCCTTGTAGAGTGGGACTAAAATGTTCTGTTGTTTGGAGAGAGTTTCTAAAAATCTCAGCAGATTCGAGGTTCCTTACAGCAGAGGGAAGAAGCTCCCTGTGTCAATCATCCCCGTGTTGGGGGAGGGGAGAGCCGAGGAGGGTGGGGCTGGTGGAAGCAGGCCCCCAACTTTCCTGTTCAGTGCTTCTCTGAAGTTTTGTGGCCAGGTGGAGACAAAGTTCAGGCGCATCTTTCTTCGCTGTGAGATGTATGGATTCCAGCTTGCTTTTTGGAAAGCCCACATGAGGGTCCTGAGGCTCACCAACAGCCAGGCTGACCTGCTCGGACAGCTAATCCCTTTCAACATGAAACCCACCTACTCTGGAGTGTTCGGCTCTCTGTTTATAAATCGAGGACTTTTAACTCATTCATCACTGTCACTGTTCATTTAAAAATCTACCAGTGCTGTGTATTGCCAGAGAGTTCCTGAATCTGTTCTGTTCCATGTGCTGGGAAGGGATAGTACACTTTAACCTAATAAAACATTTCATAATTCTTAAGTAATATGTTAGTATTTATAAGCACATTTAAAAGTATAATGGGGAACCTCCGGTGGTGGCACACGCCTTTAATCCCAGCACTCAGGAGGCAGAAGAAGGTGGGTCTCTGTGAGTTCAAGGATAAGCTGATTTACAGAGTGAGTTCCAGGACAGCCAGGGCTCCATTACACAGAGAAACCCTGTCTTGAAAAACAAAACAAAACAAGGTATGAGATGGAAAGTGTTACTCTAAGTGTTAATCTAAATATTGAAACAACATATTTATTCTCAGCATGAAAATAACATCTTTATCGTAAATAAAACTTCCCACCAGTGGTAACTGACCTAAAATATCAAAACTGAAGTTGCTTAAGAACCACTTCAAATCAGGAGCAGTGGCACATGCGTGTAATCTCAGCACTCAGGAGGCAGAGGCAGGCAGAGGTGTGTGAGTTCAAGGCCTGCCTGCTCTACAAAGCAAGTCCAGGATCTACACAGAGAAACTGTGTGGGGGTGAGGGTGGGGGAAGAGCCACCTCAAAATAAAAGTAAATAAATAAATAAATAAATAAATAAATAAATAAATAAATAAATACTCAACGAAACAGAAAAAAAACAAAAAGAGAACCACTTCAAATTTAAGTTCTGAAAATAAATTGAAAGTTTGGCTTCTCAGCGCGCCAGACCCACAAACCTAATTTCCTTCAGCAGCCACAAGAGGGAGCCGCTTCACCTTAAACGAATTGCATATGCTTTGCATACTAAATCTTGGGGTAAATCACAACCTGGCCTAGAAAATTTAAGAACTTTTGAAATAAACAAAACATATGATGTGTCTAAAGAGAGGAGCAAGGAGGTGGAAGAAAGGGGTGGCGGGCAGCGTTCAAGAGGATGAGCGCGGCTGTTACCCATCCCTGGGGAGTCTGCAATCTTGGACCTCCAGGCTTGCGGGACTCTGGGCTGATTTAGAAAACTCTGTTCTGTAAGCTGGAGCAATGTCATCAGCTGGTCCCACATCTTCGGGCTGTCCTTCAGGTCCGAGGGCGTTCCTTCCCACTGTTTACAGCCTACGCATCCCTGCAGAGGAGCTACAGTTTGGTGATCACTATTGCCTCCACCCACGGGCAGGACTTTGTCCACATCGCTGTGCTCAGAGTCCACACGGAGCTGTTTCCTAACACACCACGCACACGTTAGCCAGGACTGGGTGCTTTGGTGTAGAGCGTGTCTGCCGAGGAGCCGGGGAGAGTAATTTTTGGTTGGGGCAGGAGCTGCCGTTTTATTCACAGGGTGAGCGAGTGAGTGGTTTTCCTCGCGCCTTTTTATAGCAGCACAGAACTAGAAGCTCCTTGGTTGGAAGTCAGATGGACATGTAGTCCGTGTTTAGCAAGGCCTGGGTCCCGTTCGCAGCACCACAAAACCGCAAAAACTAAGGCATTAGAAACTTAGAGCCTGTGAAATCCAGGAGCAGAAAAATTTCAAAATAACCGACTCACTGTTTGACACCACCAAATGGAGTGAAACTGCTTATAATATAGACTCCCTAAAACCTAATTTTTAAAAAAGCCAAAAGCAGTAAAAATAACGAAAGAAGGAAGGAAGGAAGGCAGGAAGGCAGGAAGGAAGGAAGGAAGGCAGGCAGGCAAGCAGAGAGGTGTGTGGCAGCCAACTTCTCTGAATTGCTGTTGTGTTGAGGACACCAGAGCTGGCCACAGCCTTCCTATGTCACAGAAACTTCCTTTCCACTAAGGAGTGTGCTTGAGGGAATGTAAATGTCAACAGTCACGTGCCAAAGCACATTCATGACCAAAGTGTGAGATGACCGTTCCCGTGCTTTTCTTCACTGGCAGGTGTTCACTTCTTGGTAAACCAGCACCTCCAGCTGTGACCAAGGAACAGTGGCAGAATGACAGGTGATGTGAGGCTTTGAGGCTCTAGACACAACGTGATGTAAAAACACAAGCACGATAGAGGTGGTCCCCCTCCCTTCCATCTAACTTTAGCTTATCAGGACTGGCTGCAATGTCTTCCTCTGTGGACCAGCAAGGCTGCTCCTCCCTCAGGGAGGGGGTGTCAAGGAGCCAGCCACTGAGTTCAGGTCAGAAACAGTCCCTGCTTCCCTTACTAGGGAACCCACTAGGATACTGAGCTATCATGGGCTATGCCTGAACAGGGGTTCTAGGTTATATCCATGCATGGTCCTTGGTTGGAGAGACAGCCTGAGAAAAGACCCCTGTGCCCAGATATATTTGGTCCTTATAAAAATTTTTTAAAAAGAAAGAAAAACAGTAGCTCTTAAAAACAACAACAACAAAACAAAATAAAATATAAAAAATAAACCCACAAGCAGTAGATTGGGTCACACACCAGGGAAAGAGGAGAAGAGAATGAGAAAGTGATTCAGCAACGGGATCTTAGTGACCAGGAGCCATTGCTCAGGGACCCCCAGCTGTTTTTGAAACTGGGGGGGAGGAGTTGTTTGGCAAGGACTAGATCTAATGCTTCCAGCATCATTTATTGTAATCGGGAGGGTTTATATGTTCTTTTTAATTCCTTCGCAAACAAAAAAAAAACACAGTAATTCCATTATACAGCTTACATGCTTTTCTAAAAATAAAAATAACTACATTTTCCAGAGCCAAAGGTATTGCATAAGAGGGACACTGTTTTGGAATTCCAAAGATCCTTTCATTGTTGGCTGTAATGGAAGACAGCTGAGTCTCCTATCTGCTCTAGGCTTAATTGGAATCTGTCGAAATATGTTGTCTTGGTTGAAACTGATGAAAATCTGGCCTCACCCAGTTATGGAAGTAGAAAAGGGGACACACTTAAGTAGCTTCTTAGGTAATGATAGCTTCGTTTCAGACCCTGCATAGGTGGAGTCTCTAAGTTCTTTGAAGGGGCATGAGAGATGGTTCCGCAGCTTAGAACACTGGCTGCTCTTGTAGAGGAACTGAGTTGGGTTCCCAGACCCAAATGGTGGCTCACAACTGCTTCTAACTTTGTCCCCCATCTGACCGGCGCCCTTGTCTGGTTTCCTTGGGCACCCCAAGGCACATGCGCAAACATAGACATAAACATATGTTCGTGTTTTTTAAAAGTTGGTTGCAATGTGAAAGTTTATAATACCAGCACGTTATCTTGGTGGTGATTGTTCACTTTAGACATGTTCTGAGTCTGCCCTGCTTTAGGCTCGCATGTGGGAAAGCTACACTGATGGCTAAGACACAGGGACCTTCAAAGCCTAGCCACACCCATCCTTCCCTGAGTTTGAATGCTTGCTGTCTAGGAACAGGCAAACCCCACTTCTGTGAATGTTTCTCTTGCCTCCTTAAGCCTCAGAAGTAGCTTTGCTTTCCCACATCTAGCAATGCGCCTGTCAACAGTTTAGTTAGCACTGAGAAATAGATGCTGTCGATTTTAGGTTAAGAAAGTAATTAGTTTGGCTCATTAGAGTCTCTTAAATAAGTTTTTGATTGTTTTTCCCACAGGAAACAATGTGTGTGTATGTGTGTGTCTGTGTGTGTGCTTCCCAATCTGGAGTTGATGGGTAAGTCTATCAGGATGCATGCACACCCAGAAACTGTAAATAAAATTGTGGCTATCTGTGCTGATGGTATTTTTCCTGTTATTAATTCTCTCATTCCCTCTCTCAGAGCTAAAAACAATGAAGCCACATTCTTGGCAGCTATATTCATACTCATCTTAGGAGGACTGTAAAGTAGGTTTGCTAGCTATGACCAGAAAGGCCACCAGATTGATGTTCCAGCTCTCTGTAGTCTAAGAGCCTTTATCCTTTCTTGTACCAGTGGGCTCTTGCTTCCCTCTGCTTTGTGTTTGAGTGGAATTCCAACTACCTATTTGCTTCAGCAAGAGGAAGTCTGCTTGGGAGAGAAGCTTTCATCTAGTCTGTCCTGTGCAAACACATGGCTAGTCTTCTATAAGGGAAGCTGGACAGATGTCATACAGACGGTACCCAACGTAAGATGAGACAGCTCTTCTGTCTGCAGCAGCAGCACCTCTGCAGTCGATATTTTGAATCTGGATCTTTGCCTGGGTTAGACATGTACAGTCTAATCCCCTCATCATGCCAGTCTGCCGTGGCACCCACAGCTCCAGGCAGCACCATGATCCTGACAGCGCGTGGTTTATAGTCTCCAGTGTGCTGTGTGTGCTTCTGATATGTGCGGAACAATAGGGCATTCCATATATACTCAGCCTAGTTGGAGTGTCCATTGAGCCACTGGCAGGAGTTCACCAGCTTCTCACTTCATTCATGGCTAATAAGGATGCATGAATTCTCACTCTGGAAGCAAGGAGCAAAGCACTGATAAGGCGGGTAAAATCCCAGCTCTGCCTTTCACCTCCAACCACAACCCTTTTCTAAGGAGTGAGCGCTCAAATTCAGAGACAGTAGCACCTGTAGGTTGTTCCAGTAATACTAGAAGAAAAATGGGGTGACCTTCATGGTCACTGCCCTAGTTCCCACACACCCTTTACCAGAGACAATAATAAATATTATTGTCTACACCACATGAACAAGGAGAAGACATGGCAACTCTACTCTGATCTGTAGTTAGGGGCCATTTCTTCCTCTGTCCCCTGCAGACAATGACTAAAAGGTTAGCTGGTTTGTGACGTCACCAGAATTCTCAAAACAGCCTCTTGATAGTTCACGTTAAACTCTAATACTGCAGTGGCAGGGACCAGAGCTGATGGCCATCCCCTCACTACCCATCGCCAGCTATTCATACCAAACTAATGTTGACAGCTGCCCCAGCCAGCTCCTAGTGGGAATGGATGATGTGGGTAGAGACTCAAAGATGTGATTCCTGAGAATGGGAACTGACTCAATTCCAAACCAGAGTCATCAGAGACAGAACAGCCTGAGACTGGCTGACCTGCACATCGTATCTGAAATGTGACCTGGGCCTTGTCTTAACCTGCCCTCACAGGAGGAGGCCTTGGCCCCAAACAATCCCATCTGTCTTTGCTTTGTGCCTCCTCCTTTCCTCCCTCTGTATTTCATTAACTATCGGGAGCTATCTACTCTTTTTGCCTTTTCTAAATTGTCACTTGCTGTCTTGATCTTGCCTGAGATGGAGAGTAGGAGGAAATCCTAGAGTTGGCCTGGGTGCTGAGCTCTGTGCCCAAGAACTTAGCTTAGGGCCACCATGAATGTGCTCCTCATCAGTGCAGCTTTCTGAGAAAAGCAGCCTTGTAGTCACCATCATGGTCCCTGCCAAGAGAAGAAGGAAGAAACAAGGACACTGAGGACATGGCTATCCTCCCAGACAGACTTGAGGTGCTCTTGCTAGATGGCAGTGGCCGGTACCTGTAGCTAACAGTGGAGCTGCAGCCAGACCATGATCCCGAGAGGCAACTGAGGGAAGGACACAGTGTTGCTGCTCACCGCACATCAGGCTCCAAGCAAGTGCTGTGGTAGGATGCACTTGTGTTCATTGCTGAAAGCTTGGTCTCTCTTGTGGCCTGTTGAGTTCTGCGAGGTGGAGCCTACTGGATGCCATTCTCAGAGAGATAGGCACAGTTCTCATGGCACGGCCCTAGCTGGTTCCCACAGGTGTGAGCTGTTACAAGACAACAGGCACTTCCATGGTGCCTCCCAGCGTGATGTCATCCCCGTAACTGAGCGGTCTTGGCTTTTGGCTCTCATGACTACAAACAAAATGAACCATTTTTCATACTGGGCATGGCTTTAATCCACACAGGAGGCAGAAGCAGGAGGCTCTCTGTGTCTGGTCTACATAGTGAGCTCCAGGACAGCCAGAGCTATATAGTGAGACCCTGCCTAGAGAGAGAAAAAGAAAGAAAGAGAGAAAGAGAGAGGAGAGAGAGAAAGGAAGGAAGGAAGAAGGGAAGGAAAGAGAGAAGGAAACAAAGGAGGAAGAAACAGAAAGTAAAGAAAAAAGTCGTCTTTATGAAATACATAGCTCTTGATATTTTGTTTTAGCAACAACAAAAATGGGCTTATAAATAAGGAATTGTGGGTACCGCAAACTTTACTTTCAAGTCAGAAGAGCTGAACTTCGGAGAGTGTAGAATGTAAGTCCTGAAAGTGGCAGTGGGCTGAGCCGAGATGTGGAAGTAAGTCCAAGTCTGAACCACAGCACATTGAGTAGCAATTAGAGTACTGCATAGAGAAACTGACCTCACTACCCAGAGGCCAGGGGTAACCCCACCTCTGTGCTCTAAGGCCCAGTGAGAGTTGGAGAGGCAGATAACATTGGCGTCATCTGGCCTGGTGAGGGACAGGAAACTAAACCACAAAGTCAGGCAAGCACCAATCTTGTAAAGTCCCTTTTCAGGGAGGAGGAAGCCTGGAGGAACTCCAGCTACAGCTTCTCCACTGTGGATACAATCTGTACCAAGAAAGAGAAAGGAGCTTCCCAGCTTTTGAACTTTAAACCCTGAAGGAATTTACATTGTTTCTTTGTGGATTTGGGTAATTCTTTGTTACAGTTCCTGTCCTGGTAAGGTTTTATTTTTAATTTCTCACAGCCTATACTCACCTGGGTAAGAATGTTGAGGAGCTGCCCAGATCAGACTGGCCTGCGGCCATGTCTGTGGGAGACTGTCTTGGTAGATGATTGACATGGAAGGGCCCAGTCTGTTGTGGGTAGCACCAAACTTAGGCAGGTAGACTCAACTATATGAGAAAGCTAGCTGAAAGTGAATGAGTAAACAGTGTTCCTCTGTGGCTTCTGCTTTTAATTCCTACTTGAGTCCCTGCCTTGGCTTCCTCAGTGATGGACTGTGACCTGCAAGTGTAAACTAAATAAAGCCTCCCCAAGTTCTTTTGGTCAGTGTTTTATCACAACAGGAGAAGCATGACGAGAACAGTTCTTAAGAAATGTTTCCCTATTTTCAAGGTTAGGCTGTGGTTGGCCAATCACAAGCAACTCTCAGATGAAAATATAGTATACTGAAGATACTGTAGTGTGATCCACCAGGATGCCCCGAGACAGTCCTATAAGGAGAGATGGTGACTGGACTTTGGTGAATCCTGGGAAGCCACTGTGGACATAATGAAAAATACAAAGTATACCCCACCCCTGAGCCTGCGCCCTGTTCTGAAGGAGCAGCAAAGTAGGGTTAAAATGGCTGAAGTCTGTTCACTTCGCCTAATTCAAGCCCCAAACCATACCACAAAATTCCTCAAGTCACACTACAGGTTTTGAAAAGGTTGTTTATTATAATGAAAGCAGCACACTCTCTTTGTACACCCTCCTGGCAAATCAAGATTATATGGGTTACTACCATTGCTCTTTTAAATAGGATTTTTGACCTCAGCTTTGGAGATAGAGTCTCTCTCTCTCTCTGTCTCTCTCTTGCCTAGTCTGTGGCTCTGTGGCTGGTTGGCTGGCTCCAGCTCTGGCTCTCTCTCCTTCCCAGCTGACTGATGGCAACATACTATGTAATATACTATGCCTATATCTAAGGCCAGTGCCTCAGCTTCAGAATCTCACTTGCAAACAGCCTTGGTTTAAGAAGTGTGGTATAACAGTAAACCAACAAGCTGATGGCAGCTTCATCAAATAGCTGTAGGTCAGGGGGTTACAGTTGTTGGAAGTGCTGGCAAACTGATTTGTACTAAGAAACATGGTGGCAGTAAGGAAATACGCTGTTCTTACTCTTTCTGCTCTCCTTGTCCTCACAGCTCCTATCTTCATGCTTCCAATTTGGGTAGAAGACTGTACATCAGAGCAGAAAAGGAGGGTGAGGGAAGAGCACGAGGCAGGTTAGTGTGTAAGGTCTGTTCTCATTCCATCAAAGAGAAGGTCACATCACAGTGTGCCTCAAAGGGAGAGGTTCCCAGCCTATTCCTGTGCTGAGAAGAGGGTGGGGAAAATCTGTAACCAGGGACTGCTTCACAAGGCCCATCAGCATCAGGAGTGAAAGGCCAGGCTTGGTGCCCTCCGCCCACAGCCAGAGCCCCTCACAGTCCTGTTAGGACTACAGTGGAGACCCCCTTGCTCCTGGATCACACCTGGAACATGGGGACAGACTCTAGGTCACATAGGAGGTAGATGACTGACCCTAGGAACAGAGAAGCTCTTTCCCTGGGCACAGTTGCTGAGGTTCACGGCATAGCCAGTGCACGTTAGGGCAAAAATCAGCTGTAGAACATCCGTAGAGATCACAAGACAGTGCGGCTTCCAGAAGATACCAGCTATCTGCCTCTTCCTGTTACTCCTATGTCTCAGGGAGGTGGCATTTGTCCCAAAGGTTCATGGGTGAGTTTGGTGTCAATGGAAATTTCAACCTCTGAATTTCATCTACCTGATGAATGAGGGGTGAAGGGGAAAGTAACAAACGTAAAAAGCATCAGCAAGAGGGCTGTGGTGAAGGGGGAAGACTCTCCGGCTTCTTTCTAGATGCATGTTTGCTGGCGTTTCCGTTTTCACAGCAAAGCAGCTTGCTAGATGAAGCTGGAGGCCCCTAAATTGCTTTGACCAGAGACACATGTGCGGCTCTGCACAGGTCCCTAACTTGCCATCTCTCTGAATGGGTTAACTGCAGGAACAGAAACCTTTACATATACTGTGCATGTCATTTGTAAGATTACACGGAGATGTGATTTGAAGAGCTTGAACAAAATGAAAATCCCCTGGACAAGGGGAGGACTTTGCAGCCAGCCCTGAGGAGACATGATAAGTTGGGGTTGGATGGAAGGGAAGGAGGTCCTCCCCTGTTGGTGGACTTGGAGGGGGCGGGGAAGAAGGAGATGAGGGAGGGAGTGGGAGGGTGGGAGGGAATGGGGGAGGGGGCTACGCCTGGGATTCAAAGTACCCAACCTGTGATTGAGAGAAAAAT
>CM053745.1:3505736-3550975 GCA_028658305.1 Pachyuromys duprasi | reverse complement strand
TTGCAGCCAGCCCTGAGGAGACATGATAAGTTGGGGTTGGATGGAAGGGAAGGAGGTCCTCCCCTGTTGGTGGACTTGGAGGGGGCGGGGAAGAAGGAGATGAGGGAGGGAGTGGGAGGGTGGGAGGGAATGGGGGAGGGGGCTACGCCTGGGATTCAAAGTACCCAACCTGTGATTGAGAGAAAAATAAATAAATAAATAAATAAAAAAAAAAAAGAAAATCCCCTGGACAGCCTGCCTCAAGGCGGCTGAGAATAAGCCTTCTTCATTGGTTCAGTTTACATGGTCTGAGAAGCAGGCATGGAGAGGCACAGCCTTAAACATATATATAAGCCCCAAGAGCATGAACATTTCAAAGACAGGGCCCTCCTTGAATTTGTTCTCAAGTTCTGTACCTCTTTTAACTTTAGTTGGGGTAGTGTGCCTCCTTTCAAAATAGAGAAAGAACAAAACACTGCGCAACTGAAGCTCATAGCAAAAGGTCACAGTCCCTGACAGACTTGAGGACCATATGCAGAACAGTGAAATACCCTCCAGACCAGCACAGCGGGGAAGATGGGTGACATTTAACTTCACCTCTACCCTGGGGACACGGAAGCTTGACCTTTTCGTTTTTCCTGTTTGGATGACAGCACAGATAGAAGCTGATAGATTGTCATTGTGCATCTTCCTTTAAGGAGGGAAGCTGGAGAGCTATGGCCTGTCCACTCTCCATGGTAGGAACTCGAAGCACAGAGAGTGGAGGCCTTGCCTGAGCCCTGGGACTCTGGGGACTTGAGCCACAGTGGGGATTGATCTGCTCTCTGCCCTCACTTCCTGGTCCTCTCTTGTAATCCCAAGTCTCTCTTCCCTCCATTATTCCTTTGAATCTTTTTCCTCTTTGAAATCATTTTCTAAAAATAAAACTGAGTTTGTGAGCATCTCCTGTTGGTGGTGTTTCCGGCTTCATTGCACTCACCAGGTGCCCACCCTCTCAGAGGGCTTTCTTAGCATAGCCTCTAGGAATCTGCATCTGAAAAATTGTTTCCTTTTAATAACTGACCTATTTCCTGTTACCAAAGGAGATTTATAACTCCCTTCCAGGAAGCCCAGAGCCGAATTTAACATTCAGTCACAGCCTTTGGATCACCCTAAATATGTCTTTCCCATTCTGTCATGAGGTTCTAAACTGTACATTTCAGCTTTATTCTATTCTGAGCCAAAGCTTTTTGGAAATAAGGTCCTTTGGATAAATGTTTTATTAATTAATTTTTAAAGTTAGTATACAAAGTAATGGGTTTTGTTAGGACATTTTGTGGATACACACCACTGTAGTTTGCTCATCTAAGCACCGCCCCCCACCCCGCCCCCTGCCTCTTACTCTCTCATTCCTCCTCCCCCTTTCCCAGGTCTCCTTGCCCCAAACAAAGCCATAAGATTACTAAATTGAAAGCTGAGCATGGCAACCCCAGCACTCAGGAGGCTGAAGCAGAGGGGTTGTCCTGACTTTAAGGTCACTGTGGGCTACAGAATAAAACCTTGTCTCAAACACACAAACACACACACACACATATAATTAAACTGGGTAGACCACACAATGCAAGTTATTGCTGCAGTTATTAGTAACATGTGTCCTCACACTTCAGAGCAAGCGCACTTATGGAAGAAAACTCGACGGCAGCACCAGGCTTAGGACAAGGAGCAGTGAAATTAAACCAAGGAACACAAAAAGCACACAATTTGGCTTAATGTGCGTGTCGAAGTCTCTCTAAGCAATTCATGTAAAATGTCTTGGGAAATGATCGTCTTTGCACTTCACAAGGAAAGATTAAAAAGCAGAGCCTCGGAGTTCTTGTGACTTGGGGACTCCAGGCTTCACTCCTACTTGGCAGCAGGAAAGCATGGACTGGTCCTGGGGCGGCCTACAAGCTGTTGCTGAGCTGCTGGCTTTACCAGAGAGACTACAACCAGCAGGTGCACGGGCAGGTGGAGTCCAGGCGGGCTTCATTTTTTTTTTTTTAAGATTTTTTTTGGATTGATTTTATGTGTATGGACATTTTGTCTGCCTATATGTCTGTGCAGCGTTTGCATGCCTGGTGTGTACAGAGGCCAGAGAATCTGTTGGGTCCCTGGGACTGGAGTTACAGATGGGGTTGTGAACCACCAAGTTGGCTCTGGGAGCCAAAGCCAGGTCCTCTGGAAGAGCAGCCAGTGCTCTGAACCACTGAGCCATCTCTCTAGCCCTTGAGTTTCATTTTCTTACTCTATAAAATGGGGCCATAGTCCTTCACTCTTCCCTGAGCAGTGCAGAGAAGGAAAACACATGATTTGCCATCAGAGGAACAAGCAAAGCGTGTGAAGTTTCTCCTGAAATTTCAATGTACCTTGTAAAAGGACCAAGCAGAGCAGTTTCTGTCTCAAAATAAATCCTGTGCAGAGCCCTACATTAGATTTTAAACAATAATGATTAAAAAAAAAAAAAGACCAGTTGTAGGGTAGCACACATGCTGAGACATTCACACCTCCATTTCCCCCACAGAACCGGATTCCGGAAGTTCTATCCTCCCCTGCTTCCTACACGACACTAGAGGGCACCGTTATCCTATATCCACTACCTGACACCCTCTATATGGGCTGGGCCTTTAACTCACGATTGGAGGCACACGGACTGTACCTTTTTGTGCTTGGCTTCTTTCACTCTCGTTTGCAAGACATGCCCATAGCATGTGTAGAATTATAGCTTGTTCGTTCTTTTGGCTCTATAGATGCCCATCAGCTCCTCATTCCAAAGTTGATGGTATTTGCATTTGCAGCGTGAGGACTCTGTCACCATGCCACTGTGAAAAGCTCGTGTGTGTCTTCTCCTGTTGAACATGGACTGCTCACTGGAAGCCACGAATGTCCATCGGCTCCAGTCAATCCTGATGGTTTTCCAGAGTGGGTGCTCCCATTTATGCTCGGTGGAGTGTAGGTGACACCCCTCCTCCTCAACACCCAGTTTGGCAGTCTCTTTTCCTTGGGTAGGAGTCTCCAGAGGAACTGAACCAACAGGATATACACATACAGTTTGTGCATTTCTGCATAGACACACAGAAAGAGATTCATTTTGAGAAACTGGCTGGTACCGTTGTGAAAGCTCTGAGGTCCAATTATGCTGTCTGTAAGCTAGAGAACCAGGAGAGCCGGCCGTGTGCTCAGTCTACACCCAAAGGTCTAAGGACAGCGAAGCCAGAGCCCTCAGTACTGTCCCTCACCCACAGGGCCCAGAACGAGAAGTGTCAACCCCAAGGGCAGGCACAGGGTGGCCCAGCTGCCTGGCTCCCTTCTGCTCTCTTGATGTGGGGTTTGTTGTTTGGTCTTCACCAAAGTCATTCTACCTGGTGCCCTTCTGTCCTGTGTCGGCCCTTGTTTGGTCGGATGGTAGTCACTCACACTGTGGAGAGAGGATCTCTGTTGCTCAGTCCTCTGGTCAAACAGCAATCCTTCCTGGAAACAGCCGCACAGACTTACCCAGGAAGAACATTTCACCTGCTCACTGGACATCCCTTGGCCTAGCAGGTCGATACATAAATTCCCTCTCATACATCATGTCCCTAACTATGCACTTCATTTGCAATTTCCAGGTGACTGACAGACCTACTGCACTTTCAACATTACATTAGGTCATTTAGGTAAATTAAAACACTTTTGTATACAAACAATACAGGCCCAAACATAAGGAGTCAACAGCAGAAGTTAAACAAACGTGACAAAACACAGGTATGATGAATGCTTTAAATACTCTTATTGCAAAATTCAAATTAACTAACCTCAAATAATCAGAGACAATAGAATATTAAGGCATTCTTAGCTCATGCATAAGATACATATGAAATTTGATGTAGAAAATAAACGTGGCTAAAAATGATTATTAAAGGCCTAAAATTATTTCGGTGGTTATTATTAACCCAATATCAAGCAATAAAAGACACAGATACCTGATAGATTTTGGATAAGCCCTATTTGCCTGGGGCTGGGCAGCGATTAACTCCCTAAATTACCTCGTTACTTCCCAGCCCTACATCTCATGCTGCTTGCTTTCATCATTCCTCTCTGGGCTGCTTCCCATCCAATTGTCTCCATAAATTCTTGCGTGTGCTTTCCATCTGGGCAGAGCCTCGCCACGCCGTTCTGAGTTCAGCCCTCCCAGCCCGCGTGATCCTCTACCTGTCCCATGGCGGCTCTCCTTTCTCCCCTCTCCCCATCTCTCCCGTGATCCTTCTCTCCTCCAAGCCACGTCTACTTCATTTCTGCCCTGCCCCAGTGTGTAGGCTTTTTTTTCCAGCCAATCAGGGATTACAAATGTTATTTTAGGATGTGTGAGTGTCTGCTCCTAAAATACAGAAAGCAAGCAGACCTCAGGGGGCAAAACAATTAGCATCAAATACAAAGCACCAGACCATGCTGGTACAGAAAAATGCACAAAGTTGAAAATATATAACTTTTCTTTATGTGTCTTTTTTTGTCTTTCAAAGAAAAATTTTATAGCATTTGTAAATAGCTATAGCATTCAGTGAGAAACCTGATAATGATTGGCATTTCAAATAGTTTAAGAAAGCAGATTTTAGAATCATCAGTCTCTTACCACTCCCCTTTCAAACATGAATCATATAAAGGCCTACGTTTCTATATTTAGAAAACAAAGTACATTCATTAAATGTTCCTCAGCAAAGAGGAAGTTGCGGCTGAAAGTGTATTATTTAGCAAACAAGCAAAACCAAGAGATGGCCTAAGAAAAATGGCTCAGAGGTTATGAGCGTCTCCTGCTCCTGTAAAGAACCAGAGTTTGGTTCCCAGTACCCACACAGTGGCTCATGATTGTTTGTAAATCCAGCTTGTTTGTAAATCCAGCTCCAGGGCATCCAAAGCCCTCTCCTCACCTCTGTGGACAGTCACACACAAACCAAGAGATCTCATAGGAGACCTACAGCATGCACAAAAGATGTGTTTACAAGTAGCTTTAAATGCTGTCTTTTCATGGAAATGAAAATTTAAATATAAGTTAGAATTCATCTTAAGAAACTAGAAGACAAAAAAAAGGAAGGAAAAAAAACTCTGAAAGGACTTAAGACAAGGAAAGTAATTAAGGTCGGAGCTGCCAACGGTGAAGCAGACACAGGGCTAAGTCCTTTGCTCTGTAAATTTACAGTTAAGGCTAGGAAATGTCTCAGTTCTAATCCTGCACATGATGAGGAGCCTAAAACTCCTGATTCTCTGGTTGTTGATTTCCATTGCTGTAAAATCTCAATAGCAGCAGTAATACTAATGACAATGAGGGGCCCTGTAAATGGTCATGGTGGACACTAAAGCCGAGCATACCTATAGTTCAAATTAGGCGATGCTTCAGATTATATAAGGAGTCTCCTTGGAAAGTCTAATGTATACATGTATACAGTTGGTTAGGGCTCTCACACATACCACAACCCAGAACTGTGAAATGTCCCTCAGGTGAAATGGTGTCATGTTTGCATAGACCCCACAGACATCCTCTTCTACTTTGTATCTTCTCTGGGTAGCTTATAATTGCAACACAACGTAAATGCTGTATAAATGGTTATTAGACCATAGTGGTCACAGAGTAATGACGGGAATTGGTGGACATGTTTCAGTACAAATATCATTTTTAAAAAGATTTTCAATGTGTGGTTGGTTGAGTTCAAAGCTGCAGAATCCATGGCCAGCAAGAGCCAATTGTACTGCATATTTGCCAGATTCAGAATATTAATGACCCAAGTGTGTGCACTGTTACAGAGAGGGTAGAGAACCTATTTGTCACAGAGGCCTTTACCCCCATATGTAAATCCTTTGGAGTCCCTTCACAGTGCCGCCAACATGTGGTACCGTCAGGAGCTTCTACAAGCCAAGCAGGGACAAATCAACTGACTTCATTTACAGAGATTCCCAGCCTTTCTGCCACTGGTAGATTGCTATAACCCATGTGTGTTCGAGGAACTGTTTGAATTAAGCCTGTGAAATGTGACTAAGCAATAGGTGGCCCGAAGTTGTTAGAGAAAACAAGTTCTCCAGTTCAGAATACTCTGGTTCCCTGAAATCTGGTAACGCTGACAGCTCACTTTCCCAGAGGCACTGCCTGGCCAGTTTTCCAAAAAGAAAAGGAAAAAAAAAAAAAAAACAAGAAAAGGAAAAACCCCTACTGAAAGAGGTGATGCCAAAATAAGACAAAACAAATCAAACGACTCAGCCTAGCTGGTGCCTTCTGCTGTGTAGGCTTGGAGGATGGCTCAGACCCAGAAGTGATCACTCAGGGGCCGCTGTCCCTGAGTGAGGCCAGCAGCCAGAACAGCACCCAGCTGAAGGAAAGCCCAGCTGGTGTCCTGCCAGAACAGCACCAGGGCACAGGGTGGCAGCTGCCAGGGCTCAGCCTTGGGCAAGGATCCAGAAGAGATGAAGTCATTTTCTGACCCATGTCCCAGCCAGGAGTTTGAATGCAACAAGGGTTTCTGTGAACTTTCTGAATGTCATCTGCAGAGTGTGGGCAACAACTACCAGGATGCCATGGGCACTTGCCTGCAGCCATTGGCACAGCACCCAGGGACAAGCATGGACTACTTTCTTTATCCTAGGAAGCAGACCTTCATCTCCAAAATGGGCTATTTGCTGACCTTTGTGCTAAAGCATGTAGATTGTGTTACCAGAAAGTTTTTCCCTCTATAACATTCTTACCTGAGAATCTGAGCTAAGCCGGCTTCTAGACCCCCATAGCCTAATCTCCTCTTTTGCCTTTCCCAATTGTGTGGAGAGGACAAGGTTGATGAACTCTCAGGGAAGCTGCTGGGCAACCCTCCTGAGACTTCAGACACCTTGCTTTTTTTTTCACCTGGGTGCAGAGTCCACTTGGTCTGCCAAGAAGATATGAACTGAACAAATTTGTTTCCCATCATATCAGGCTGGTGGCACCCACGGCCACCAGGATGGTGTTGCAGCCAGCACTTCTAAATCCTTTATCCACCTGCCTGACTTGTTCCAGCCACACCTCCTCGACTTACCTGCTTCACTAACTGCACCTCTAGGGCCTTTGCCTAAGGACGTTTCCCCTTACCTCCTGTTTGGGGGTTCTGGCTTCACAGCCAGGATGGCACCCTAGGAGAAGACCCCTGAGTGCATACATACATGCATGCATAGTCTGGATTTAGGGATGAGGTCATTCCCCGTGGGAGGTATGAGTGTTGGTAGAAGAAAATGGCTTTGTTTACAATTCCTCCTGTCTCCTCACTGGCCCAGGACAGGACAGTTGTCCAGAGAATGTTCCTCATTGACAGCCAGGAGTGGAGCTCAGAAGATTCGATAGATGAGGTCATAGGAGAGAATTGGTAGAGGTGGGTGGTTTGGAGAGACAGGAGGGAAAGGTGGGCAGAAATTAAAGATAGCCCCATCAAGAGCTGAGGTAGAAGAAGCTCCTGGGACTTAGAGGAGAAAGTGGGGTGCTGAGGGGACAGAGGAGACAGAGATGCGCTGGCCTGGGGAGTTCACGGGAGCTCCCTGGCTTGTTCTCTCTCCTCTGCTCTGGCCCACTTGCTGCTCTGACCACCCAGCTTTCCTGTGCTCTTCCTCAGCCCTTCTGCCCTTTATGGGAGGGAGTAGTCGGTTGGCCTCAGGCTGGGATCTGCTTTGTCCTCCCACTCACCCACCATGGGCCTCTGGGGACCCTCAGGGATCCGTTAACATAGAGAGAAATGGATGAACTGGAGACAAAGCCTGGTTCTGAAGGCTGGCAGGGGTTTACACTGTCCTTACAATAGTTATTTCTTAATATTTAAATTCTGAAGGACCAACACTTACATTCAAGGTCCTTACTATTGAAACTGAGCGATATGTATGCAAATATGTATTGTTGCGTATGTATTTATGCACACTTTCCATCCTTTCAGTCCATCAAAGGAGACACCCTGTTATAGTTACTTGTTAGGACTCCCCTGCTTCCTCATCTCTCAGTGAACGCCAGTCTCTATGGACACCAACCTGAATAAAAAGACAGAGAACTGCAAGGGGCGGGGGTACTTTAAGAGCCATCTAGGCACAGTAAAATGCACTAACCTTCTGTGTAAAGGATTTTTTATAGGCAGCACCTGGATATCCCATACCTTGTCATTGCAACGGATGTTGTCGTCTTCCGGTCAGGAAGGGCCATCCTCCATCCAGCCTCCTGTCTTCCGCTATGGTGCCTTGTCTCCTCGCGGCTCTGCACAACTCATTATTTATAAGACACATCTCCTGTTTTCCATAGAAGATTGTTCTACGGAATTTCCTGTAGGGCTGTTTTGGGACTAAGAAGCTTGGCTTTTGTTATTTCCCCTCCACCTTGCGTGAGGCTCCAGTTGCTGATTCTCTTTAGATGTCACTCTCTCCTGCTGCTCTCAGGGTCTAGTCTGTTAGCATTATACCGTGGATCTGTGAGACCTGTCTGCATCTCCAGAGCACTTATGACCTTGGTGACATTGTTACTTTAGATATAAAGCACCAAGAGTTTTGGTAGCAACAATGTTTCTGTTTTCTTCCATACTGTCATCACAAAATTCAGACAAGGTCTTAGAAGAAATTCGTTTGCTTGAGGTTTTAAAGCAATAATGTTGAGGAACACCATTGCTTCAGATAAGAGCACCTAGTGGATATAGTTCACTGACACTTTCTCTCCACTGCCTGAAACTCACCCTTGGGTCCTCAGCCTAGACTCCCTGTATGTCAATATCTAGAGAGAAGTGACCCGTGGGATTTAAGAGTCAGCATCACCTAGTAGGGGCATGAAACCTGGCAAGCCATTATTTGTTTCTTTTCCAATACAGGGTTTCTCTGTGCAGCCTTGGCTGTCCTGAATTCACTTTGTAGACCAGGCTGGCCTCAAACTCACATCGATCCGCCTGCCTTCGCCTCCTAGAGTGCTGTGATTACTAGTGTGCGCCACCACGCCCGGCTTGGCAAGGCATTCTTATCCAAGACTGCACCAAGAAAAGAGGGTGGTGAGCCACGTAGGTAGCTTACAGCCTTTTATGCTCACCTCCCTACAGGTAGGATGCGGAAGCCAGAGCTGGTGTTGCTCTGGAGTGCATTTCTTTCTATGGCAACTAGATGGCGGAGAAGAGAGCATCTACAGGATTGATTGAGATGGAAGGCAGAGGGTAGGGGATGTGGGGTGGTGCCTGTCTTCCTTGCAGGAGGGAGAGGGTGTGTTGGTTAGCGGTTTGTATAGAGGCTGGCGGCTCGGCCTGTGATTCAGATTCGAATTTTAAGAAATAATAAAAAAAAAAAAAGAGTTCCTTTATTGTTCTGTTTGAAACCTGTGAAACCATTTCCAATCTCCGGAATTGATTATTATGTGCTATGGACAGAAATTTGTGAGAGGTCTTTTAGACATCACTGAGCTCACAAAGCACAGAGGAAGAACTGTTATCGACTATGTACTTGAGTTACAGGTTGTAAAACTGTAACAATAAACAAGAGACAATCTGTAACAGTAATAAACAACTGTAACAATAAACAAGTCTGTGTCTACCGTGGGATGCAGGCCCGGCATAGCTTTGCCCATTCAGGAAAACCAAATAAATGCTGCCTAAGGATGTTTCCCCTTACCTCTGGTTTGGGGGTTCTGGTTTAACAGCCAGGATGGCACCACAGGAGAAGGCCCTTGAGTGCATACATACATAATCTCAATTTAGGGATGAGGTCATTCCCCAAGGGAGGTTCACGTTAGATTTCAATTCCAATTGTTGCTTTGGATCCATGGTGGTAGCAGTGTGTGGTAGAGCAAACGTGCTCACCTCATGGCCAGACGTGAAAAGGAAAATGAGGAAGGGACTGGGATCTTGCAATCTTGCTGGACATGCCTTTGAAACAGGGTTTCTCTGTGTAGCCTTGGCTGCCCTAGACTCACTTTGTAGACCAGGCTGGCCTTGGACTCACAGAGATCTACCAGTCTCTGCTTCCTTGAGTGATGGGATTTCACCCCCTTTCTTTTTTATTAATTTTTTATTTTTTATATTAATTAGTTTACTTTGTATCCCAGCTGTAGCCCCCTTCCTCATTCCCTCCCACTCCCACCCTCCCTCCCTCATCTCCTCCCTGCCCCTCTCTAAGTCCACTGATAGGGGAGGTCCTCCTCCCCTTCCATCTGACCTTAGCTCAGGTCTCTTCAGGACTGGCTGCAATGTCCTTCTCTGTGGACCAGCAAGGCTGCTCCTCCCTCATGGGTGGGGAGGTCAGAAAGCCAGCCAATAAGTTCATGTCAGAGACAGTCCTTGCTCCCCTTACTAGGGAAACCCACATGGATACTGAGCTGCCATGGGCTACATCTGAGCAGGGGTTCTAGGTTATATCCATGCATGGTCCTTGGTTGAAGAATCAGTCTCAGAAAAGACCCCTGTGCCCAGATATATTTGGTCTTTGTGGAGCTCCTGTCCTCTCCAGATCTTACTAACTCCCCCTTCTTTCATAAGATTCCCTGCACTCTGCCCAAAGTTTGGTTATGAGTCTCAGCATCTGCCTTGATACACTGCACCCCACTTCTTGACCAGGTTCTACCACCTTCAGTAGTGCCAAGCTACTAACCAAGCTCTAAGACATGAGCTTCTTGGAGATGTTCCAGATACAAACTATAGCCAGGAGTCACTTTGAGATGACTCAACAGGTAAAGTCGTTTGCAGCAAAAACCTGACATCAATTTGATTCCTGGACCCACAGTGAAAGAGATGGTTCCTGACACCGGTCCCTGACCTCCATATGCCTTCATGGAATGAGTGAGTCCGAGCACACACACAGAGAGACAATATATTTTTTTAATTCCTGATACAAAAATAAGCAGAGTGTGTATTTAAGAAGAAAAATCAAAAACACCACAAAGGAGCCTCATCCACTCCCTCTGCCAGAGAAGCTCCGTTCTCGTTATACTGAAGAGCACACACTGGGGACCGTGTGTCTAATCCCTCAGGTCCAGGCCATCAGCCAGGGAGAAAAACTACTCATGATGGGACTGCAGAGGTCCCCAAATGCACTTTGCAGTCACCTTGAATAGACACATGTCAAGTTTAACAAAACGAGTTCTGTCCAAAAGAGCTTTTAAATTGGAGGCTTCCTGGGAATAATTAATTGCTAAGATGCTCTCAGAGGTAGCAGTGTGAGGCATTAAAATTGCAGCCTGCCAGAAGAGGCCTTCCCAGGTCAGTGACAGGAGACGTGCAGGCGTGCGAGGATCAGACGCTGACAAGAACACGCCGTGCCCCTGCTAATCCCCCCGGATAATATGCCCTCCGGCACTTAAAAATAAGCAAATTTAGCTAAGCCCTTTCAGAGGGGAGTTGTTATGACTGTGCATTCACATTCATCAAAATGTTTGTGAAGAAAACAATGCTGCCTAAGAACGGAAATGCTGAGCCCTGTCTTATTTCACGAAGCCTTTGAGGATTAGGTTGTGTAAACGACAGTGTCCATTAGCCCCAAGGCTGCCTGGTGTATGGTAGGGCCTGGGTTTCTTCTCATGCTGCAATGCATATGTGCTACACAGCACCAGCTTGTGACTCCACGCACACATACAGTTGACATATTTTCACTGTTAGGGTTCCCAAGTGGTTTCCTCAGACCCCTCCTGTTTCTTCAGCATTGTATACATTGTGTATTCTACCTTTCTCTATCAGAACAACACTGTGTACAGGTGACAGGTGTGGTTAGGCCAGCACCTGAGTTCAAATCCCTTTTCTACTTTTGTTATCTTAGGCCTGTTCCCTCTCTTACCTTAGTGGGTGAAGGCTAATAGTACTTACCTCACTGGACTGTTAGGGGAGCAAATGTTAGGGGAGCGCCGAGGCCTTGAACATCGTTAGCACACTGTCAGCAATCATTTGCTCACTTCAGCGTTGGGTGTTGTCTGTGTGGTGTGCGTCTGTGTGCAGCGGGCTTTCTATGATGGTCACAGAAAAGTGCTGGAGTTTCTGGCCCCCTCTCAGTCCTCATGTGCTGCTAAGCATTACCAGTCTGATGCCTTTGGCTAAATCACTCAACCTCCTCCAACTCTCCTCAAAGGTGAAAGGAACAGACTATCTCTAAATTACTTCCAATCTTAAATGTTCTGGAATGTTCTAATTTTAGGTCAAATGTTTTTTGTTGAGCACCCTCCCAGCTGGCATAGCTCCAATACCCAATGCACCAAGCAGAATAAACTGGTACATTAGACAAATGATCTTTGCAAGGTTGAGCTTTAGTGTGGAAAGTTATTGTTAGATGTTTGCTACACGCGGAACTGTAAAGATATCCCATATTAACATTATCAGGCTGAACAATTTGGAAAGTATCCTAAGAAGAGATTTTCCTGACGGAAGTGGCCAGCACATTTCTCCATGAAAAGCCCCTAAGACACCAATAGCTACTTTGCAGTACGTTGACAGAGCATCTTCAGCATGTCATGGATAGTGAAACAATCAAATAAAACTTTTTGGTCAGAGGGATAGGGAAAGATAAACATGGGAATGATGAAGAAATCAGGTGCCTGGAATGGCTTTGAAGTAGCATCCCCTTGAGTGAGCTTTAGGATATATTTTGTGCTATTTTGAAATAAACTTGACCTTGGGTTTGTTACTCTATATCCATTCAAGTCAGAAATCTTCATCTACAGACGCTTATGACACTTGACCAAGGACAAATTCTGTCCTTGGTGTCATGTGATTTACTTGTTCTGCTCTTTCTTTTCCTCTGAAAGTTAAGCTCTGGGTTATCTGAACTTTTGTGCTCCAGGACCTGCACAGAGGAGAGAATATATAGACACGTGACAGTCTTGCACGATGTGGATGGAGTGGTTTGACATTTGTCTTGTTGATATAAAATGTCATGACCAAAATCAACTTGGGGAGGAAAGGGTTTATTTCAGATTATACTTCCACGTTACAGTCCATCGTCAAAGGAAATCAGAGCCAGACCCTGGAGGCGGGAACTGAAGCTGAGGCCACCAAGGAGTATGGCTCCCTGCTTTGCTCTTCAAGGTTTGCTCAGCCTGCTTTCTTGTACAACTCAGGACACAACCAGTCACCGCTGACACATTAATCATTAATCAAGACAAAGACCATATCCTTGCTATAGGCCAATCCTGTGGAGGCATTTTCTCAATCAAGTTCCTCTCTTCCCAAACATGTCTAGGTTTGTGTCAAGTTGACAAAAACCAATCAGCACCATGCTTAAACTTGACTTGGTCATTTCTGTGTTTACCTAGAGAGAACAGTGACAGGACAATGACAAAATTGCTGTTTGTTCCTGGCAAGAACCCCCAGCTGGGCTCGGCAAGTTCTTGAGGTAACATGGGAGTGGCTTTCCATATGTACTGCTGAGACTTCCACCATCCTTGGGATGCTCCATCATATAAGGGCCAGGGTACTTCTTATCTAGCCATTTTCTTGGTCTTTGGCACTTTGTCATCTCTTTGCAGCTATTGGTCCTTCTGTGCAATTCTTGAATTTTCTCTTGCCATCTACAACAGTGTCTCTTTGCTTTGTTTCTGCTGTGCTCAAATGCGTCAGTAAATACAGCATTGACTGGGCATCTTCTCAGAGTCCTGTGATCCTGTCCCTATCAGACTACTGCTTGGAAGCATTCTCCAAGCTGATATGTCTGATAATCTAGGGCACAGAAAATTCTGGTTCAGAGCATGGCATTTAATTTATCTTGTTGGAGCATAAACTCTACACCCCTGGTCCCCTGCTATAACTTCAGATGTAACTTGCTGAAGGATGGTATACCCACCTTTTTAAAAATTAACTCACCATGAGCATGTGTCCACACTCTCTCCCCTCCTCCGATACTAGGACTCTAAACCAGGTCAGCAAGTTATGGGAGTGGAAATGGGGTTCTTAGCCAGAGGATCCCCTTAGAAGATCAAGGTGGATAAACATGGATGGGGAATATGACTAAGGTCAACAGCAGATGCCACCTTCTCTGTGGTTGCTCTGGATCTTGGCACACAGTGTAGCCCCCAAACCCCATTGCTAAATTTTCACTTCATAGACCCTATGTCAAAAAGCTACAGAAATGAAAAGAGAGATGGTCAAAGTCAAAGTGAAACTTGGCAAGCTGCTTCCAGCACAGTAATGTTCATCCAGTAGAATGACCTCCAGCCCACCCCCACACCTCGCTGCTCCCCTCAGAATTCTCGACTCCCCTTCTCTGGCTCACTCCCCTGCGTTGGTTCCCTGACTGGTGCTCCTTGGGAGGCTCTCTTTCTAATTCTTTCTTTTTGCATGATTACAGCGATGCCCAGGTTTACCGAAAGCTTCCTTAGGATGAGGCTGTCAACTGTAAGGGAACGCAGGGTGCCAGGATGGGAAACAGGATAGGGCACCTCCTGTTGCCGTGTGGGTATCAAACCAAAACAACGTGGTCACAGAAACTCCTCTCAACTCCAGGACTGTGCCAACTTAATGGCAGGTGGTCTCCAGCCTAACATGGTTCCCTTTCCTCGTTTTTGTTTTATTTTTTCGAGACAGGGTTTCTCTGGGTACCCATGACTGTCCTAGAACTCCCTCTGTAGACCAGGTTGGCCTTGAACTCACAAAGATCCTCCTGCCTTTGTCAAGATTTTAAAGAATATACAGTATTAAGTAAATTACATAAGATGGCCAATATTTTAGTTTAAAAGCAGGCTTTGGTTTACATAATTTGACTGTGGAATAATAGAAGTGTTCTGAGCACATCTGAGCAACCAGGCTCAGCTGGTGTGCTCAGCAGGTTAGGTGTGCTAACCTGTAAAATCTGCACCAACCTAGGTATTGGGTTTATCAGGACACGACCCATTATAAGAGAAGGAGCAACTCTCAGCTCAGTCTTCACTCCATTCGCTTGATAGGGTATTTCTGACATCCCTATTTTACAGTTGAGGGAATGGAGACGAAATACAAGGGATCTAAGCCCCTTACTGTGGCCACTGTTGTACACAGGCTGAAGAAAGATTTAGACTTACCTCTACTTCTTGAGGATTGCATGTTACCTAACATGTAGTTGTTGACTTGGGGATTCTAGCAAGGGAGATTGTAAGCTTGGAATCTCTTTTGGTTCAAAACTCCTAGCTTGCAAAAAATGCCTACACTATTACAAAATGTGAATTACTTATTGTTGGGCTATTTTTAAGTCTAGTAAAACATGGCACACCAGCGGAGAACAGTTAATTTTGAGAGAACGTGGCTTGTTCTTTTTCTGATGTATGTTGCAGAGCACGGTGGCTCACATCTATAAACCCAGCCCTTGGGGCGCTGAGGCAGGAGACCATTATAAGTTTGAAGCCAGCCTGAGCACATAGTTACTTATAGGCCAGCCTGAATTAGAAAGTGAGACCTTGTATCCAAAACCTGATGATGATGATGATGATGATGATGATGATGATGATGATGATGATACATTGTATATGTTTTCACTGGTTAACTTACAGTATAACACATTTCTTTTTAAACTTCCCAGACCATCCTTAATCTCACACATTGGCCTAGTTACTGTTTTGCTGCTTTAAAGAGACTTTTTTTTTTTGAGACAATGTTTCTCTGTATAACCCTGGCTGGCCTGGAACTCACTATGCAGAGCAGGCTGGCCTCCAACTCACAGAGCTCCACCTGCCTCTGCCTTCCCAGTGCTAGTAGTAAAGGCGTGCACAACCATGGCCTGACTAATTTTTTTTTTTGAGAATTTATTTGGGGATTTGCTTACATTTTCAGAGAGTTAGTTCACAGCCATCCTGGTGGTCAGTGTGGTGCTAGAGCATTAGTTGATAGCTTACTTATATCCCCATCTGCAAGCAAAAGGCAGAGAGAGGTTGAGACTGGACCTGATGTGGACTTTTGAAACCTCAAAGCCCACCCCCATTGACACACCCCTTCCAACAAGGCCACACCTCCCAATGCTTCTCAAACAGTTCCACCAACTAGAGATCAAGTATTCAAGCATGTAAGCCCATTGGGGCCATTCTTATTCAAACCACTACACAATCTTTAAAGTGTCCCTAAGTCAACACTACATTTATTTGAACTGCAGTGTCTGAGAATGATGTCCAACCGAGGGAAACAGAAAGCATTTTTATAGCTGTTCTGTGTGAGGCTGGGCACTTCCATCATCATATTTGACCGTCCTATCAGTTTTGGGCATTGATTAGCAATTTCCCTTTGCAGCTGTGATTGGTAACTCACTCTCCTGCAACCACACAGCTAGGCAGTTTCAGCCAGAACCAAGACTGAACTTGGGAATCTTTGACTCAAGGGCTATTTCAAGGGCTAGGGGTATACTTAGTGTAAAGCATACTCAGTGTGCACCAGAAAATAGCCCATACCAGAAAATTAAAAATAAATCTAGAAGAGTTCCAGAGATGTCATGAGCAAGAAAATGTCACTGGATGGAGGGAAAAAAACCCACCAAGGGAGGGGTGTTGGCTGTCAGCACGTTCATTTATGTAGTGATCTTGTGGACTGCTTGATGGTGATCTTTTGATTGGCATGGCTTCTTGTTTGTTTATTTAATCATTCATTTATTTGTTTGTGTTTCTGAGATAGGATCTCAATAGACAGCCAAGGCTAACCTCAAACCTAGGATCCTCCCCCTGGTGCTGTTCAAAGGCCGGGGTTATGGGCATGCAGCACTGTGCCCAAACAGCACAATTGCTACTTGTTGTATTTTCGGTGGTAAGCCTAGCCTTCATCGGCTGAGCCATCTCTCCAGCCCAGCAACTGCTTCTTAATGTGGACGTTATTCTGTGAGAAGTCTCGAGATTCAGCTCCGTGCTAAGAATGCCATGTTCACCCAACAGGAACTCGAAAGGTGAAGGCCCAGGGAGGCTGGGTGAGGAAAGGTGGACAGCTGGGGTTTGTGCCGGGTGGAGGAAGCAGGACTGATCTCTTCTGATGAATCTGGTACCAGGAGCCTGGACACCCAGTGGACACTGTCATCCAGCCAGCCCAGCTGCTCCCGGAGGTCTGGGGCCTTGTCACCTTTCCTTTCCGGGCTCGCTTTTCTTATCGGCTAAGCAGAGACTGGCTGTTGAGCTGTGTAACAAAAAAGCCCTAGCCAGCACCAGCAGTCCACATCCTTAGAAATACTAGGACCCCTCGGTGGCCCACAGCAGGGCACAAGGGACTTGCTTAGTGGCTTTTGATGACCATCTGCGCTAATTATTTACCCAACAGAGGTAACTTGAGAGAGGAAGAATTTGTTTTTTTCTTTTTCCATCTTCTTGCATGTGTGTGTTTGTGTGTGCATGTGTGTGTTTGCACATATGAGGAGTATGTGTGTGGGGGTGTATGTGCCTGAACACACGTGTGAAGCATGAGGGTGAGGTCAGGAATCATCCTTGCTAGTTCTTCCATCTTCTGCATTGAGGTAGATTTTTTTCATCATCCCACCCAGAGTTTGGCTAGTCTCACCTCTATGGAGCTCTTACCTCCTCCTTTGCACACTGGAATCACAAGCAGGCTGATGTGCCAACTCCGGCGTTTCATGTGGCTTCTAAGGCTCTGAACTTTGGTCCTCATCCTTGCATTCCCCAGGCCAGAAAGAACTGGCTTGAGTGTGCAGTTTCACGGGGGAAGGGTGGTATGTTGGTGGTAGGGGTGGGAGTGGCGCCTCAGACCATTAGTTACGTCTCAGCAGCTCAACAGGAAGCAGAGAACGCTCAGGCAGAATGTGCCAAACTGAAATCAGTAAATGCAGCCGCCATGGCCCCACCTTGGCTAGCTAGGCTCCATGTCCAAATGGTTCGCAGCCTCCCCAAACTGCTGCCAGCTGGGGATGGAGCGTTCATACACGTGAGCCTGCTGGGGATGGTTCACCTTCAAACCCTAATGTACTTGCACTCCCAGAGGGCGCAGGTTTGTGTGTGCATGCCCGTGTGGGAGTGCCCTGGCTTCACGCCCCCATCTGTCATCGCCCGTTCCTCATGGTTCCTTTCCAGGATTAAGTAACAGAACAGTCAGAATGTCTAAACTTTGATTGGCTGGGCCAGGAAGTCAGTCTGAAGCTGCTACTGACTGTGAGTGTCTGGACTCACCACCAGCAGTGCCCGGCCCTCCTGACTACCCCTCACCCCTGGACCTTGCAGACCTGGATGGAGCCTAGGACCAAGGGAAGGGTGAGGGACACACTTTCCATCCCTTCCTTGGAGGTCTACACAATCAGCAACTCCTGCGTTAGAAAACTTCTGACCTTGATCCAACACTGACTCTGGGAACTTGTGTGTCCTTGGGTACCAGTGGACCAAACGCTACGGAGAGCCTCAGGCTGCTGCAGCGCACCACATCAAAGGCTGCTGTGGAAAGTCAGACCTTAGCTACCCTCAGGAAGACATCAGCCTTGCGCCATGCTCAGGATGAAGGCCTGAGGCTAAGCCAGGGCTTCTGCTCCTTCATGCCTTCCTCCACCCTCCTGCTTCATGCATGGTGTTCTTCCCACACCTCAATCCTGATTGACAGGAGGGCTGCCACCCACTCCCCTAATCTGATCCATTTTTGGCTTAAGCATCATGCCTCTTGAACCTTTCTCCTTACGGTAGCATCCCGGGGCCACTTCCTTCCCTTCCCTGCCTGCTTCTCTCAGCACTTACTCCCAAGCAGGTTGTCTCCTGAGCCCTCTTCATACTGCATTCCCCTTGCCTGACCTCCAATAGCCCAGGGAAAGCACTCAAAGTGTTCCTGGGAGAAATGAGTAAATCAAATGGCAATTCTCCTTTTAATTAGCACATAAAATCGCATATACTTATCATGTACAGTATAATGTTTTGGAAGTGACCAGATAAAGTTAATTAACACATACATTTCTTCACATTCTTATTAACTCACTCTTACTATTTGTTTTGCATGTGTGTGTATGTGTGCTGTGTGTTTGCATGTGTAGGTACACCGGTTGGAATGAGAATGCCCCCCCCCAAAGGCTCTTCTATTTGAATACTTGATATCCAGTTGGAGGAACTGTCTGGAAAGGATTCAGAGGTGTGGCCTTGTTGGAGGAGGTTCGTAACTGAGGGTAGGCTTTGAGGTTTCAAAAGCTCACACCATTCCTAGCTAACTCTCTCTTGTGTATCCAGATATAAGCTCTTATCTACTCTTCCAGCACCATGTGCCTGCTGCCATGTTCCCTACCATGATGGTCATGGGCTCTAACTCTCTGAAATTGTCCTAAATAAACTCTTTCTTCTATAAATTGCCTTGGTCACAGCACAGTAACTAAGCAGTGGGTGTGCATGCCTATGTGGACGTGTGTGTGTGTGGAGACCTGAAGCTGACATCTTTGTCTTCCTCAATCACTTTTTGCTGTATTTATAAGACAAGGCCTTCCACTGAACTTGGGGAGCTCACCAATCAGTGTAGCTAACCACCTTGTCCTGGGGGTCCCTTGCCACTGCTTCCTAGGTTGTTGGGCTTATAGCCGGCATCACAATTGTCCAGTCTTGCTCACTATGACTACTCATCTATGACCAGATGAAAGCCCTCCAACCAACCACCTTTCTCTTCTGAAGGCTTCCTCTTTCCTGTCCCTCAAGTCCCAGCTGTCCACCCTCCCAGACACATCCAGAGCTCCCTGGAGCCCTCTGCAGGACACACAGGCATTCCACGTCCACACCCTGCACTTCACTGCTTCCCCACGCTGAGCTCTGGCTATCACTCAAGTATACTGCTTGTGCAACGCTGGCCTCTGTGCCCAGGGCTCCTCCCATGTCCTCTGTAGGACGAGGGGTCAGCCCTCTTCTCTCTTTCTCTTGCATCGCCTTTTTAAGTAAAGCAAAATAACAGGGACGCTCACCCAGAAAGTGGCTCCTCATCAGATACCACATCTGCTAACACCTTGATCTTAGACCTCAGGCCTCCAGAGCAGTGAGGCATCATTTTCTGGAGGCCATAAACCACCAGTCCACGAGGCTTTGTAGCAGCAGTCCCTACACGGTGGGCACCATCTAACCAGTGATGAGAAGCAACTCTACTGTTGACATTGTGAGGCTCCAGTGAACCCCAGCACCACGGGACCACTTCACTTTGGGCTATCCTTTCCTGAGCCAATTATGAGAAGACCAGCCCCTTCCCAATGTCTGGAACCAGCACTTCCCCCTAGACTGTCTTGAAAAGCATGGGAAGCCCATCTGCCACATCTAACCAGTTGGGAGGTTCAGTTAATAACAGTAGGAGAAGCCTAGTTTCATAGCTGTGACAAATGCTACACAGGAATGAAGGTGTTAACCACAGGGGACCCGCAAGAGGCAAACAGAAGGTCTCTGTGCTAAATTCAGGTCTACAGCCCCTCTACACAAAACGTATTTAAAAACAAAGCCCCAGGTTACTCCAAATTCTCTACTACTTGTGCCCAGCCTTTCTCTGTAGATACTGGCTGTCCAGTTTCATCTGCCGCAGATCCCTCCATCTCCACTGTGGTTTAAGCACTGTGAGTAAGTCAACCCATCAGGGAAGAACAGCTCTAATTGCCTCTTAACCATTTCTGGTGGTACAGATTAAATTTCAACATGAGTTTCAGAGAAGACCAACCATGCATGTGGATATGTAGAATAGCAGTGAACAGGCATTCAAATATTTCCTGCCATGTGGAACTGTGTGCTTCCTGGGACCCACTAACCCAAGGACCATCACTATATCATCGCCTTTACTGTGGGTCAGAACTATGAGCCAAAACAAGCTTTATAAGTTATCCAGAGCTGGGTGTAGTAGCACATGCCTGTAATCCCAGCACTGTGAGGCCAGCATGGTCTACAAAGTGAGTCCAGGACAGCCAAGGTTACACAGAGCAACCCTCTCTCAAAAATAAAAAACAAACAAAAATAAGGCAGCCAGTTTGTGGTGTTGTTTTATGGGTAGAATAAGCGAAGCTGCCCTTCCCTGTTTCCTTGAGGGGTGGACTTCACGGTTTCCTTGCTTAGAGTTGTTCCACCCTTGTCTGCCTGTCCTGTGCTGCCCAGCTCAGTCCCCTAAATTTGCACCCATCCCTGTGATTCCTTCCCAGCTGTGCTCCCAATGTCTCCAGTGGCCTCCTGGCCACCTGTAAGATGCCTTTCTTCCTCAGCATCAGCAGCTGCATGTGCGAAACTCCCAGAACTTCCTCTCCTGGGTCACTCATTCCCTTGCTGGCTCTTCTGATAGTTTTCCTGTGTGCTTATTTGTTTGTGAAAGGCTACAACCCAGACTGATCTGGAACTCAAGGATCATCTTGCCTCTGCCTCCCAGGTTCTGGATGACTAGGGTTTTGCTGGCTCTTTTGATATCCATGGCTGGCTCCTTTTCCTTTACACTCCTTGAGTGTTTCTGGAGTTGACTCCTGAGCAAGTACACGCCTCTGTAAACTGATGTACAACCTCTCCTGAGCTCCTGACCTAGGTCTCCCATGTATGCATTTATTTTCTGACGTTATGGTTTTGTTGTTGTTGTTTGTTTTGTTTTTTTCTGTTTTGTTTGATCTTAGACAACGTGAAAACATTGTTTTTCTAGATAAGATCATGGCTATTAAGTATAGGATGTATGCTTATCCAAGGTTTTAGTTACCCATGGGTCATCTGCACTTTGAAAATATTAAATAGAAAATTCCAGAAATAGTAAGTTTTAGGTGGTACTCCACCTTGAATACTATGATGAAATCCTATGCTGTCCCACTCCAACACATCTTAACACAACTCCCTCTCTGCCTGGCGAGTGCATACTGTGTGTGTTACTCAGTCTGGGTTATGAGGGCCACTGTCTGGGTATTGTGGTGCTCGTTTTCAAGTGGCATGTCCTAGCTGGACACTGACACACTGCCTGGGTCACCTGATTGCTTCATGTCACCACACGGCCATCCTGTCTTCTCGCACCTCTGCTCAAGGATGTGGATTCAGGGGCTATTCTGAAAGGCAGACCATGTTCACATTGTTCTTATTATAGGTTATTATATTTTATTAATAGCCATTGTTGTTTGTCTCTTACTGTACTTCCTGAGCTAAACTTAGCCGTGGAGGTGTGTATAGAAACAAAAATAGGTTTGGATGTTCCTGTGGCTTCCAAAGTATACTTCTCGTGGGTTGTACTACTGTGCACTTTTCTCCTTGCTGTTTAAAAATTTCCCCAGATTTATGAATCCCAGCACCCCAAGATAAAAATTCAGGAAACTCATTTTAGTGTCCTTATTATGAAGGCCCAGCCAGCCATGGTAACACTCTATCTGCAATTTGCCTATATCACGTTTCCACTTAAGCATCCAATACTGGGCAATAAAACTCATCCTAGCTGTTGAGCGTGACAGCTAACACAGGCATCTCTTGGTCTGCCCTCACACTGGGACATGCATGGCATCCATGGTCCTTCCAGGTGGCCCCACTGTGGCACACATTCCGTCTGTCTGAGGATCCTAAGGAACACAGAAAGGGCAAGATAGAGAGGGGTCTTAAATGAGGCCCAGGGTTCCTGTACACATCAAGGCAAGCTGTGGACCGAGTTCCTTCTACTATGCAGATACTGCAGAAGCAGATTTGCACAGGAAGTCTTGGGGTGAGACGGGCCCCGACCGACAAACCTCCCCTACTGCGCAGATGCTGCCACCACTCCATGCTTCTCCCAGTCTTAACTTGCGCTTAACTTTTGAAACATGTGGTGGTAAAATATAGCATGAAAGGTACTGCTATTTCTTGGCCAGTTCAACAGCTCAACAACGTCTCGTATATTCATGCTGATATCTCCAGGACTCTGGTCTTATACAACTGAAATGCTATGCCGCTCAAGCAACACTCCCTCTCCTAGGCCTGGCAACCTTCATTCTGCTCTCTCCTTCTAAATCTGATAACTCTGGGTGTCCCACACAAATGAGATCAACCAGCATCTGTCCGTATGTAACTGGCTTGCATCATTCAGCATTACAGACTCAAAGTTCATCCATGCTAGGAATGTGCTAGGTTTCCTACTTTCTAAAGGTCAAGTCATATTCCACTGTATTCCTTCAACAACTTACCCACTGATAGTCTTTGACATTGTTTCCATATTTTGGCTGTTGTGAATAATGGACTCTGAACATGGCTGATCGTATTTAGCCCTTTTAATTCTAATAATAATGAGTGCCCTGTGTAGTATTGCCCACATGACAAGCACCAATGAAACTTATATTAACTCTTTCAAACTTCATACCATCCCTGTGAATTAGGAGCTATTACCATCCATATGTCACCAATGTGGAGAGAAGAGACACAAAACACAGCGGTCAGGGAGTAGAACGGATTCAAACCCCAGTCTGGCTCTTGAGCCTAATGCTGTCCTGTGTGCTTTCAGCTAGCCTGTCTGTGATGTGGTCTGATGCACACTGTCTCTGCCAGCAGGAATGGGTGTTTTTCCTGCGCTCACACTTCCCCGAGCCAGCATTTGCTTAGGAGCACCATTCCCGACCACACAATTATCCTAGAACCTGCGTTAGCCCCAATTCTTCCTTAAATATTCCTTTGCTCCTTGTTCACAAGTCCCCTAAAACACAAGCCCCAACATGGCACAGACTTCACACTTACTTTACGCTCATGTAACTCCATGACCAGATGTTCTTGGAGCAAACAGCAAGGGCTCAGTTGATATTTGTTGGCACAATAAAATAAGAAATAAAGCAAATATTAATAAAAAGAAAGGAATCTCTCCTGATTCCTCTGGAGCCTCAGGAGGTATCCTGACCAGAGCTTGCAGATGGGTCCAGTCAGGTCTCATCGTACCCTTCCTGTAGATCTGTTCTGGGACTAACTCTGCCCTGGTCTGAGGACCACAGAGGCATTGGCTACAGTGTCCTGTCATACTGCTGACTTTACACACAGGTCTGGCCATAAGGGCTTTGATTTCTTAAAGTGACATATAAATATTATGCATATTTCTTGGAAAACATATTCTATTTTGATGCATGTACACATTCTATAGATCCCAAATGAGTGTAAGCCTGTCACCTCAAATACTTATTATTTCTTTGTGGCAAAAACGTTAACTTTCTGTCTTCTAGCTGTTTTGAAATACACAGAACAAGCTAGGCATAGTAGCACAGGCCTTTATTCCCAACACCTGGGAAGCAGAAGAAGGTGGATCTCTGTGAGTTGAAGGGTCTACATAATAACTTCCAGGATAGCCAGAACTACATAGTGAGACCCTGTCTCAATAAATAAATAAATATAACAAAAACAAAAACAGCAACAAAGACCCTGCCTCAATCAATAAATAAATAAAATGAAAGCAAAAACACCAACAAAAACCAGTAGAAAAGAAAATAAGAAATACACAGAATAAAATCTGGGGAGAGTAGCTCACACCCAGGATCCCAGCACTTGGGAGGCTGAGGCAGGAGGAACTATTGTGTCTCAAAAACAAAAACAAAACAACATTATCATCATTTCCAGAGATGATTAGGAACAACCTGTTGAAGACACTCTTGTCCTCCCTTTTTCATCAAAGCGCCGTTCCAAAACATACACCAGCTTAGTTGTTCATCAACCGATACGTGTATTTTTAAAAGTTGATACTTGTACAGCATAGACTACTATTTACCCGTAGAAAAGGAATTTATTTGCAATGTGGCTAGGACAAGAGATCACTATGTGAAGTGAAATAAGCCGGATGCAGAGATATGACTATCACATGGTGTCACTCATAAGGGTTGCCCAAAGGTACTTAGCTTCATGGTGTGCTCTTACCCAAGGTGATCCTTTTCTGGCTTCTTTTGAGTACAGAGCCCTGGCACCAGTGTCATCTCATTCCTGATGTAGCAAGATGGAGGGAGGTCAGCCCAGGGACAAGGGTTGGGCCCTGAAAATGGATATAGGAACCCAGGCCCTCCTCTTTTTCCTTTTGCTTCCAGGAAGGGAATGATTTCTCTACTATCTGTTCCCACCATGACACTATACTGCCACTGGTCAAAGGCAACAGGGCCAAGCCCCCTGGGACCAAGTGTCTCATCTGTGATATGTAAGACTGAAATAAATTTGCAGATTTTCTGAGTTTCAGTTTAGGATGGTAATAAAGGCAACAGCATTTTGATGCTGGTACAGGGAATTTTACAAGTCTTAGCTTAATTAAGTCCCACAGTGAACATTCTGCAATAAATGCTGTTATCACTTCATTTTACAAATGAAAACAGATCTGGATGCTTTGGGAATCTACTAAAAAAACCTCTTTTGTGCCTTCTATAACAAGTTCCCTCCATTTTGCAGACAAGCTCATTAAGACAAAGGATATTCTAAAGCAGTGGTTCTTGTTCTGTGCATCACAACTTCTTTGTGGTGTCAAATGACAGGGGGTAGCAAAATCACAGTTATGAAGTAGCAACAAAAATAATTTTGTGGTTAGGGGTTGCCACAACATAAGGAACTGTATTAAAGGGTTGTAGCTTTAGGAAGGTTGAGAACCACGGTTCTAAGAGAAGGGAAAAAAGATTCCATACTTCAGGGAAGATTGTTAAGCTCAGGAAGTGAACGACTCAAAAGCTTCAGGAAGTCCCTGAAACTGACAAGATTCACTATTACCCTTTCACCTGCCCAAAGTTTTATATGGAGTAAGGACTGAGTGAAAAACACTCAGCCAAGCTGAGCTGTATAGAAGACTCAGACCAACTGATCAGAACCAGAGAACAGCCCAAATGGAAGACATTCTGTTGAGCTACCTACTGGCTGTGCAGTATGCTTCAGGTTCCCATGCTGGGGTGAGCTTTGGTGACTCAGCTGTCTTTGAGTCATTTCTGTTCCTGTAAGTAACCCTAGTAAAACTGGTTGGTTCACCAAATTGGACTTGTGTAGTGTAGTTGCTGTATGACTATATGTGAATAGACTGGGAGAGATGCTTCTTTTCCTGCTAATTTTTTAATACTGTGTGTCAATCTGGTTTCTAATACCATGAAAAGATGCCAAAGATAAACAATCAAAAAGGAATTGGATACCCTCTGGAGAGATGGCTCAGTAGTTAAGAGCACTTGCCCTTGCAAGGGACCTGGATTTGATTCCTAGCACCCACGTTGTGGCTCACAACCATCTGTAGCTCTAAGTTCTCAAGAAGTCCAACCCTCTTTTTTTTTCTTTCCTCTGAAGGTACCAAGCATGCATGCAGTGCACAGACATACTTACAGGCAAAATATCTATACATATAAAAATAAATGAATCTTTAAAAACGTTACGAAAAAATAAAAGGAGGCAAGGTTGGTCAGGCTCCTGATTTCAGATGTTCAGTCCACAGATGCTAGGCACAGTTGCTCAGGGCCCATGGCAGTGCAATGCAGGATCAGGTGGTAGCGGAGATATGTTCATTCTATAGCCACATGCTGGAGACTACATTTTTATGGGTGCCCTCGGGACATTCAATATAAATACTGCACTTGCTGTGACCTCAAGTCTACACTTTTAACTTCTGTATATAATGTGTGAATAGCTCCTACACAATTCCTGGCAGCTGAGACCCTTGTAAGTCAGGTGACACCACTTGCTGTAACTGTGGGGAGCCAGTTGTCATCTTAGGCGGTGATGTCACTCTCTTCAGTCTGTAATCCTGAGGTCAGTTGCCCATCTGCACCCTGAATCTGTCATCCTATGGTGTGGCGAGAGTTCAGCTCCAGCTTGCTAACTCTGTTGCCCATTGGCCCACCCAGCATCTTTCCTTACTGCTCTGGGCACTTACTGCTAACTCATCTACAAGATGGATTCAGCTCTACTAGAGTTTACCATTTGCTTAGTAGGCCATGCAACAGGTCATCCCTCTTAAGGGCAAGTCTTCTAAGGAAGGCCTGTGGTTCTTGATATCAGCTGATGACTATGATCTAATCAGAGAATCAGAGAGGTGTCACTGACTTGAGAACTAGAAGACGAGGAAGAAAAAGGGAAGTGAGGTAGAGAGAGCATTGTAGGCGTGCAAAGGCCCTGGGGTGTGGAGACCATCGTGTCGTCAGCCACAGAAACTGGTGTGTGAAATGACGCCATCTAAATAAACAAGGACCCAGGGCCCTGAAAAACACTTCATAGTTTTATCTGCAGCTTTGAGAATAGAAGACATAAGCCAACTTCCTCTTTGAAAAGATCACTCTGCCTTCCTACTACACAGCAAGAGTCAGAGAGAGGCCAGGGGTGGAGAGAAGGCAGGCTACTGATCTGGTCTTTTCTATCTGTGAGACTCTGCTTAAGCTGCCTTGGCTGGCCTAGTTGCTGAGGGGCCCATCCGTTACTGGTCCTTTACTTCTTAATTTTGTATACTTTAAGAGGTACAATATTGCTGAGCAGTGGTGGCATACATGCAGTTAGGACACTCTTATTGATAAACAAACAACGAAACAAAAACCAGAAAGAAAGAAACACAACGTGAATCTGTGACAACCTTGCTTTGGTGGGCATATCTGTCAGCTGTGGCTACTATAGTTAAGCTAGTTACTATTCCTTTCCCCATGTTCAGTCAGCACTCCATTCCCAAAGCTTCTACACCTGGGACTCAACCGACCACAGACCAAAAGTACCAGAGTAAAAAGCTGTGCCTGCATTGGCCATTGAACAGGCCTTTGTTCCTGTCATCATTCCCCAAGCATGACAACCCAGCGCAGACTTATAAGCTTTACATGTGTTAGGCATTAGAAATGGTATAGAGATTAAGCACTTGAGAAGCTGTACATAGGTTCTATGCAAACAAATGCCATTTTTCATAAGGGACTTCAGCATTTTCTGACTTTGGTACTCATGGTAGGAGCTCATTCTGGAGGCAATTCCCATTAGATACCAAGGGACAAATGTAATGAGTTGTTTTCTCCTCTCTTCCTCTTCCACTTCTCTCTCCTGCATCATAAGAAAAATCCTAAAAAAAAAAAAAAATCTGGTCTCTTGGAAAATTGCCAGGGTATCATCACTCTGGTCTTTAAAGCACTGGCCAGCACATCCCTAGTCAAGTCATCCCATGTGCCTGCCTTCAGCCTCCCAGAACAGTGCGGCTCAGGGCATCTACATGCTGCTTACAATCAATCACAGTGGCCGGCCTCTCTCCCCGATGCTCAAGTGATGATCTGTCGGCTCTTCCTGCTTTAGGATTGATCTGTAGTTTTCAAAATTCCATTATTTCAAAACGGAAATGAGAGATTTCATGTGAAAAATTCAGTTCCTCCTAACTGAAGGAGAACGAAAGGACTGAAATAATCTGGAATCCTTGGACCCTTTATCAGAAACAGGCAAATTTAAATCCTGAACCCTTTTAGCTCCAAAGTTCACCCTCACCATCTGTCTCCTTCCGCTGACTGAATGTCAAAACATAAGTGCTGGGATAAGACCCTTAAAGGATGTTCCAATAAGTTTTATTGCTAGAGACAAACAAAGGGACATAGCAACAGCAAGCTAGAAAGTCCCCTGCTGTGGAAGAAAGGACTTTGGGGAGATTACATGGGTGCCAATAGCTTATAATAAATGACTGAGGACTGAGCCTAGCTATTTGTCATTGTCAATGGCCGTGTTGCTTCAGAGAGAGTAAAATGCTCAAATGGCACGCTCTCACTCCAGAGATACTGACTTGGGCAGGATGGGAAAGTCAGGATCCTGTGTACATGTGTGATGTTGGGGCTGGAGGGTGGCCAGGGTGGACTCTGGAATCCATCAACCTTTGGTGTGTCATGTGTCACTTTAGAAGGCAATTTCCCCTTAAATGTGCAATTAGGTCTGGGATGTGGCCTGTGACCTTGCTGTCACACAGTGTCAATTATCCTGTGTGATACGCCTCTTACCTCCCCCCTCGAAGCCAGCGAGGGGAACTGAGCCACCTTCACGTGATGGTGCTTACTGTGCGCTGCAGAGACTGGTGAGAAAGGTAGCATCATTTCAGCCTTTGCTACTCCCTGAGAACAAACCAACCATCCATGCGTGGTGGTGCACCCCTATGATCCCAGCACTCTGGGAGGCAGAGGCAGGTGGATCGCCTTGAGTTCGAGGCCAGCCTGGTCTAGAAAGTTAGTCCAGCCAGGGCTGTACAGAGTAACCTTGCTCAGAACAAACAAACAAAAGCCAGAATAGACCAACCTTGGAGGCTGGAAGCAGCTTCACTCACCCTCCTCTCTCCTCCTTCACAGCCACAGATTCCTGCACCTCCACAAAGTCACGCTTCCTTCTCTCAATCCCAAACTCTGCCCATATGTTCTGTTTTATCTATTCACTGACATCTACTTCCTGCCTGTTGCATGCTTAGTGCTGTGCTAAGGATCATGGCCTTAAAATGGGTTAAAACATCAGCTAAGACTGGAGGAGAATTCCAGCTTGCCTTTGCCATTGAACTGATAAATAAAATTAGACTTGTTCAAACAACAACAACACCAAAACCCACAGCCAAGTCACACAAGAGAAACCACCTTGTTCTTTTTACATAAAGTGAAGGATTAATTATACAACATTCACTAATAGCCCTACAAGGACTTTACCTCATTTTAATTTGCAACCTTTCTCTTTTCGTCTTCTTACCTATTGGCCTCCCTACCCCACGATGCTACAGCCTGTTTGGCACATGGCTGGATGCAGGTATCTGAACGTCTGTGGGAAATGCAGCTGTTACACATGTGAGTGGATATTTAAGCACATACACATCAGTAGTTCTAGGTTGTGAACTGACTTTTGTGTCTTACTATTTAACATTTGCAGGCTGCACTTAAGTGTCACCTGTTGTATCTCTGTTTCAGTGTTTCTCGACCTTCCTGGGGCCGCCACCCTTTAAAATGATTTCATTGCTACTTCAGAAATCTAATTTTGCTACCGCTATAAATTGTAATGTAGATATCTGATATGTGGGCTCCGTGTGGATCGTGACCCACAGGTTGAGAACCTTTACTCTTATTCTTCTATCTGCTCTGGTCTCCAGAAGCCTCTACTTTCCTTGTCTCCAACTCTCCATGGGTTGAGCCTCACGTTGCTTTTTGCTTTGCACACAGATACACAAGAGGTGCTGTAAGCCTTCTGGGCCCTGTCTCCTTGGTACTCATGTGCTCTCAGAGACTCCCCCATGTGGGTCATGAGTCACATCTTACCTAGGTCGCTGACAGCTGCTGTGCTGTTCTCAAATGACTGCACCAGATGACTGTCCAAATGACTGTCCACCATTCTCAGTCCTTTCCTTCATAAGCATCACGTTGGGATCTGGGCTAACACAGGTCAAGTCCGTGGCCGCTGGTTGAGCTCCTACCCTCTCCTGGCTCCATGCTCCTAACTTCATATGTGGCATCTTCAGTAATTCCATCTTTGCAAGCAAGGTCCAGCTCACTGTCTCCTCATCAGGGAAGGGTATGGTCCTCACCCAGAGGCCCACAGTTGTTCTGTGGCAGAGATGTCATTTGCCTCCATCACAGCTATCAGTAGAAACCAGTGTTATCTGTAAGACAGACATTAGCAACATGCCAAGGAGCATTTTAAAAGCCACAAATACAACTGCAGTGTGGGTAGAGCAGGTAGGTGGCCCTGGCAGAACACTTTCCTGCAGATGGCCTGGGCCTTTGGAGAGTTTTACCTACCATGTGGATGCTTAGAGACCACAGAGACACCTGTATTCAACTACGGCGGACACGGAACAGGCTGGCTGCATCGTTTCCCCATCAATAGAGCAAAAACATCTAAGGAGTCTCTTCACAGAAGAGTAACTTCTCTGGAAAATCTTTTTTTTTCTTTTTTTCTTTTTCTGATTTTTATGTGCTGGACATTCATGCTATATGTGCAGTGGTCAGACTTACCCATATCTTCTGTCTTCGACTGCTTTCTGTTGCTGGAGAGTTTATTTGGCTTATGCTTCCCGGTTATAGTCTATCCCTGCCTGGAGGGAAGTCAGGGCAGGAACTCAAGGCAGAAACTGAAGCAGAGCACATTGGGAAATTCTGTTTTCTGGCTTGTTTTCCATTGCCCACTCAGCTACCTTTCTTGTACAACCCAGACCTACCTGCATAGGGGTGACTCTGCCCACAGTGGGCTGGATCCTCCTACAACAATCATTAATCAAGAAGATAACCACCAAGAGACTTGCCTACAGGCCAACTTTATGGAACAATTTCTCAATTGATGTTCCCTCTTCCTAGATGACTTTAGCTTGTGTGGAGATGACGAAAACAAACAAACAAAAAAAAACCTAACCAGCACTCTCTCCAAGGTAGAGCTTCCACTTAAAGCTGAAAATGTATTTTCTTGGTGAAAAAACAGTTTTTGTTACTGTCTAACCACACTGACCTTCTCCCCGGGCCAGAGGTGATCATGAAAAGCACAATAAACCACAGAAACAGCAGGCTCTGAACATGCCCTTTGATGAGAACAGCACCCAAGGGCATGTACAGTCCCTCTTACAGGTCAGAATGTAATACCTGCTTTGGGCACAAAAGGGTTTGTGGCAGTAGCTGCTGGGCTCAGGATGGCCAGTGCTTGCTCCTCTGGCAATGTTGAGGAGGCTGGGTCCTGAGATCACTAGCTATCTGCTGGGGCAAAGGAGGGCCCCTGCCCTGGACTGCCCTCCCTGAGGCAGCCGGCACACTTTCCTCATACTTCTGAGCCTTCATCGGCTCCGAGGACCACATTTCCGGTGTGGGGGAGCTGTTTGTGATATTAATCAGAGCAGATTAAAACTACTTTCATTTGATCTGCCTTGCAATAGGTACTTGGGAAAGCAAAGCGAGCCGCCTTCTGGGCAGTGCAGCCAGAGCCAGCCCCAGCAGGTACAGCGCCTCTGCGCCACTTCGGAAGGGAACTGAACTGCTTCCCTAGTCTCGCTGTAGACAGCCCCGTGTGCAGGAATGCAGCTGCTTTTCAGACATTTTTCTGAAGAGGGCTGCATCCAGTTGAGCAGTGTCTGCCCATTGGCGTGGTTTGCAAGAGCCATGCGATGGAAAGTGCCTGTCCTGAACCTGGGAGGCTTTTCTCCATTATAGTTTAACAAGCATTCCCCTACTGCTCCCACGGAAAGAAAGGGGAGCTCGAACGAGCTGTTCGTGACTGGAATGGTAAAAAGCTCCCAAAGCTAGTCCTAATTGTCTTCTGTAACTTAGCAACACACTGGAGGAGGGGGATGACAGGAGGGGACAATTCAAAATCACTGCTAAGATGTGGGTGGAATGAGGGAAGGGCGGAGTGGTGCCCCAGGTACAGCACAAGGAGGCGTTTTCCCTGCAGGGAAAATTCTTTTGAGTACCCAGGGAGGAGGAGGAGCGGTTCCAGGAGTGAGGCTTGTGCTGGCTCTGAGATGGGTAGGTGCCCAGGAAGGCTCTGGGACCACCCACTAGCCAGTCGCAGTGCGCAGGCGGGGCTCACCAGGAGCAACCTGCTCAGGAAAACAGTTTCTGAACATGTCCCATTGGCACTTTCAGGAGCTGATCCAAGTGTAGGTTTCATGCTTTTCTTAAAGGAAGAAACTTACTCTGCGGTTCTTTAGCTGGGGGTGAATCTGTGGCCACTGCTCAGTGCCATTGGAGAGGGCTCCTGTGAAGCACCACAGGCCTCCTGGAGAGCACCTGTCAGATTTTCAAGTAGCCCAAAGGGCTCATCGGGGGCAGGTTTCCCATGATGTCGCATGCTGGCCTGAAGTAGGTGACACAGGGGAGTGTGTCTCTGACAGCCCGTTACTGTTTGAATCTGAAGCAGCTCACAGGCTCCTGTGTGGGATTCTTGGTGGCCGGCTGATTGTGGGCACTCTTTGGGGGGCTCTGGGCCTCAGGAGGTGTGGCCGACATGAGGGAAGCAGATGGCTTGAAAGCTTTACAAGGTCCCCATCTCTCTCACCTTTATCTGCTTCCCATTCTCCATACCTCCTCCATCACACTCACCTCCTTCTGTGCCTCCTCCATCACACTCTCCTCCCTCAGTTCCTCCTCCATCACACTCTCCTTCCTCAGTTCCTCCTCCATCACACTCTCCTCCCTCCCCACCGCCTCCACTAACCGCCGCCTCTTCCAGGTTGTTCTGCATCAGCACATAGGAGCAACCCACCATGGACTGAAACCTATGCAACAGTGAGCCTCTTAGGTGCACCTCCAGCTTGACTGTTTCCAGGTGCTGGTCCTAACCCTGGTGGGCCCTTTCTCCCTCTAGACACTTTGGCTCCAGTCCCGGTACTACCTCCTAACCAGGTACCACCACATCCACTGACCAAGAGGAAAGTTGGCCACATTTTTTTTTTAATTCTCTTGAAGATTTCTTCATGGTAGACCCTCAGGGGAAGGCTTACCAATAAAAGTTTTAGGAAGACTATATTCTGCAACAAAATGGGTTGGGGCTGTGGGCTTGGTAGCCCCAAGGCAGTAGCAGTCATAGAATCAAGTGGAGTGAGTCCTCCAGAGTGAGGTGAAGCTAGATGGAGAAAGAGCCGCTGGGAACGGGATGAAACCAGGATAACTGGGACTAGTCCGTACTCTCTGGGCTGACATGCCGCAAAGCTGGTTGCCCTGTAGCCCGAAGTAACTGTTTGTCTTTTAAAGTAAAGATGGAGAATTATCTGTAGCTGCTGTCATGGGCTCCTTGCCCTAGTCACAGGGGGGTGATGTGGGCATAGCCTCTGTCCTACCTGAAGATCACAGTAAAAGCTCAGCGATTCATTGAACTTCACATACATGGTGGAGGACATAGCTGCCAGGATGTAGAGGGAAGAGAGGAGTCCTTCCAGCTGTGGCCTGAGTGTCTGAACGCTATTTCCAGCTTGCTCTGCCAAGTGCATAAGCCAGAGACAACTATTGCTAGCTCATTGCCTTCCCTCCCTCAAGACACTCTCTCTCTCTCTCTCTCTCTCTCTCTCTCTCTCTCTCTCACACACACACACACACACACACACACACACACATACACACACACCACACACACACACACACACACACACACACACACACGGTGAATGAGCTGTGCTTTCTTTCTGATACTCTTCCCTGTGGATGGTCATCCAGCATCTTAATCTTAACAACAGCTAAGCCGACAGCAACTTTGCTAAGATCCTGAAGGTGTCTAGGTCCTGAACAAGTGACAGTCTTGTGAGTTTTTGCCACTCTGGCTGGTATTTGGGAATGGCTCTCTTTCACGCTGTGATTGACAGGCCAAACAGAGGCATGCCAGACATGAAGATAGGGGCCTGGACCCCCATACTTGTCTATGCCACAGAAGGAGGTGACCCCCCAGACTAGTCCATCTGCAACTTGATACATTCGCCCTGAGCCTGGCATTCTGGGAGGCTATTGATCCCTTTCTCTCTGTGAGAGGCTGTGAGGCTGTGACATGGCTGCGGAAGAACCTGCGAAGGACCAGGGTCTAGCTGTGGCCGTCGGTCCCAGGTCACCCTGCTTCTGACATGGAGATCATGGATCTGTTGCCTCCAAACTCTGACCAGCTCTAGTTCCACCCTGCTTAGCAACTGTTTAATAGTGTTCTACAGCCAGACTTGAGACTCTGATTTGAAATATACCAAATGCCTACAAGGTTACGACCCCAGGAATCTCACAGCACTGAGCTTGTGATGTTAATTTATGAAAGGATGAACACTGTCATGTGGGCTGAGACAAGGTCTCAGGGGACAAAACAAACAAACAAACAAAAACAAAAAAACAAAAAAAACATCCTGTTAAATGCTGGGTCTCTGTGTCACTTACTTTTCTTATTTCTCACACAAAACTTGACGAAAGCAACCTGAAGAAGTACGGGCCTGTTCTGATTCGGTTTGAGCATGCACGGCCATGGTGCAGGGAAATCATGGCGGCAGGAGAGTAGCACGGCTGGGCACCCCTGCACCCACAGTGAGGGGGTGGGCAGGGAGGTGACTGCTGTGCAGCTAGCTTTCCCCTCCGTGTCCAGTCCAGCACCCCAGCCCAGGGCCTGGCGCCACCCACACTCACAGTAGATTTTCTCTCAGATAAAACTTTCTGGAAACATCCTCACACCCAGAGCTGTGTCTCCCAGGCAACCTGTCAAGTTAATAATCCACATCAGCCATCACAAGCCCCCAAACAACTTTACAGATCCAGCCAACCGAGGCTCAGAAGGTCCTACAATTTACTCAGAGTCAGAATTGGGATCAGAGCTAAACTCAACTGACTTCGAGCTCCGAATTCGACTCCAGGCTCCGAAGTGAAGCTCTGGTCTTCTTCCTCCTGAAATGATTGCGGCTATAGATCACCACCTGTCTGGAAAGTCCCTGCGTCTCTCTGATTGGAACTCAGAGCAGCGAGGCTTGAGCACTGCCCGGCAGGCAGCCTCGGTACTGATTTCGCAAATAACAAATAGGCCTATGTTGCTTCAAGTTGCTGTGTGATAATTGTACGTGGGTGTGCCATACAAGGGGATGTGCAGATGCATGAGATACACCTCTCTGACTTTCCTATTTTCCCTTCATACACGGACAGCCAAAGCCCTTGAGTCTCACTTCCAGGACAGACCGTAAAAGATCAGTGCAGGCCCTAGAAGTCCGGGGCCGCTGGGGCTCTGGTCCTCACTGGGCTCTGGGTCTTGGCTGTACCGTCTGCCATTGGTTCTCCCTGGGATGTAGCCAGGGGTTGCTGGCTACAAATACTGATAAGGGTAGAAAATATTTCTGCCTAACTCTCGATGGTGTTACATGATCCTCCCCGGGGGCCTTTTTTCACAGGTATGGTAGCCCTCCAGCCTCTGTGGGTCAGGGCCACGTCCTCTTGGCCTGCCTAAAGACATTTTCCTGAGGCAGGGGGAGAGAGGAGGCATGGCAGCAGCGATGCAGTGTCTCCGGCAGCTGTGGTCCTCTCACTCTGTGTTGCGGCTGCCTTCCGGACACTCGGGACTGACTCACGTCTGATAGCGCTCAGCTCCCAACCCAGCATGCTGTTTTATGGCCACGGTTTATTAAATGGGGAGTAGCACGCTCACACAGGGACCAGACTCCCACACATTATTTAGGTTTATTCTCACAGCAGTTCAGTGTGCCAAGAGAAGCCAGGGTAAATATAGTCGGTCCTAGAGATCCACGAAGCTCCTTGGATCTCAGAAACCTGCTCACTGGATTCCAGAAATCTGCTGATACTCATGGCGCTTCTACAAAACGAGTCCTATCTGCAAGACCTACTGTCCTTTTACCATATGCTCTAAATCTTTTCTGGGTGATTTATGAAACCTCGTGCAATATGTAATGACTCGTTCTATTGTGTGGAGAATGGTGATGAGAAAAATTCTGCTCCTATCCAGTACAGACATGGTAACTTTTTCTTTTGACGATATACAGTCTGTAGTTGGTTGGATTAATGCAGCGGTTCTCAACCCCTTTCTGATCAAATGACCCTTTCAGAGGGGTCAGCTAAGGGCATTGGAAAACACAGATATTTGCATTACGATTCATAACAGTAGCAAAATTACAGTTATGGAGTAGCAATGAAAGTAATTTTATGTTGGGGTCACCGCAACATGAGGAGCTGTATTAAAGGGTCTCAGGAAGGTTGTGAACCGCTGGAATAGAGGCTGTGGAACAAAGCACGAAGGGCCACTGAGCATCTGTTTGCACCACTGTGGGCTCTAAGGGCCAGAGAAGCAAAGGATTCCTCTGTTGTCGTATATTTAGCTACTGGAAGCATCTAGGCCCAAAGAATGGTCTTATTCTAAATCTGGTGCGCTTTCTACACAATAAAGACATGGGCCCTGGAGTCTCCAGCAATCACTGAGGTTGGGGCTATAATGTAATGAGCACATGCAAATGTGCCTTTTATTAAATAACCACAGGTTACAGGAAGAGAATTCTGAATGTAAGGTCAGCATGTGCAATATTTAAGGCATAATTAAGAGTTGCTGTGAATTCAGATCGGCTCCCTTCATCCATTTTGGATACTTATAACAAAATGCCACAGACCTGGGTGACTTATAAGCAGCAGAAATTCATTTTTCATAGTCCTAGAGGCTGAAAACCTAAAAATCAAGGAACTGTCATGGTCAGTGTCTGGTGAGGACCTGGGCTCTCCTTCCAAGATGGCACATGTGGCTGTGTCCTCCAGAGAGGACAGACTGCATGAAAGACAGAAAGAGAACATCCATTTCCCTAAGGCCTTCTACAGAGCTGCTCATCCAAGTGGCCCCCACTTCCCGACTTAATCACATCCTCAGGCCCCTTCCCTCCATCTAGTGGGAGCCCATGAAGCTTGGGAGATGCTCAGCCCACGGCATGGAACAGCCTGTCTAAATCTGGCAACTCCGATGCTCAGGATGCCTGATCCAGGCATCTGTGTCCCCCAGTGGACTTGCTTCTGGCTTCAGTTAAAACTGGGACATGGGGCTGGAGAGACAACTCAGTGCCTGAGCACATGTCCTGCTCTAAGGAGAGGACTCAGTCCACAGGGCTGGGCGCTTCAGCAGCTCCAATCTGGCTTCTGAAGGTGGGAGGGTTCTTTTTAAAAATTTTATTTTTATTAATTACATTTTATTCACTTTGTATCCCAGCTGCAGTCCCATCCCTCACTCCCTCCCAAACCCATCCTCCCTCCCTCCTCCTCTCCCGTGCTCCTCCCCAAGTCCAATGACAGGGTAGGTCCTCCCCCCTTTCCATCCGACCCCTGTCCATCAGGTCTCATCAGAACCGGCTTCTCTGTCGTCCTCTATGGACTGGCAAGGTTGCTGCCCCCTCAGGTGGAGGTGATCAAAGAGCCAGCCACTGAGTTCATGTCAGAGAAGGTCCCGTTCCACTACCAGGGAACCCCCTTGACGCACTTCTGTGTAGGGGTTCTAAGTTATCTCCATGTATGGTCCTTGGTTGGAGAATCAGTCTCACAAATGACCCCTGTGCCCAGATTGTTTGGTTCTGTTGCTCTACTTGTGGAGCTCCTGTTTCCTCCAGGTCTTTCTATCTCCCTGGTCCTCCACAAGATTCCCTGCACTCTGCAAAAAGTTTGGCCATGAGTCTCAGCATATGTTTTGATACCCTGCATGGTAGGCCCTCTGCAATAGGCTCCTGTCCTGTTCCCTGTTTTCTCCCTCTTCTTATGTCCAGGTGGGAGGGTTCTTGAAGAGTCATGAGTCTCTAGTCCATGATGAAAGCTTGGAAATGCGGGTGTGAAAGCAGGGAAGGGAGGGATCAGCAGGCAGCCACAACCAGGCAGATCAAATCAGCACAAGAGGTAAGACCAGGAAAGGAGGAGGCAGCTGGTCATCCTTCTCACAGGGACTCTTTATCAGCTGCTACCAGCGGGCCCTGTCCACAATCAGGGTGAGCAAGGGGGGTCTTCCCACATCAGCCAAGGCAATCTGGACAGTTCTTTAGGTAAGGCACCCAACTCAGGTAACCTGAATTTGTGGCAGGTTGACATTAAAACCAACCATGATACCAGCCTGCACTGTGCTTCCAAAGAGTTAGAATGTCCAGTCTTCCTCAGTTTGATCAGACTCTCTTAGACCTAATCAGATACTCAACTTAATTGATCATACCTGTACATGTTCTGCCCCCCACATTTCCTAGATTAAATGTTGAATGCATCTGGGTAGATCACTTGTTCTCCTTATAGTTGGACCATTTTGTTTTGATATTTACTAATATTGTCAATCTGTCTTTTGAACAAATCCACTTATATGTAATGTATTCACTGACTAGAGAGAATTTGCCACTGTGCTCTCTCTATCTCTCTCTGTGAGTTTTTTCTGTCTCTCTTTCTCTTCTTTTTTCGTTTTCTTTTTTTTAGGATTTATTTATTTACTTTGTGTATGAGTGCTCTATCTGCATGTACATCTGCTTGCCAGAAGAGGGCACCAGAACTCATTATAGATGGTTGTGAGCCATCATGCGGTTGGGGGGAATTGAACTCTGAACCTCTGGAAGAACAGGCCTCTTAACCTCTGAGCCATCTCTCCAGCCCCCTACCTCTCTCATCTTGAGTATGCAATCCTCCTGCCTCTACCTCAGAGACGCTTCAGGGACAGGTATGCACCAGTTTTCTACATGCTTTTCACCTTACTCCTTGACCCACACCACAGCTGGCTCCTTTGTGTTAATTCCTCTCTTACCTCTTAAAGACAAATACATTCTTAGTATTTGCCCTAGAGGTTGCTATTGACACCTTAGCAAACTCCAGTTAGACTTAATAACAAGGTAATTTCAGTAGCATACAAGAACTTTGCTCTGGTTCAGCTTCATTCACCTCCCTTCTTTCATTTTATTGTCACACAGCCTGTATCTTTATAGATTTATAAGTGCAAAACATAGGATTTTGTTTGTTTGTTTGGAGACAGGGTCTCTCTGTGTGGCCCTGGCTGTCTTGTAACTCACTTTGTAGACCAAAATGGCTTTGGGATCCGCCTGCCTCTGCCTCCCAAGTGCTGTTATTAAAGGTGTGCACCACCACACCCGGCAATAGTTTTATAATTTTGTATGCAGTCATTCTGAAAATCAAGTAGCCAGAAAAACTGGTATAAACAAAATTATGAGTCGGGCAGTGGTGGTGGTACACGCCTTTAATCCCAGCACCTGGGAGGCAGAGGCAGGCGGATCTCTGTGAGTTAGAGGCCAGCTTGGCCCACAGCGTGAGCTCCAGGACAGCCAAGGCTACATTGAGAAACCCTGCCTCAAAAACAAAACAGAACAAAAACAGACAAAAAACAAAACAAATGCAAAAATACATTCATACTTCTACATTTCCTTCAGGTGACTATTTGATGTCCCGCATCTCACCCTGTGTCAGCCCTTTCCTCCCGTAGCAGGACTGTACAACACAAGCTCTCTCAGTCTGTGCTGAGCGAGGAAGACACAGCCTCTGCTGGCTATGATGTTCTTGCCTAGGGGATCCACTTCCTGACACTGCTGTAACTTCTGGCTTCCGAGCCTTCTGATACTTCAAAGTCAGCTGATAATCTTGCTAGGGATCTCTTGTATGTGACCCGCTACTTCCGCAGGTCACTTGAGATAGGCCTAGATATCCATCTCCTTTACCTTATCTTATGCAGAGCCTGTTGACCTCAGGTGTGTTCATTAAAAATTCATCATGTTTCTTAACTGAAATCTCAAAAACTTTAGCCATTACTTCTCTGATATTCTTTTTTTCCTCTTTGTCCTTGGAGGCTCTGTTTAGTAACTTCCCTTTTGTTCACCAGAATGAAAATGTTTAGCTGACGGAGCCACAGAGGATTGAAAATAGGTTCTAGCCCGTTATTGACATTTAGTGAGAAATGACCTACTTTTAGTTAGACGTGTATCCTTTACTGATTTGTACATACTTGTAGTGTCTGCCTTAAAGTCCTCTTTAGAAAATTTAATTAATCTGAACTCCTTCAAGGCCAGTTCCTGTTGGGGTACATTATTTCCCATGTCTGGTCATATTTCCTGTTTTGTTTTGTTTTAATTTAAAACAGTTTTTATTGCTAGTGAATGATGTGCGTGTGCGTGCGTGCATGCGTGTGTGCATGGTTTTACATGCCCTGGACATGTGTGGAGGTTAGAGGTCAACTTTGTGGATTCAGCTATCTCCTTCCATCTCTACATGGATTCCAAGAAGAAAATCCAAGTAATCAGCCTGGTAGGCAAATACCTTTACAGCAGAGCCCCCATGCCGACTCTGACTTTCTATTTAGTTAAAAAGAAGGCTCTTTTAAATACTAAATAAAAGATCTATTTCCCTTTTGCACCTCTGGGACCTGTTGTGGCTGCTGTTGTCTGCTTGCTGAGAGCCTTTCCTGGATGATCCTATGGGCGCTGTGTTCCTGTCATTTAGCCTCTGTTCTCTTTTTCTATGGCCTGGTAACTGAAGAGAGATTTCCTTAAATGCACTGAATGAAGTCCAGCAGCCTTCCTACGCGTCGCTGTGAAGCGTACTTCAATACTCTACATCTCTGCCTCAGATTTTATTCCCTGCCTTCTCAAAGCCTTGAGGCGGCCCCTTTTCAGATCTTTCCGTATATGCAGCTCACTGCATCCGGGGCCTTCTAGAGCCTCAGCTTTACAAAGCAATGGAGGAACACCTCATTCCCTGTGATTTCCTTTTATGTTTGTTGTTTTTGTTTGGTTGGTTGGTTTTGGTTTTGGTCCACCTCTTGTTAGTCCTAACAGTTTTGCTGCCTCACCTTTCCATGGCAGACGATTGTCACTGACTGTATCGGACACTTGTACCGCTATTCCCACACAGGTTCCCAGAGGAAGATCCCTAAGATCAAGCCCTGAGAATGGAGTTTTCTGAGGGTGGCTTTTGAGGGCTTCCTTGGTGCTGTTCCCTCTCATGGCTGATTGCTTCTTTTTATACTTTTCACAGCTTTTAGATTTCCAAGGTAACTTGGAGCTGGGGATGAGGGGAAAGGGGGGAAATAAGGGGTGACCTCTGTAAAACTAACTGTTCCCGCTCATATTCAGACTTACTCCTTAATAAACACTGCTTGGATTGTTGCAAGTCTTTATTAATTTACAGAGCGCAGTAGGGGACACAAAGGGGGGTATTTTGCCAGTTTTCTTATTGGTTTCACAGAGGAGTTTAGTAGGTGTGTCTAGCCTGCTCCTCTGGAAGTTCATATTTAATCTAATACCTTCAAAGTAACTTTTCTAATCTCTCCCTTGATCCAGGCAGGAATCCATCAGCAATGATGCTTCTGGGCACCCTGTTGCTCTCTGGGGTGCAGCTTTAGGAAGAGGAAGCTTCCTGTCTCTGGGATCAGACCATGGCTATAAATACTTAATGCGCACACATTGCAGGCCCCTGTTCTCTGCTTTCCTCTCTTGCATACAGTTATTGGCTGGCCAAGGTGCTGCCTGGTTAATAAAGGAGAGTGATATTCTTTTCAGTAGAAGAGCAACCAGTGAGAGGCAGTTATTCAAACAATGATGATAATGAAATAACACAGGAAGTAATTAAAAATAAGAGTTTATGAGGAGAGTAGGAGAAACTAAGATAATTCAACAGCAATGATTCTATCAGGGGTCTGTTAGAGATGAATGCGCATACTCATTGTGCTGGTTTGAATATGAATGGCCCCAGAAGTTCATATATTTGAATGCTCAGTCAAAAGGGAGTGTCTCTATTTTAAAGGATTACAAGGTGTGGCCTCATTGGAGGAAATGTGTCACTGTGGGGGACAAGCCAGGACATGTGTCTCTTTCTTCTCTTGCTGCCTTCAGGTCTGCATGTAGAACCCTCAGCTCCTTCTCCAGAACTGTGTCTGCCTATGTGCCATACTGATAATATACTAAACCTCTAAAACTGTGAGCCAACCCCAGTTAAATTCTTTCTTTTATAAGCATTGCCTGGCTCATGTTGTCTCTTCACAGCAATAGAACTGTGGCTAAGATAGAAGTTGTTACCAGGAGTAGGGTATTACTGTGACAGGCCTGACCATGCTGCTTGTTGGCAGAATATGGACTTTGGGACTTTTGGATTAGAAAAGCTGTTGAACACTTTAAGCGGGGCTTACTGGGCTATGGCTATAGTAGGAGCAGGGAAGGCAATTGGTGCTGAGACCGATGTGGATTATGAGGGCCAAGCTCAAGAGATTTTGGAGGGGAAAAATACTATTAAGTGGCCTAGAGATCGTTCTTGTGATGTTTTCACAAAGAATGTAGCTGTTTTTTGCCCTTGTCTGAAAACGCTATCTAAGACTAAATTGAAGAGTTTTGGGTTAATGGCCTTGGCAGAGGAGATTTCGAGACAGCCTAGTATTGACTGTCATGTAGTTATTAATAGATACTCTTATATGAAGTATAAGAGCAAGCTGAGAAAGAAAAAATATATATAGTTTGAGGAGAAAAAGCACCATGAAGTGTAATAGAGTTTAGTCCAGTGTTCAAAGAGATGAAAAGTTTAAAGAAAAGCCTGATGCTAAATAGAATAAAGGGAATGGTGACTTCAGGTAAAGAACCTCCCAGCTAAGCTTCCAAATTGTGAAATGGAATAAAAGAAAAGCTTAGGCAGTGAAGGAAACCATTGCAAACAGAAAGCTGATGCAGATGTAACTGAATGAGGAGCCGTGTTCTAACCCCAGCAAGCAACAGAACTTGGCAAACTTGGCCACATGGTCTTTAGAGTCACGGATACAAGAATGGGGTTGTGGTGTTGTGCCAGAATCATGATTCCCCAAAAGACCACCACCAGGAGCTGAGTCCGTTGCAAATCACATAAGGATCTTTTTATTATAAATAATTACAAGCTGCAGCCGAAGCAGTGAAGAGCCGAGAGCCCGGTGCTCAGGTTAGTTGGGTAATTTAAGGATTCTGTTCCCTCCCAGCATGCCCAAAGCAGGGGCAATTCCTACCTGGCAAGCATCTATTTGTCGAAACATTACATTTTGAATTGATTGGCTATAGGAAGGTCCCCAAACCATTAATCCCTCCCAAGGGGGATGGACCAGTTTCCTAGCAACTGTATCTCTAGTATGTGGGTAAAGAATGTGGTAAGGCGAGTTCTTCCAGTGGACCTCCCCACCCAACTATTTTAGGCCTCAAGCACTAAAAATAGCTACCTTTAATCTCTTGGTCTCTAAGTGGGATATCCATCCACAGCTAAGGAAAGCCTCTGAGGCCAGGCATGTGTCGGGGGTGTTCCTGTACAGAGGTCCAGAGAAGCCGTTGCATGAAGCTGTGAAGGTGAAGCCTCGATTGTGTTGAGAACCCCAAAGTGTTAGAGATGCCAGAGTCCTGAGATGCCTGCCAAGCGAGGCTGCAGACAAGGTATAGAACAAGCCCAAGAGAGAGAAGTGTGTTGTAGTCAACAAAGCTGGAAGGAGTTGGAGATCTGAAGAGCGTTTGGCATCAGAGCTGGAGATGCAGAGTTTGGAGTTTGCCCCACTGGATTTTGTTCCTGTTTTGGTCCTGTATTTCCTTACTCTGCTCCTTTTCCTTCCTTTTGGGAAGGTAATGTATATTCTGTATTGGAAATATGTGGTCTTTTTTATTTTGATTTTACAGGGTGTTACAGTTAAGACATTGACTTGAGTGTAAGAAAAGACTTTGAACTTTGGACTTTTAAGCAGTGTTGAGACTGTGATAGACTATGGGGGCTTTTGAAGTTGAACTGATTGCAATGTTGTATTATAATATGGATTCAAGCCTATGGGGGCCAGGGAGTGTGATGTGGTTTGAATAAGAATGAGCCCTATAGGTTCATTTATTTGAATGCTTAGTCCATAGGGAGCGGCACTATTTAAAAGAATTAGGATGTGCGACCTTGTTGGAGGTAGCGTGTCACTGGGGGTGGCCTTTGAGGTTTTCAAATGCCCAAGCCAAGACAAGCAGTACTCTGTTTTCTCCTGCTTCTTGCAGATGTGCATATAGAACTCTCAGCTCCTTCTACAGCACCATGTCTGCTTGCATGCTGCCATGTGCCATGCTGCATGGTGGTAATGGACTAAACCAAAAACACTGTGAGCCAGCCCCGGTTAAATGCTTTCCTTTATATAAGGGTTGCCATGGTCATGGTGTCTCTTCACAGCAACAGGTCTACCACTAGACACTTTCTGCTGGCCTCTGATTCTTTAAACATATTCTTCTATTAATATACTATTGGTTTCCTTTCAAATTGCCATATTTTGGCAACTTATTATTTTTTTAACATGTCTTAACTTGTGGATTAGAAAAATGCAGCACCTTGGATTGAACCCAGGACTTCCCACATGCTATATGAAGGCTTTTCCACTGACTGACAGCATCAACCTTTCCTCTATTTTTTTATCTGGAGGCTATGTCTCATTAAGTTTTCCAGGCTGGCCTTAAATTCCCTATGTAGCCCAGTCCAGCCTTGAACTCTCTCTATAGCCCAGACTGGCTTCCCAAGTAGCTGGGGTTAACATTTTTATTTGGAGATTAGCATTCCATAGTCAATATTATGTCAGTTTCATGAAAAGGCTATGAAAACCCAAAAGATTGAGTAAGCCTGCATTCCTAACACAGCATTCAGTCTGTGATGCTTAGCATCAGCAACTTCATGTACAGATGGCCAAGTCTTCACAAATAGACTAAGGAAGAGGGATGAGGAAGCTTACTCTCCATAGAACCCTGGTAGAGATCACAGTATAAGGGGCCTCATTTTGTTGGTGAGGCCACATTATATATAAATTATTATCTAAATCAATAAACACTCCACTTTCCCATCTGTCCCTAATAAAGAGGCCCTACATTTCACAGGGGTGAAAGGTCAATGGGCATGCATTCCACCTCCATGACTCAGCCTGGTCTCAAGCATGTTTTCTTTTTTTTTTTTCTTTTTGGAGCAATGCATATTTATTCAAATTATAGTTGGATCCCATCATAATAGAGGATTTTAGGGAAAAAATCTTGGGTTTCATTTTCTTTTTTTTTTTGCCAATTTAATAATTTTTTTTTAATTTATTTATTTTTATCTCAATCACAGGTTAGGTACTTTGAATC
>CM053745.1:3259384-3505236 GCA_028658305.1 Pachyuromys duprasi | reverse complement strand
AGCAGCTGTGGGTGAGCTCACCCAGATGGGGAAACAAGTTTCCAGTAAGTGGCTGGGCAAAACCTACATAGACTTACTTTAAATATCTATCTTTCCCACATTTCACAAAGTACAAATTTTAAACCTTTAATATATTTTCTTTGTATTCGGTTTAATGTTACAGTTTTAAGGAAGACCTAATTTCTTTGTGAATTGAGGAAAGGTTCTAACAGTAAAAAACACAAGACAGATCTGAGGAAGGAGCCAAGCTGTAGTCAAAAAGACACTGATGTTCAAGCCTGGGCCTTGAGACTAAAACCTTCTAGAATGTTTGTGAAAAATGAATTTGCCCGGATCTTTTCTTCCTAACCTGAAATGTAGGATTTGAGATACAACTTTTAATCATTTCTCTCCCAGTACTTCAAGCCCTCCACAACCTGAGAGTCAGCAACTTTCATGGAACTCCTGTCCTCTCAGATGCCACTTCTTATCCCATCAGCACAACTTTTGAAAATGAAGTTAGCCTTTATCACAGACTGAATAGTAAGTTGTTGCTACAGACTCCACATGCCTGGAGCATTTCCTTTGCAACAGCCTTTAATTCTCTTTCTTCAACAACAACAAAATAAAAACAAAAGTTAGTTTTGTAGGCATAAGCTTATTGTATAATTCAAATGCTGATTTCTGTACCACTTCCCCCCCACCCCCCAAGTCTGGTTGCAGTCCTTATTCTGAGAATCTCCTGTCTCAATGTTGTGTAAACACTGCTCCCCAGTCAGGGGTGACATGCCAAAAAAGCAGCTTACAGCCAGTTGCTGAGCAGGGAAGAGAATACGGCTGGACTTCCTGGGAAAGAGGGGTTAGAGGAAGTAGGTGATTCAGCCACAGGACATCAACGGAGAGAAGCTGGATCAGAGAACTACAAAGTGCAAGTATCTCTGGAATGTTCTCTGAGAGGAAGCCAAATAAGCCTATAAGTTTAAGAATAGAGTAATAAATGTTCAGTTCTTGTACTGTGAAGCTTGTTAAAATAACATACTGAGTCTCAAGTATTTGTGTGATAGCCGCATTAAGAGAGACACTGAGAGACACACACAGCTTTATAAAAATAACTTTAACATAGTTTCTCTCTAGAGTTGGTGCACTGTTTGGTTTTAATATAAAACATGACTTCCTATTGTTCTTCTTTGTGACCCAGTTGAAGGAGGTTCCAGATCCCCCAGACCCAGAACTGTAGACAGTTTTGTCTGTTCTTAAACCCAAACTGTCTGAACAAAATGAGTTGATTGAAGCACTATGAATGCAGACTGGAAAGGAAGGCTCACCTTGGGACATTCTGGCTTCTCAGGCTTAGCGAAACTCCCTACTGAATACTGCTCAGATAGAACAGGGAGCAGTCGGGGAACTGGCCAGTGAAACAGCTGAGAACAACTCTTATAAGGAAAGTAAAGTCCAGGTGGAGAAAGACTTTCAGTCTTTCTTGGTCAACTTCCTGTTTTCATATGTTAAATCTTGATGTAAATTTTCTCCAGTCTCTATTCCTTCCCAAAAATATCATTAGTCATAGGAATCAGTTGGGAACATATTATCGTGGTGGTACATGATTGTAATCCCAGAACTCAGGAGGCCAAGGTAGGAGGATCATGAGTTCAAAGTCATCCTGGGTTGGACAATGACCTTGTCTTAATTAATATTTCTATTGCTTTGATGAAACACCATGACTGAAAAGCAGGTTGGGGAGGAATGGGTTTATTGGGCTTACATTTCCACAGCACTGTTCATAACTGAAGGAAGTAAGGACAGGAACTCAATCAGGCCAGGATCATGGAGGCAGTAGCTGATACAGAGGCCACGGAAGGATGCTGCTTACTGACTTGCTCCCCATAGCTTGCTCAGCCTGCTTTCTTATAAATAGAATGAAGACCACCAGCCCAGGGATGGCTCTACCCACAATGGGTTGGGTCCTCCTCCATCAATCACTAATTAGGAAAATGCCCTACAGCTGGATTTTATGGAGGCATTTTTTTCCTCTTTTCAGATGACTCTAGATTGTGTCAAGCTGACATAAAACTAGCCAGCACAGAACTCCAGACCAGGTTAGCCTTAGTTCAGAAATATCCACTCCCCACCACCACCAAAAGGAGTATTCCCAGGCTCCAGCCACAGAGCTTCTGATCAGCAAGTCAGGAGCAGCTCCCCAAGAATCTGGTTTTTGTTGTTATTATCTGTTTATTTTTGAGTCAAGGTCTCAATCTGAGATTCACCTCCCAAGTGCTGAACTTATGGTGTGTGCCATCATATGGAGCCAGGAATTTGTTTTTTTTAACCAAGCACTATGTCAAGGAGGTGGAGGAGAACAAAAATGTTCCTCCCCACATTTGTACTCCACTACTAATGCTATAGCTCTGGTCACTATAGTGTGGGAGGATTGTCACACACATATGCACGAGCACACACACACAGAGACATACACGAAATTATCTTATCTCAAGCATACTGAGAGTCTCATATTGCAGTGCAATTCTAACATTATCATCCTGACTGGCTATAAATTTAGAGCTGTTGCAAAACAGCTTACCTTTTAGTCCTGTTCACCACTCTGACGCTTTGGCCTTTCCTGTGACAGGTCTCCAACCTAACCCCTTCAAGATGCCCGAGTCATGTTGTATTCAGAGAGAAGACCCCAGAAGAGTCCTGGAGACTCCTACAGTTTTAGGAGCTGTTGCTAGGGAGTGAAGGGCTAAGGAAGAGAGCAATGAATCTTTCCTCCTTAATGCTATTTACATTGTACATTTTGTCCTGTTGACAAAGAAAAGTAACTTATACAACCGGATGAGCAAAATGTGACACACACACACACACACACCACAGATGTCAATCTTATTACTTGCTACAACATGAGTGAATTTCAAATACATTGTAATCACTGGGAGAAGTCAGTCACAAAAACTCATGTGCTCTATGACTCCACTTGTATTTGGATCTCAGATTGGTAAAATTCATAAAGATAAGAATCTGAATGGTGGTTGCTGCAGGCAGCTGTTGTTTAGTAGCCACTGTAATTGAATGCTGAGGCATTTTGCCTGTGATCTCAGTTTGCAGCTGTGCCAGAAGCATTCTTTGGGTTTGGGCGGGTCGTTTAGTCTCACCTTGTAGGTGGTATGACTCCAGTTAGAGTCTTTTCCCCTGTGCTTTGGTATTTTCAGTGATATACTAGCTGGTGACTGCCTCCTCCCCTTGGTCGGTTTGGACAGTCCTCAGTGGACACAGATGAAGGTGACTCTTGGAAACTGTGCTTTCGAGTCTCTTGGATCCAGATCAAAACATGAGATTGTATGATGGTTCTGCTTTATACAGACTGTCCACACTGTCTTCCATGGTGGCTGCACCCACTAAGGCTGCACAAGGACTCCAGGTTCCCTGCATCTCCAGCTCCTTTTTTTCTGAGCTTTGACAGTGGCTGTGCAAAGGGCAGGCTTGGTGTGAATACCCTACTGTGGGTTTGATCTGCATTTTTCCAATTATTAATGGTGAGAGGTTTTGAAGAAATGCCTACCTAATTCTTTGGGCAAATAATGAAGGCATTTTGCTGTGGGAAGGGAAGTTGGTTGGACTTTACTTGTGCTGGGCTAACCCCACTCTCTGGGAACGGCAGACCCTCTATCCTCACTGTTAGGTTGCTGCTCCACGTAGTTGGTTGTTTCAGGTCTTCAGTTTGATGTAGCCTAGTCATCTGTCTTTATTTAGCTGTCTGTGCTTTTGGTATTGTACCTAAAACTTCCATTTCCAGAACCAGCGTCCTGTTTCCTTCCAGGTGTCCAGGCAGCTTCAGGTCTTGTATTTGGTCTTTATCCACCCTGAGCCATCATTTACACCGCATAAAGTTTGGGATCACAGCTCATTCTTCTGCATGAAGAGATCCAGGTTTCCCAACACCACAGGGTGAAGAGATTGCTTACCTCAAGGCAAAATTTAAAAAATGCTGAATCACACATTAAAACAATTTCAGATTGTGAGGCAGAATCCAAGCCGAAGAGTTTTATGGATTTCGCTTTAAAAAATAAATCTGGTAGAGCTGAAGATATGACTCCGTGGCAGAACACGGGTTTGATCATGGAAACATGAGAGATATAATAGTCAAGGTGAGAAATCAGCAAGCACAGGGTGTTTACTAAGTCCTGCACAGATGCCACAGCGTGCAACCATGGCACCAGCAGTTTGTGCATTCCTGTTACCTATATCCAGTCATCACAAACGTGCTATTTGAAAATAACATGCTTCTGTCCCTCTCATGTAGTACAAAGTAGCTGTAGCACCATAACATTAGTCAGTTGTGATGGTTTTATGCATATAATTTTGTCTCTGGAGATAAACGTGTACCCACGTGCTACAAGTAGCTGTGCTTTGCTCAGATGGTTTGATTTGCTTTATGATTTTTCAATAAGCAAACAAAATTATTTTCATGCATGTATTGTATTTGCACACAAGAAGGAGTGAGATGAGTTTCACCTCTGGAGAAGACAGCGCTTGAGCCTGTGCTGTGTTGGGTGTGGGGGAATTTTTTTTTAACATTTATTTATTTGTGTGCACACATCTGGTTGTGGTGTTGGTGCATGCCATGGCCAACGTGCAGAAACCAGAGCGCAACTTCAGGTATCACTTTTCTCTTTCCACTGTGCGGGCCCCAGGGATCAAACTCAGGTCACCAAGCTTGCTGGCAAGCACCTTTGCCCATTTAGCCACCTCACTGGCCACTGTGCATCTCTTTACAGAGAGTTCTAGAGGCGATGCTTTTCCCAGGCATGCTGCTTCTAGGCCACACACTCCTTCCCCCGGGTTAAGAAAGCAGGAACCAGTGAGTAGGGCTGACTAAGGCAGTTTGCAGTAATTGCTTTCTTTATTTCTTTTAGCTGTTCTCATTTCAATGCCCTGAAATCATTCCACTACATCCCTCTCCGCAAAATTTTGCATCCGTGTGTCCTCTCTTGTCACTGACATTTTAATTCTTGAACCAAAGAATTTCGTGTAGTCTACCTAAGTCTTTCTCTAAGGAGCTGACTGATATTTGTATGTAGGCAAAGGGTCCGTCCAACACCATTTGTTGAGTGCCAAGCCACTTTAACACAGAATTGCAGGCGTTGGGGCACATGGGAGACTGTCACACAGTTACAAGCATGTGGAGGCCACAGCAGGACATCTGATATCCTCTGTCATCTCTGACTTTCTCCCACTACAGTCTCTCCATGAACCGGGAGCTCACCACTTCTCAGACAGACTGGTGGCTATCGAAATCCTCTTGTTTCCCACCCCACCACCATTCCTAGTGCTGGGCCATGCTGAGCTTCTCATAGTTCTGAGGAGCCACACTCAGCCCTCATGCTTGCACTGAGCCATCTTCCCATTCTTAACAGAGTAATCTTAGTCTAGATTCCATTTGGTTTTTCTATCTAGTTGAATAGGATCCAAACATACTTCCACAGAAATGATTTCAGGTGCTATCTTATTTTGGATTGCTAATTGCTGTGATGAAACATCATGACCAAAAGCAGGTTGGAGAGGAAAGTGTTTACTTGGCTTACACTTCCACGTGATGGTCTATCACTGAATGAAGTCAGGTCAGGAACTCAAATGGGGCAAAAACCTGAAGGCAGAAGCTAACACAGAGGCCAAAGAGGAGTGCTGCTTACTGGCTTGCTCCCCATTTCTTGCTTAGCCTGCTTTCTTATAGAACCCAAGACCACCAGCCCAGGGATGGCACCATCCACAATGGGCTGAGTCCTTCCCCATCAATGACTAATTATGAAAATGTCCTAGAGGCTGCCTACAGCCCTATTTTATGGAGACTGTACTGGCTAGTTTTTGGTCAACCTGACGCAAGCTGGAATCATCAGAGAAGAAGGAGCCTCGATTGAGAAAATACGTCTAATAATATCTGGCTGTAATTCATAATTAGTGATCAGTGGAGAAAAGCCCATGGGTGATGTCATCCTACACTGGGCTGGTGGGCTTACTTCTATAAGAAAACAGGCTGAACAGGCCACGAGGAAGCAAGCCAGTAAGCAACACCCCTCCTTGGCCTCTGCGTCAGCTTCTGCCTCCAGGTTTTTGCCCTGTTTGAGTTCCTGAGGGACTTCCTTCAGGGATAAACCCTTCCCTTCCCAGCTTGCTTTTGGTCTTGGTGTTTTGTTGCAGCAATCGACCCTAACTAAGACAGGGGTGTTTTCTTAATTGAGGTTCCCTTCTCTCAGATGACTTTAACTTGTATCAAATTGACATAAAACCATCCAGCATGTGTACATACTCTTTGTCAATCCATTATTCTACTTAAAGATTGCAGAGAGTTTTAAGGTGTTAAGGAAGAAAAACACATGGCAGCCTGTGGGGCAAGTGAGCCATGGGACCAGGACTACAGTCCTGGAGCAAGAGTAAGGTCAAGATGTTTCCAAACCCTGGAAAATTTCAGCCTGGGACCAGGAATAAGGACCATTCCCTCCCTGTTCTGGGCCTGCATGATCTGATGCACATAGCCTTGCAACCCCTTCCCCTCCGCCACCCTTGAGGGAGTCACACAGCCTGGTGGCCAGGTTTCGGGTTAAAACTTCCTATTTCCTTATGAGGACTTGTCCAGCTGGCACCTTTATTCCCTTGAATAAAGAAGAGCCATTTCTGTCTCAGAGAAGGTTTTCCTTCCCCCTCCTGGCCTCACCTCTGAATCAAGATCCTGTTAACCCACCTGCCCAGCTAAGCTTCTTTCCTTCCAATCCAGCATCCGTGAACAGTAGCAGTCTTGCAGTTTGGTTTTGTTTTTGAGTCAGGGTCCCCCTATATAGTTCTGCCGGGCCTGGTGGAACTCACTATGCAGACCAGGCTGGCCTTGAACTTGCAACAGTTCTGCTTCTGTCTCCAGAAGCTGGAATTTTGGGCATGAGTCACTATACCTGGCTCAGAGTGCAGCCTCAGAGAGCAGGTTCCACTGCTGTGTTTGTGGCACAAACAAGTACAGCGCTAGTAGCGGTGACAGTGTGACAGTCAGGTGACAGTCCACAACCCTGAGACTGTGCTTGGCTGACGTGGGAGGGCTCCCATATGTTCTGGTCATTTCAGAATGCAAGTGGGCTTTACTGGCAGTTTATTTCATGATCATGATCACCTACCAAGTATGCCACAGAGACCTAAACTCTGTGGTGTGAAATGAAAACTGAAATTAACTGCCAATATCTGGACCAGGTAAGAATGGTTGGCTAACAACTCTTCTCATTTTGCTAACATCCCAGCCACAGACAGCCTTACTAATCAAATCTGATGCTTCTCCTCTGTCAGCCCCAGAAAGTCCCCAGCTTCTGTGGAAATTTCCATCAAGGCTCTAATGACCCTACCAAGAACTACTACATGTGGTGTCAGAAAGCTGGGTCTCTTAGGATGGTGGAAATGTCCCCAATCTAAAAGCAGAACTGCACTGCAAAAATGTGTCCTGTTTGTGTTTTATCTGTTTTCTACTTTTAAGTTAATTTATTATTTAGTTACTCCCTTTATCATGTTGGTGACGGAAGCGAGAGCCACATACGTTAAGCAAACCCTTTACTACCAAGCTACACCTCTGTCCTAAAACTTACTGTCTTGTTTTTTCACTGTTTTTATTTGCTTGTTTATTTATTATTTTTGTTTGTTTGATTTTTTTCAAGACAGAGTCTCACTATGTAGCTCTGGTTGTCCTGGAATCCACTAAGCAAACCAGACTAGCCTTAAACTCAGAGAAATCCACCTGCCTCTGCCTCCCAAGAGCTGAGATAAAAGTTACCATGCCTAGCGGCTTGTTATTTCAATAGAGAATCTTAAACCACCACTTCACCCTAGGCACTTGGTGTGCATCTCTAAGATCTTATAATTTGTTTTAAACTGTATAACTCCAATGTTATCTTATTCTAAACAAAAACTGATATGTATTGTGTGTTTGTCTGTGCGTTGTATCTCCCAGAACTAGAGTCATAGCCTGACATGGGTGCTGGTAACTTTTAACCACTAACAGTATGTCAGTTATACTTCAATTAAAGGGACAGAAAAGACAGGCAAAGCCAAGCTGGAAAGTTTGGGAGTGGAGGAGTGTCCAGAAAGGACACTGAGCCTTGACTAGCTTCAGGTCCCACCAGGGGTCTTTGGGGGAGCTAGCCTGACCTCTTTGTTCCTCAGTGTTACATGATCAAACTGAAGAAAGTAACAGTGCCCACCTCACTGGTGTTATATAAGAACCAGATGTGCTCCTTATATAGAGAGTGTTGGTAGCACACACTGCTTGCCATATTCACTTCTGGTTCACAGAGTCATAGCTGACAATGGTTGTTAGGGTGTGACTTTAAAGACTCCGGAAACAAAAGCGCTAATGGGAGCCAGCCAGAGAGCAGCAGACTGATGAGAATGTTCCTGACATGCAGTGTGTCATACCTGTTGGTAAGAAACTTCCAGGGGGAACAGGTCACGTTGGAAGAGCTGTTAAACTTTGCTGGATAGTGTAAAGATGAAATGGGACCCTGTCTTAGTCTGTGTTCTGTTGCTGTGATGAGACATGACCAAGGCAACTCTTTTAAAGGAAAGCATTTAATTAGGGCTTGCTTACAGTTTCAGAGCTTTAGTCCATGTTCATCATGGCAGGGAGAAGAAGTACTGAAGAAGCAGCTGAGAGTTCAACATCCAGATCTGCAGGCAGCAGGAGAGAGAGACACTGGGCCTGGCTTGAGCTTCTGAAACCTCAAAGCCCGCCCACTGTGATACACTTCCTCCAGCAAGGCTACATCTCCTAAGCCTTCTCAAGAAGCTCCACTCTCTGATGACTAAGCATTCAAATATATGAGCCTATGAGGGCCATTTTTATTTGCATAACACAGACCATTCCAAGAAAAAAATGAACGTGAGGGATTTAACAAAAGGATCAACCCAATGTCACTGCATGTTAATTCATTTAAAGGGACCCTGATTTCCTCTGTCTGCACAGTGAAATCAGTCAGCCACTAGATTAATAAGGAGGTATTGTTTGGGAAAATTCTCAAAGCAGACTTAAGTCCACTTGACCACTGCCCCTTAAATATTCATCTGTTTCTTGTGCAAGAATTTGCACCCTCAAAGCAGCACTGAGCCAGGCAGAGACTATGATTCCCTAGAAAAAAAAGAGGATTCCTTTCCATTTGCTTACTATTCCCACACAATAATGACAACAGGGATGCATGAATGCAAATAAAATGCCAGATGAAGTCCCTGACATTGAGCTGAGAATCAGGTGGACTCTTATAAAGCTAAGTAATAGTGAGAGCCATGCGCTGCAGATATAGTTATATTATATTATATATTGCATAAATAATATGCAAATGATTTTTTTGCACATAGTTGCACATAGTTTCAGAAACCTAGACATGGTACTTTAACTTGTGAATATTTCAAATAGTTATCAGTCAGCTTGTTGGGGGGATTAGGATCTTCTTTCCCATCCTCCTGCAACCTCAAAGTCACCCCCACCTCCTCCCAGAGGACTCACCTCCCAGCCATGCTCTCTCCTGCTTCTAAACTTTATACTTTTTGTTTCTCTGTGGCAATGTCTTCACCATTTTCTCTGCCAGACCATCTATTTCCAATGTGTCTCAACTGTTGGCCTCTCTTCTCAGGCAGAAGGAGACATTGGTCTTCTGAACTCCCTCACACTCCATTCATAGACATTTCTGGGATCTTACTAGTATGCATACTGGGGAACCTCAGCATTGCTTCTGCTTCTGAGCATGTGTGGTGTTAGAGCTCAGAAAGCCCGTGTTCAATGTATGCTGAGAGAAAAGAGCAGTGTAAGAAACGACAACAGGAAATGGCCACCAGCGTGTTTTAGAAAGGCAGAAATGAAAAAGAAAGACGTCGAAAGAACACGATGCTCAGAGCCATGGACTAAATTGTATTTTCTCGAGATTGAAATGCTGAAAATCTCAAGCAGAGTCCCTTGAAATGCAGCTGTGTTTGATGCATTGTTTCATAAAGAGGAAATTAAGTTAAACTGCTCCTGGGTGGGTACTGGTCCACTCTAACTAGTGTTTATGAAATGAGATTGGCATACGGTCATAATGTACTCAGAGGGACAGTGCTAAAGACACAGAAGAAGATGGCTACCAACAAGCCAAGGACTGCAGCCATGAAAGAAGCAGCCCTACTGACACTTTGGTGGTAGAGTTGAGCCTTTGGGACTATGAGAAATAGGTTTCTGTTGTTTAGGCTTTGATATTTGATATCACGAGTTTATTCTTTAGAAGGAGTTCCCAGCAACACAAATAGAAGAAAGGAAGAAATAAAGTATCTTTATTAGCAAACGATATGATTTTACACATTAAAGACCCTAAAAACTGTACCAGGAAACTCTTACAACTGATAAACTTTCAGTAAAGTATCAAGATACAAAATTAAACACAGAAAAAAATCAGTAGCCTTCCTGTATACAAATGGCAAACGGGTCAGACAGTGGCAGCGCTCATCTTTAGTCCCAGCACTTGGAGGCAGAGACAGAAGAAACTGAAAGTTTGAGGCCGGTCTGGTCTAAGAGCAAGTTCTAGGACAGCCAAGACTACACAGAGAAACCCTGTCTCGAAAAACAAAAACAACAAACAACAAACAAAAGTCTTAGGATAATTCTAACCAAGCAAATGAAAGGTGAAAGACATGTACAATAAATACTTGAAGACACCAGAAGATGGAAAGATCTGCCATACTCAGGATAAGTAGAATTAGTAAATTGAAAATGGCCATTCCACAAAAGCAATCTATAGATTCAACCCCCCATGAAAATTCCAAAATCCAACACAATTCTTCACAGAAATTGAAAGGACAATTTTCAACTTCACGTGAAAACACACACACACACACACACACTAGCTAAAAACAATCCTGAATAATGAAAGGATTGCTGGAGGTATCACAACTTGCAACCTCAAATTGTACTACAGCGCTATAATAATTTAAACAGCATAGTATTCGCACAAAATATACACATTGATCAATTAAATTGAATTGAAGACCCTTACATAAACAGACACCTAATTTTTTATTTAAATGAAAAGCCAGAAGTATACATTGGGGGGGGGGGCAGAGAAGCATGTTCAACAAATGGTGCTGGTCAAACTGGATGGCTGAATGTAGAAGAATGCAAATAGATTCATGTTTATTATTCTGTATAAAACTCAACTCCAAATAGATCAAAGACCTCAGCATATGGCCAGATACCCTAAACCTAACAGGATAAAACATAGGGAATAGTCTTGAATTCAATGGTACAGGAAAAGATTTTCTAATCGAGACACCAACAGTACAAGCACTAAGAGCAACGATCAATAAAGTGGGACCTCATGAAACTGAAAAACTTCTGCCTAGCAAAGGATGCCATCACTTAGACAAAGCAGCAGCTTACAAAATAGGAAGAAAAAAAAAACTTTACCAATTGTACATCTGGTACAGGGTTAATGTCTACAATATATAAAGAATTCAAAAAATTGAACAAGAAAACAAATGACCGAATTTTAAAGAGGGTGCAGACTAAATATAGAATTCTCAAAAGATGCAAAACAAATTGCTGAGAAACACTAAAGAAATGTTCTACATCCTGATTCAACAGGGAAGTGCTAATCAAAACTACTTTAAAATTCCATCTCATATCAGTCAGAATAGCCAAGAGCAATAAAACAAATGACTGCTCAAGCTGAAAAAGATATGGAGAAAAAAGAACATTCGTCTAGTGCTAACTTGGAGCACAAGTTTGTGCAGCCTCCATGAAAATCAGTGTGGCGGTTCCTCAGGAAACTGGGAATCAGTCTACCTCAAGACCCAGCTAACCCACTGTTGAGCACTCTGTATCCTACTCCAGAGACATTTTTTTCATCCCTGTTTATATGCTATATTCATAACAGCCAGAACTGGGAACAGATGTGCATCAATAGATGAATGACTAGGGAAAGTGTGGTAATTTACACAATAAAATATTCAGCTGTTAAAAAATAAAATTATAAAATTTCCAGGTAAATGGATATCACTAGAAAAAAATCTGAGTGAGGTCACTCTGACCCAAAAAGACAAATACGGTATGTAGTCGGTTATATATAGGTGTTGGCTTTTAAGCATTTGCTATGCCTGCTATGATCCATATAACCACAGAGGCTAGGTAGACAGTAAGGAACCGAGGGGAGAGAAGGTCGCTCAAGGAAAGGTAAGTAGATAGATAATTGTGGGGAGACAGGAGAGAGACTGGAATGGGAGGGAGAGGGGAGAGAAGGGTGCATGGGGAAGGACAACTAACTAAGGGACATGTGTGGGATCATATAAAAGCCTACAGTACGAAATTCTTAAAATTTATTCATATATGAAAGAAAGGTAAATGGAATCACCAAATAACAGGAAAGACAATGCCCTGATTAACATCTTTTGCCACCGAAAGAAACCTCAGGACTAGGAATGGCTTACATCTAATTGAGTTGTTAGACAAAAGAGCACGATGGAAGCCCCCAAACAGCCCAAACTATTGCCAAGAATTTTGGTTGTTCTCCACAAACTGATGGTAAGGCTCTATTGCTGAAGACAACTCCCACATATCTCATTGAACAGGGAGAAGTCACGCCTGTGCCTAAATAGAGCCTTCACCTCTACTGACTAATACTCATGGTACTGGGATATATTCTACACTTTACCAGAGGAGAACGGTAACCACCACACCACCCAGCTGCAAACCCTGAGATCTACAATGGTAGCCCTGCCTGCATAGCACACTGATTTAATAGTGGCACAAATGATATAGGAGTAACCAATCAATATCTGATTGGATTTAAGATTCACTCCAAGATATGAAACCCATGCCTGACACTGCTAGAGTGGTCAAGAATCTGAGACTGGTTAGGCCATGAGCCTAGGGGAAAAAAACAAATGCTATTGTTCTTTAAAACACACACACACACACATACACAGCAAGAAAATGATTTCTCATGACATTTTGTTGTAGCATAGATTAGCGTCTCACTCAGTCATCATCGGAGATGCTCATCTGCCATCAATGGGAGCCAATACAAAGACCCACAACTGGACAATGCGCAGAGAGTAAGATCTTTGGAAATTCTTAGTCATAAATGAGATATTTTTATCCATCCCCTGCCCTCGGGGCTGGGAGAACTATCTGGGAGAGGAGGCAGAATGATTACAAGAGCCAGAGAGGATGGGTGGAAACACTCAAGGAAACAATGTCTTCTAGACACAGCAGGACTGCCGTGCACACGAATTCACAGAGCCTGGGGCAACATGCACAGGTCTGTGCCAGATGAGTTCCCAGTGTAGAGGAGCAAGAAGCCATCTCCAACTGACAGTCATTTGCAAAGGAAAATATTCATTTTTCTCCAACAGAGTCTCACTGGGTATACAAACCACACTTAAGGCTAGGCCCAATGCCCCGTAGTCGTGGCCAACATAATAAGAACTCAGTGGTGTTTCCATCTCATAATGCTTTGTTTGGACTTACTGGTCTTTTGCTTGTATATCATGGTTTCCAATTTCCTGTTATTATGGGTTTTGTTCTGTGAGCACGTGCGTATGTGCGTGTGTGCCTGTGTGTTACTTGTGTGTTTTCCTTTCTTCCTTTCTCTTTTAAATCCTAATTCGTTGGTTTTGTTTTGTTTTGTTTTGTTTTGCCTGTTGGTTATCTAAAGAGAGAAAAAGAAAATTGTGGAGTCAGATGGATGAGGAAGTGAGGAAAATTTGGGAGTGTGTGAAGGAAGGGTAACCATGACGAGACTATATTGTATAAAAAATTATTTTCCATAAAAATAAAGTCTGACCAAAACAAAAAATACACAAAATAAAAAGGTAAAAGAAACAAAGTTCTCACCTCAAAAGGAACGAGATGCTGTGCTCTAGAGGTAACTGTGACGGGAACACAGGTTTAGGTGACTCCAAGTTCTATGTTCCAACATGATACCCAGTCCATGAGGTTTTTACAGAACAAAGAACATCATAATTCAAGACAGTTTTCAAATATATTGGTGGAAACATCAGGATGGTGGGTGTGCTGCCTTGTCTTCTACCAACTTGATACAAGCTGGAGCCATCTGGAAAGAGGTACCCTCAATCAAGAAACTGTCTCCAAAGACTTTCCTGTAGTCAAGTTTGTGGGGCACTGTCTTGATTAGTGGTTGATGCAGGCTCGCCCAGCTCATTGTGGGCGGGAAGTTCTGAGTGCTAAAATGTGGGGAGTAAGCCATTGAGCAGGGCTCCTCCATGGCCTCTGCTTCAGTTCCTGCCTCCAGGTTCTGCTCCGACTTCTCTTCTTAATGAACTGTAAACTGTAAGATCAACCCCTGCAGCCACCAAACGTGGCCCTACCTTTCAATTCTCATCTGTTAAAGCCAAGAGTCGGGTTTCTTTACAGCAGACTTGTTCCTGTATGTGAAACTGTACTCGATTGTAGCACAGGAGAGTCGCGGCTGAGTTCTTAGCTCCTGCTCTTCCTCTCACTTCAGCCCAGGATTGTGCCTTGGAGACTAAACCTTTTGGTTTAGCAGTAGGTCAGCAGGAGGCTACAACAACTCTCACACTGTGCTCTGGTCTGAGTCCCAACAATCTGGTGATTGTTTCCTGTGTGGAATCTCCTGGAGCTGGGGCCACCAGGGCCGACTCCAGACCAGGGCAAACTGAACAGGCAAGTTCAACGTGAGGACCGTGTCTCCTTCACGGAGACCCTACATTGCAATTCTGAAAGTAGAATCAGTTAAAAGAAACATAATAATTGGTCATCTTGTAGGGAAAGAGACAACGAAAGAAAAACCCTTTATCTTTACATTCACTGGAGATTCCAGATAGAGCAGAGCCGTTGCTGTGAACAAGCCTGGGATTGCACACTGAAAGTCTGCCTGTCCCTGAGGCTGTGGCTCCTGCAAGCGCTGGGGAACTGGGAGGGTTATAGATCTACTTCCTGTCTGAAAACTGTATTCCTGGGAACGTTCTGATTAAGTCCCACATGAAGGGATGATAAGGTCAGAAAAAAAAAAGAAAAGAAAAGAAAGAACTTTATGCTTGCCAAAGTCATGGAGGAATAAATAAAGCTTTTTATAACTCTATCAGGGAAAGGAAATACTAGAAATTAAAGTAGACATATTAAAAGGGGAAGGAGGACAATTCAAGATAACTACAGAATGCTCACACTCACCAGTAAGACTTGAAAAACACCATGGGCACAGTCAGTGTGGTACCCAGAGAGAGGCATTGACAATCAAAATCCCTACCATATAGTCCCAAGGAACCAAAAAAAAAGGTTGAAAGAATGTAATCAAACCCATTAGCTTTTTGTTTAAATAAAATGGTTTCTTCAGAGAGTAGTAGAAACAAATTATGTCAGTTCTGAGTGTAGCAAGACATCAAGATGTTCCCTTCCCTGCACTGGGCCACTCTTCCAATATTTCTATGTTTACACTCTTATTCTGTGTGTCCTGCTGTAACAAAACACCATAGACGGAGTGACATTCCCCTTTCATACTGCTGGTGTCTGCAAGTCCCATATCAGGTCCCCACCAGGTCTGGTGCCTGAAGATTGCCAGGATCCCCTTCCAACATGGTGCTTAAAGTTCTTAATCCACAGTGAGGACTCTGCCCTGGTGGGTTAAGGCCCCTGCCACTGTGAGTACAAGAGGTGGTTAAGTCTCAAGGCATGGATCTGGAATTTAACCCCTGCAGTTCTGAATCTCCTGTTGCCTGGGAGCTTCTCCAGTGTGAATGTGTACTGTTTGTGCTTCAGAGTGAAGCCCTGGCTAAGCATTCTGGGAGTTTTGCGTCTAAGGCTGCTTCCCCTCAGTTCCTCCTGGGGTGCCCTCTGCACCTGTGGGTGGGAGGTGCTAAAGGATGATGATTCTCCCAGGTAGGTTCCCTCTGTTGTCTTCAGCGGAGCCCTCTAAATTGCTAAGGACTCTGGCTTCACACGTGGTGAGGCTAGGGGAGCCTGAAGCTGTGGCTTGCCAGGCAGTCTCCAGTTTATACCAAGTCAGCTCCTTTCCATCTTCTCACCCTTAACTCTGTGGCCCCCAAACCCAGAGCTCCCATGAGGTTTTGCTCAGAAGCATGTCTCTCATATTCTCCCCAGGGCCTTCTGTGGATGATCTAGGATGCAACATTCCACGCTGTTCTTGGAAATTTTTAAATCTACTACTGATGTACCATCCACTTAGTTCTCTAGGCTGTTGAGGTTTGATTTCTTTTGCTTTACTCAGACAACTTAGAGTCTTGTGAGGGAGGGGGAACGGTGGTAGAGATGGCAATGAAGATTGCAGTAATGTGGTAGCTTCCGTCGGCTTCGTCGGCTTCCGTGTCCTGAATCAGGCAAACTGAACCATACAGAATTCATGCAAACACTTTTAAAAAGTAGCCATAGGATACATTTCAAAGCCTCCTCCACCATCTCCCCACCCCCCTGACCCCGATTAATAGGTTGTGAAGTTCTACCCGCTATTGTTCTTCAGACATGGCAGTGTTCTAATCTCTGGGTGGACTGTAGTTCAAGTATACAAAAATCCCCACTTCCTTTAAGCTTGCTTGGATACTTAACTCTCAGAAATAAATCTGCGCTGGAATCTCGGCATGATCCGAAAGCCTCTCCGCCCTTGCCCGATAATCTCAGCAGTGAATGCTTAGCACGGTTTTTATTTTATTTTCAGTGATGCACAAAAGCACACAAAATATGGCACATGCGGATGGGATACCAGGGTGGTACTTCCTGTGGTATGTATGGGGTTAATGGCTACCAGGGTGGTACTTCCTGTAGTGTGTATGGGGTTGATAGGTACCAGGTAGTGCTTCATGTGATGTGTATGGGGTTGATGGGGTGCCAAGTAATGCTTCATAATGTGCATGGGGTCAGGTCCAAGCTGACCATCATTAAGGCTTTTAGCACATGCTGTACACACTGCCTATTGCCTCGCAGAGAGCTTGCGCTGTCCTCACCCCCATTCAGGCCTAGGACTGATTTTTCTTCCAACCTCAGATGTTATGCTTTTAAACATGCAAGATATGCCATCCTGTTTCAGCTTTAGGCTGCATTCCTTGTTAGCCATGTGATCCCTGCTACAGAGTGAGTGGGTGGGTGGGGATGGGTGCACCGAATGGCACTTCCTTTACCTTTGCTGATTCCGGGTAAAGGGAATGGAGTTGTGAAGCCGAAGCCTGAAGAATCGGTGAAGCCTGGGCTCCTGGAAAGCCTTCCTCTCCCAGACCTTGGACTCTACAAGGGAAGGTGGTGGGGAAGCATGGCTTGCAGGTAAACGGCAGTTGTTACTTATTCATCAAAATGTTATGGAATACCTACCATGTGGTAGTGGGCCTGATGCCGGATCATGGGAACATTGAAATATAAGACATAAGGAGATTACACACAGGAAGAGAGACCTTCTGCTCAGGGACCACCAACCTTGGATAAAACAAACAAATGAAAACTCACCATAAGACTTTTGGGCTCGTGCTCAGGCCTGCTGTGGTATTTGCTGGAGTATTAGAGCAGTTGGTGACTGTTTGGAGAGGTTATGGGCGGCCTGACTGGAGGAAGTATATCATGGGTGGGAGATGGGGGCAGGAGGGGGCCTCTGATGGTTTATGACCGCACCCAGTTGACTCTCTCTGATTTCTGTGTGTGGATGGAAATATGATATCTCAGACTCCTGCTCCTGTTGCTTGCTACCATGCCTTGCTGCCTTTGTGACTTTCATCCCTCTGGAACCATAAATCAAAACAAACTTTTCCTTCTACAGTGGCTTTTGGCACCATAATAAAAAGTAATTGTGTTAGTTACTGGTATATGCTTGCCTTGTCTGTGAATATGACATATTATTGAATTTCTCTTTATTAATACAAATAATAAAAGGGGAATAGGGAAAATGTTTCTAATTCTAACAAAACAAACTATAATGTTTTCCATCTTGTTTTTATGGTAGTATCTTATCTCAGACACTGCTTTCCAACATAGACCTTGCTTGCTGAATCCATCTTCTGTGGTAACTTTTATTGCTTCTATGTTTTTTTTTTTTTATGCAATTGAATTTACTGTTTCCCCCTTTGTTTCCTTCTCTGGCTTCATTTTTGCCCTTCCTCCCTGGTCATAACAGCTGTATAAGATGCATTTTTGGAGTCGTTGGGTAGCATCTCCCTGTTTATAGTCCAAACTGACTCAGAAATTCCTAGTTTGCATGGTTTCTGGTATTGAAGTTAGACTAAGTCTGTATAATCAGGTGAGGCCTCTGTCTCATTCTTTCCATCCTCTGGATAGTCTGAATTGTAGATGCTCCTCGATTCATGTCCTGATAAACCTATCTTAAATCTCATTTAAGCACAAGGCCTGCCAACGATTAGCTGAGCAGCACAGAGATCTGTAACTGCTGCTACTCCCCAGCACTGAGTGGGAAAAAACCAAGTCTTGCTGGCCAGGGAGGGAGGGGAAGGGGAGATGCAAATTCAAAACCAGAGCGCCATTTACTACCGAAGCACACAGCTTCGCCCTATCATTGACAAGGAATCATAGACTGAGCATCCCGAATCTGGGAACCATCAGCATTCACAGGTGGAGTGGAAACGAACGGGTCTTTGGTCTCATCTTTTGTTCTTTTGCAGTGGTGTTTGCACACTTGACTGCACTTTCTCCTAAAGTCCAGAACATCCTCTTTCTCAGTGGCCCTTCAATCTCACTATTTCTGTGCATCCTTCTTGCAGACGTGTGGCCTCGTGCAAGGGCAGACTGCTCTGCCCTCTAGCATCACAGCAAAACTGTGTTGTTTGGACCTAAACATTCTCTACCTCTAATAAGACCAAATCCTCTCTCTGAATTGGCTGGGTCAGTGACACTGGTGAACTGAGCTATGAGACAGTCTCTCTCCAGTCAGAACAACAATGAGCACCTATAACACTGTGCTCCCACACCCTTGCAATTCCTATGTCTAGAAAGGACGTGACTCCATGATTGTCTCCTATTTCTTGCACCAGGCACCAAAAAGAGACAGTTATGATTTGTGACAGAAATGAACTAAACATTCTGATCTACTGAACACAAGCAGATGCTCCGTGTCTAATAAGTAGCTTGTACCAGTGTCTAAGCAGGGGCTGCCCCTCTCAGCCCCACTGTCTTCCCAGGTCTCCTCTGCCATGCTGTACCCGGCCCACAGAGGCCGAGGACTCCCCTCCCTTAGCAAGCTCCTCAGCAGCCAGCTGTTGCAGTTGTAGTATTCAGTTTTTGCTGCTTCCGTCCAGATTCTCTTGTGCTATTTCCATTGCTTGGCCGCCAAGACCTGTGCTCTGTAATTCAGACACCCTGGGGCACGCTTTGAGTTTTTGGTTATGGTTTCCTAAAACCCAGCTCGTGTATGCGCTTGTCGAGCTCCAAACAAGCAGAACTGATATCTGCTTGGCCCTGGCGAGGGTCTTGTAGCTACATCACAAAATGGTGATGACTTGAATGCCAGGATAGTGTGGGAGGTAAGAGAGCACATGGAGAGACAGGGAGCTGGGGATTTGAGGTGATGCCAGGCTTCTTTGAAGCAAAGCATTCCAGAAACTAACCAATCTAAGCGCAGTGCTAAGGGCAGTGGATGGGGGCCTAGTCAGCTTTTCTTAGACCTCGGTTCTTAGAATACCACCTCCTCAATGCTACCGCACTGAACACTAAACTTCCAACCTGTGCATATTGGGTGGGGGTGGGGGAGAACGACACACCACATCCAAATTACGTTAAAACCTGTGTAGACTTCTGTTGTCTTACAGTTCAGGCTCGAAGTCTTCACTTAACAGCAGAGGCTACTTACTGGCAAGGGTCACAGGCAGGAAAGCCTGGCTTCCTGGAAGCTGGGTTCACAGAAATAGCATGCCCCAGGAATCAGAGCAAATGCTGGCTCTTAGGCAAGTCCTGACTCTCCTACCCCAGTGTTCTTGAAACACAGCTTAGAAGGATAGCTGGACCATGTCCACTTGAAGACTAAGTATGCTGTCCAGTTTGCTGTCATGCTGTCCAATATGGCATTTGCAAAGGAAGTAGCAAGTTTTGCATCGGTTACTTAGTATCTCTTTTGAATTTGCTGTTGATGAGAGTAACTTCTGACTAGTGACTATGTTATCTTTTCAAATAAAACACAAAGCACAGAGAATGTGTTGTGTAAGTTTGCAAAGTGTTCCCTGTGGTTGTGGGTTTGGTCTTCTGTAGAATTGCTTCCTGTTGGAAATGAGTTCTAGGAGTCTAATGCAGAACATTAGTTGAATTTCTCATTTGTGGAGTGGTTCGGCAAGTCCCTGTGTGGCGCTGATGGATGATGAAGAGTTTTGTCAGGTCTTATCATTCAGGCATGCTGGGAGGCAAAGCTTCAGCTCTGCAAAAGCAGCTTGTGAAGACACTGCCAAGTAGCTCTTGGAAGTCTGTGAAAGGACATGGGCGTGGTGGCATGCGCCTTAAACCCCAGCATTTGGACAGCAGAGGAAGGAGGATCTCCAGTTTGAGGTTGGCCTGGGCTCCCCAGGGAGGCCCTGTTCAAGCAGCCAACAGAAAACCAAAAGATCCTGCCATTCAGAGGAGATCCCTGACAACACAGGGAGCCAGACCCCAGGACTGAGCACACTGACCATGAAGCCAGATGCTGAACTCAGTAGCGGCCCCAGTTCTCCCTGGGAGCTCCTTTGCCTCCCAGCAGCGCCCTGACAAATACATCCTAATTAAATACTTGTTAGTTTACAGCATTTATAGTGGTTAAATAATATGCAGAAGATACGCAACTCTTGGGCTTACATGCATTACGCTTTGATGTGTGCAGGCAAGGAAGAATGTGGGTTTATTTGTTTGTTTTTTGAGACTAAGTCTCAATAGATAGCCAGGCTGGCACAAACTCAAAATCCTCCTGCTTCAGCATCCTGTGTGCTAGGTACAGACATGTGCCACCAATTCCTCTGGAATAAAAGAAATTCTAAGCACAAAAACTCAATCCACTAAAGCTTTGAATCATCGAGAAATACAACTCAGATGTGTTCTGTCTTTTCACTAATGGTTCTCAGCTTGTACCAGCATCAGTCTACTGAAGTTAAATCACAGCTTGCCAGGCCCTTGCTTCTGGGTGTGAGTGTGAGTCCTGAGAACTGGCATTTCCTTGTTGATGTGGGTGTATCAAGTTCTAGGTCCACTGAGAACTTCTGGGAAGGGGCTGGGACCATATGTGTGCCCATATGTGGGCACCTGGCACAATGCCGGCACATAGACTCTCAAGCACAAAGAATGGCTTATATTAGGCACTTGCTACAGCTACTCCTCAGGTTAAAAACTTTACAAGGACCGCTTCCTCTAAGTCACACAGCACTCAGCACACAGATGCTAGCCTGTTTCCATTCTACAGTGGGAAGATGGAGCTTCAGCGAGTGTGCAGTAGGCAGCGGCATGTGCTTCGAGGATTAGATTAAGTAACAGATTAGATAGATACATGATGGTTACATACATACATACATACATACACACACACACACAGACGATAGACAAACAGGCAGACCTATTCTTGGATAATGTTTTCTTTTGGTGTTTATTTTACCTTTTTTTTTTTTGAGATAGGGTTTGTCTATGTAGCCTTGTCTGGCCTGGACTCACTTTGTAGACCAGGCTGGCCTTGAACTCACACAGATCCACCTGCATCTGCCTCCAAGAAAAAACTTGGGAATATTTTTTTAAAAGGAAAACTCTATAAAAAATTTAAGAGATGGTTTCAAATTGATATATATATATGAATATATACATACACATGTGACTGTATCTCTGTAAAATGCTGGGTTGTTTTTGTTTTTGTTTTGTTTTGTTATTTTTCCTAAGTAGCTACAGGACATTAGGCTTGCAGAGCCTCACATCTAGCAATCCCCCTTAGGGGATGTTTCTCCAGAGCTTTAAGGAAGCCTTTGCCCCCAGTCTGAGGTAGCCTCTGCATAGTGTCAGCCACTGTCACTCCAAAGGATCCGCACAAGCATCCAGTGACTCACTTGGAAAAGCAGTGGACTCTCCAGGTTTCCTCAACTGTATTTTCTAAGTTAGCTAAGGCTTTGGACCTGTCCTGGACAGGGCCATCCCATCTGCAGTCTTCACTGTAAACAGTTGTTCTGAGAGCTACAGTCTGCCTAAGGCTGAATTGGAGGCCCAAGCCGCCTGCAGTCCCTTCAAGGGACACCAGCCTGGATGAAGCCAGGTCTATGTCCACAGACCATTCTCTGGTGCTTAGACAGTATTCCCACCAGCCTCTTAATCAGGGTCCAAGTGCTCAGGTTTTCTTCAAGTAGCGACGGGGATCAGCTATGTCCCACAGATGGCGCAACAAGAAACAGTCACCAAATGGAGGGCTGGTTGATTTGTTTATTTCAGCTGTCTACAAGCAAATGGATGGGCTCCAACCCTGCTGTGATGGGTGCTGGGCGTTTGAGCAGTCTGGGCATCCTGCTTCCCTTGGGCTCTGGGAATTCACGTTCCTCCAGTGCTTGCTTTCCTATTAATGATTGCTGAGGAACTGGAGTGTGGCCGAGGAAATTCTGAAACCCCATTGCCTCTATGAATGAGCAGTTTTGCCCCAGAGTCGCATAGACGCTGTTTTGCTAGGAAGAAGATTTATGACTCTCATTGTCTTTTCTTCCCCTTTGTCCCTAACAGCTTTGTACCAGCAGCAACAGCAGCAGCTTTCCCCACATTTTCTACACCAAGAGCGTTTGTGGGCAGATCGCCAGATTCAAATTGTAGCTCTGCTAGAATTCTAGCTGTGTGACTTTGTTCAAGTGTCTCTGCCACTGAGCTCAGCTTGCTCCTGGAGTCCCATGGAAATTAAGTGAGATTAAATGTTAAGGGACCAGTGAGATAGCTCAGCAGATTAAGTACCTTCCTGTCAGCCTGAGTTTGACCCCCATAAAGGTAGAAGGAGGTAACTCCCACACCAGGGCTCATGTGCCCTCCCTCATTGGGTATGCACACATGCACGATAATAATAACGAAAAGTTCAAACACACACACACATATTAACTGTGGGTTTACTTGATGTCAGGTAAATAATTCAGTCAGTAAAATGCTTTCTGTGCAAGCATAAGAAACTGAATTCAATTCCCTGTACCCACATTAAAAACAAAACAAAACCAGGCACAGTGGCACATAGTTGTTATCCCAGCATAGGGAAGCAAAGACAGTACATCCCTGGAGCTCACAGACTACCTAGGCTAGCCCAGTCATCAAGCCCCAGGTCCCCAGGGAGAGACCCTGCCTCAAATGACAAGGTGCGGGGCGTCTGAGATTGACTTGTGCCTGACCTCTAGCCTCCAGAGCACTTGCACACATACATGCACTGTGTATGTGTGTGTGTGTTTGCATGAGCACTCTAAGCACGTACAGACTTTGTCATTATTCCTTAAGAACAGTCTATTTACTTTTTGCTATTTACAAGTTAACTGCAGGTAACTTAAATTGTTAAAAAGGATTTGTGTAGGTTCTGTGCAAAAAAAATTCACTGTTTGACAGCAAGGCTTGCACACCTGGATTTGGGTATCTGCACAGATACTGGCGGCAAAGGAAGAAGACGCAGCTCCACAAATGCCATTGTTATTGCAAATGCTTAACATGGAAACCAAAATGGCCTTTGAAAATGGCCTTTGGAACTGGAGAGAGCTGGAGGGCACATTGCCTCAGAGTCCTTGCAGGGTACTAGAAGAGACCAAACAGGTTTGCAGCCTTGTCTTCAGGAAGGTGACTGGAGGCAGCAGCAGGAGCAGATTGTGGAAGGTTTCCGGGGCTAGAGTTTCTGGGGCAGGAGGAGGCAAGATAACAATGAAGAAAGGGAAGCGGGGCCACCTCAGCCTTGCTGGCTCTTTTTCTTTTTATAATTAAAAAAAAAGTTACAAAAGCAACATAGGTCCATTGGGAAATACACAGGAATGTTTAAAGTAGAAAATAAGTTTCTAAGTGTTCCTCCGCTCGGAGGTACTATTGTTAATTCCCTAACACAGTTCCTGTTTCAGGCTCTTGAGACAACCTGGGCAAAACTTGCCTCTAGCAAGGGAAGGTTCCAGAACCCCTAGGTGTTCCAGGTGCCTCTCCACAAGAGCTGGGCTGGCAACGGGGCTGGGTTTCTAGAGCCCGTGCATCTAAACTGTGTCCACAAAAATAAGCAACAGGATTCATCAGAAGTATGTCTAGCAGCCTTTGCCCTCTCGCCTAGCCCAGAATGTTTGGGGCCGAGTCTGCTGAGCACCAAAGAAAATGTGAATTGAGCCTAGAAGGCGGCTGTCTGAACCCACGCAGAGAAAGCAGCTGACGGTGCAGTGACTGGAGACTCTTTTATTTTTGCATGTTGGAGACTGAACCCAGGGCTTCCCACCTGCTGAACTAGTTGGTGCTTCCAAAGATTTCTTATGCGTTGGGAGATGCCAGTTTGGTTTGGCTGTTTGATCTGTTCAGCCTGCAATAGTTTGGATATAGTCTAGGTATGTCTGAGAACGCCGCTGCTGGGTGGTCTCCGGTGTGGAGGTGTGGAGGTGGTGGGGCCTTTAAGAGGCAGAGCTTTGAGAGATTATATCCTCAGAGGACAGCTCCCCTAACCCCACCCCCCACCCCTCCTACTCCCCTCCCCCTCAGAAAGTTAATATGGTTCTCAAGGGACTGCTTTCAGTTCCCTCAAGAGGGTTGGCATAGAGAGCAAGCCTCCCCAAATCTCTCGGGTGTCCTGTCTCTCACATACACTCCCATCATGTCCCATCTGCAACATATGGCACAGTCCATGTTTTCTGAGCCTTAGCAGAAGAGGGGGACAGATAGAGCCACCCAGTCCTGGACTTTTAGACTCTAAAACTGTGAACTTAAATAAAACATCTTTCTTTGTAAAGTATCCAGCCTCAGATGTTTTGCTCTAGGTATAGAAAGAGACTAAGAAATACTGCTTTAGGACCTTTCTCTTTTTCCATCCATGAGATAAGGCATGGGGTTGGGGATTGGGGGATGACGATGCTGTTTGTTTGCTTGAGAGCCGGTCTCCCTGTGTGGCCCAGTCTGGCTGCAAACCCAAATCTCCCCCTCAGTCTCCGGAGTGCTGAGATTACACATGCTAAGTGTCATGCTCAGTTTACACTTACTCCCAAGGGCAAGCTGTAGAAACCCTCCCCCCCCCCCAACACGATCCAAAATAATTTAAGAGGAGGTGGAGAGGAAACACTGGCCACACCTCCATGTGCAGTAGCCAGATGTCAGGCCCCACAGGAGAGGCCTGTGCTCAAGTCTAGATTTTGATGAAAAGAGCAGACAGAGGATGGATCTATTTGCTGGCTATCAAACAAGTTTAAGTAGACAGTGGCAATCAATCACTTCAAACGCTGCAGCATCAGGGGCTGAAGAGAAGGCTCAGTAGATGAAACGCCTGCTGCAAAAGCAGTAAGACTTGAGTCCAGATATGCAGCACCCACATTAAAGCGGGGTGTGGCTGCAGGTGCCTGTGAGTCCGGTGCTCAGGAGTGGACTCCTGGGCCAGCCATTCTAGCAAAAATAGTAAGCTCCTACTTTAGCGAGGGATCCTGACTAAAAGCCGACATGGATTGTGACAGAGGAGGACACCCAATATCCGCTTCAGGTTCCACTTGTGCACAGACAGGTGAGTGTGCCTCAGTATACACGTGCACATGTACAGACATACACACACACATGCACATACATGACTAAAGAACCAATTTGATCTATCTTTTCACCTTTCATTTAGTCATCGCGTGTTATGTAATCTCACTTTTATTGACTGTAATGAACCAGAGGAGTGTAACTACTCCTATTCTTCGGGGGCAGGGGATGTGCTCACACACAGTCTTGCTCGCTTCTCTTTGTTCCTCAGCCACACAAACATTTGCGGTGGTATCAGATGTCTATCGGGCATTGTCAGTTCTTTGGTTGGCAGGAGCGGAAACTCCTTCCTGGGTGAGGAGAGGTGGAGATGGGCAGGAAATCGCTGATAATGTGATGGCTTGCAGGGCTCTCCCCTCTGATGCCCCATTGCCCCCTTTCCTTTGCCAGCGGCTCCCCTATCCTCCCTCCTGAATGTGCTCTCTAAGTCTCGCCCTAATTGAAGCATATGCGCAGAAGTGGAAACATAGGTAATGGTTTTGAACTGGCACCCGACAGCTGAAGCTGTCTCTTCTGTATTCCTCAGCATGGGAGCCTAGAGGGAGGTTGCTGAGAGACACTTCCTCTAACAAAAGGGAAGAAAAGCACTCCGACTTCCCATTCCAAATGAGAGCTTCCATACTGCACCAGGAGAATGCGGGGACCATCCAGGAAGACCCAGAATGTGGGGGGCAGGAGAGGAGTGCCTGCTTGCTTCCTAGCAGGAAGGGGTAGATGGTGGAGTTAGGGACTGTGCTCTGAAGGTCCTCTTCCACATAGCCTTTTGTCTAGACAGAGGACGCAACTCATCTTTGCATGGGAGACACATAGACCCTTAGCTTCTTCCCACACTTTCCAAAACTCCATGAGAGACCCAGGGCATTAAGGAGTACGGAGGGTTGGGAAGAGTGGTCAGTCTACCTGGTGTAGATTAATAGCCATGGAATTTCTTCCTCGTTCTTGGCTAATATTACAAGATTGTGAGATGGAAGGGTTTTTTTGTGGGGGGAGGGCAGAAAGGAGGCAAGAGTTCATTTGGGAGGTAAACAACAAGGAGAGCAGAAGCAGCAGGGAAAGTTTACCTTAAGACAAGAGGGAAGAGCCTCTGAGGGGGCGCACACCTGTAATCCCAGCACTCAGGGAGGCAGAGGCAGGGGGATCTCTGTGAGTTCAAGGCCAGCCTAGTCTACAAAGCGAGTCCAAGGCTACACAGAGAAACCCTGTCTCAAAAGAAAAGAGCCAAAAGACAGATGGACAGGCATAGGTGGGCATTTTTCATGGAGTTAACAGGTGCTCAGGAAAGTCTGACCAGTTAACAGGAAGAAAAAAAAGAAATCCTCAGTGAGGGAGGAGGTAAGGAAGTCTACCTCCTTCGAGTAGTCACAGGCTCTGGCCCAGCCCTCACACAGAGGTGAACACAGGCATAGAGAGGTCTGCCCCAGCCTCCTGACTGACAGGATCACTTCCTCCACCAGAGGAACTGCGCTCCCTGTTCTGTGCTGCAGGGGCAGCCCTGGGAGACCAGTGCTGGAGCGAGGAGTTCCTGGAGCTGGAATGATGGCTGAGGCTGGCAGATGGAAGGAAGGTCCAGCCTGAGCCTGAAGCAGTTTTGCGTAACATTAGTAATAAGTTGTGGGGGGGAGGGGGCGGGTATGGAGGACATTGCATGAGGGCTTCAGTTAAAGCCTCAAATCCTGATTTTAAAAAGCTGGGTGGAGGCAGGTGGATCCTTTTGACTTGCTGACCAGCCTAGTGAGCGAGGCCTCTATCTCAGTGAGAAACTCTGTCACAAAAACAAAAATCAAAAAACCAAGAGGGAGCATTCCTAAGGATTGACACCAGAAGCTGACATCTGGCTTCCAAAGATAGGAGTCCACACATCCAGGCCTGTCATATGGTAGCATGCATGTACCTGCATGCAAATGTTCACACACACACACACATCTCGAGAGAGAGAGAGAGAGAGAGAGAGAGAGAGAGAGAGAGAGAGAGAGAGAGAGAGAGAGAGAGATTGAGTACAGAGGGCCTCAAAGTCAATTCTTAGTCTCTAACTAGGGCTAATGGGTTGCTCCAGTTTGACAGTTAACTTGGGTGATCTTTTCTACATTTGGGGGCAGGGAACAACAGTCTACAATAACACTTATGTTGATCCTGGAGTTTTCCTATGCAGAAGCAGAACGAGAAGACCAAAAATTATTTCTCATTAACATGAAGTTTTCCCTTCATTCTTTCTTAAAAATTTATTTATTTTATATGTACGAGTGTTTTGCTCACAGTTTTTTTTTGTTTGCTGTTTTGCTTTGTTTTTTTTCACATGTATGCCTATGTTTTATGTGCATTTTAGAATACACATAACTGGAGTTATGGATAGTTATCAGTTGCCATATGGGTGCTAGGAATCAAACCTGGGTCCTTTGCAAGAACAAGTTCTCTTAACCTCTGAGCCATCTCTCAGAGATCCTGGACATAGCCCTACAGGGTGGCTTCTCAGGACCCAGCTGGATGGAAGGAGTGATCTGCGGGCAAGTCTAGAAGACACAAGGGCTACAGAGGGAGGGCTAAGGGGGTAAGAGGTACTTCAGGCACATCTGACTGTTTCAGAATGCCTTGAAATGTTTACAGAGCAGATTAGGCACATTCTCACAGGATAGGCTCAGAGAGCATTTCCAGAGGTGGCAGCTGTGTGTCATCGCCTCTCCCGAGCTGGACAGGTGCATGGGACACGGCCTCCCAGATATAAATCTCTACCTTATATTATGATCACTGCTTATAAAGCCACCAAATGCAGATTAGTATCTGGTATTATAATGTTTGGGAATAATGAAGTTGGGCTACATCTCTTGTAAAATGGCATTTTAGTGCTCTTACTCTTTTTAAATTTATTTTTATTTTATGTTCATTGGTGTTTTGCCCACATGTATGTCTGCGTGAGGGTGTCAGAAGCCCTGGAACTGGTGTTACAGGTGTTGTGAGCTGCCATGTGGGTGCTGGGAATTAAACCTAAGTCCTCTGGAAGAACAGCCACTGAGCTAAATTTCCAGTCCCATTCTTTCTCTTAAAAACCTGAAAGAAAAAAACACAAAATTTTTTCTACCCTTTAAAACCAAATAATAGTTGTTTATAAATCCTCAGTAAAACTATCGACCTCATCGGATTGCTGCAACCATGGGACAAAGGGAACACCCAGCAGACACTGTTTTCACTTCTGCAGTCACCAGCCCCTCTGAAGGACTGGGTTCTAAAGGGTGTTTAAAAGAGTTTTAAAGAGAGGACTCCTGAAGGTTTAGACTTTAGATCTAGAGTCTGGTGACTTCGGCTGAAAGAGGGATTGTCTGGAATTCAGTGCCAGGGTGCAGGTCTGCCTCCCACAGTCCACACTAAAATGCCAGGGGTCAGGGGAACACTCAGAGATCAAAGAGTTAGTGGGAAATCTGTCCTGTGTGGGCGGCAGGGGTTGGGCTGGGGGAAAGGAGCCCAGCTCTAATTCTTCCATTCCCATGGTCCATCCTTATAACCCCTGAGTTTTATGACTAAAAACTGCCCCAGATGCAGACAGGGCTTGTCTGGGAACATGCTAAGGGCAAGACAGCAAGTTTGAATCAAGTTTTCATGGCCTTCCCTGGGCAGGCAGGGAGGAACAGGCTTGGCCTTTGCTGGGGGCCTGAGGAAAGCTTTATCTGATGTATCATATCAAAAGGAGAGTGGTGGCTTTGATTCTTGTCATCAGGCTCTATCTTTGGGCTCGATGCCCAAAGGCCCTGTGATGGACACATATTTATCATTCAGGACTGAAGTCAAATACACTTTTGTCCTGTTGGTCAAAAGTCCTCAGTCCCAAACTTCCCACAGGAATTAAGCCAAGAACCAACAGGAACCATGCCTTTCTCTCAGCTTTAAAGAAGGAAAAAAAAAAAGCCAATTTGTTAAAATAAGGGAAAATTATAAGGCTGGGGATTTTTGGTCCAGTGGTGGAGTGTAGACAAACGAGATCCTGCAAAAGATTCCATCCTTTGCACCAAAGGAAGGAGGGAGGGAAAGAGGGAGAGAGGCGGGGGGAAGAAGGGAGTATTAAAGAGAGGATCATAAGGACAGCTTTGTGCAGGACCACAGTGACAAGGAGGAAGACCATGTAGAGCAAGAGCAACTGAGACTGCAGAGCTAAGGAGCAGATGGGGTCAGAGGAGGGGAACTGGCAAAGAAGCATGGAGGCTAAACCCACCCAGCAGGGTCTCAGCTGGAGATAGGCCCATTGCCTGCGGGTAAGGAGCATGAGCCACCTGGTCACACTCAGAAGGTGCTCAGACATGGAGGAGGGTACCTGGTCCAACCAACTCACAGGGTGCTTTGTTAAAAGTAGGGCTCTTTTTTTTTCCCCAGATGGGCACAGATGAGCCTAAAATTTTCTAGAGCCTAAGTCTGACCTGTGGAGACTCTGTATTGAACCCCAACGGCTCTGGGTTGGAGTAAAGGTAAAAATTATCATCTTTTATGACCCTGAGCCAGGGACTCAGAAGAAGCCTGTGCTGCAGAAAGTCACCTTTCTCTAAGACCTCGGTGTTTTAGATAAGTGCAGAGGGGAAGTGAAGCCATCTGGAGGCTCCCTGCCCTACCCTTTCCTTCGGGAAGTCTCCCTCTGCCCAGAGCTGGCTGTGAGCCTGCAGGCTGACGTCACCTCGACTTAGGTCCAGTGTTTGCTGGAGGGTATGTTTGCTCTGTGCCTTGTGTGTGCTAGGTACCATGTGTAAAGGAATGGAGCCAAGGAAGTCATAATTCCTTGTGTCCAGGAGTCCACCTAGGAGACCACTGGATAATGCAATGGCTGACAGCTTCAACTACAAAGGCTCATTGCAGCCATGATTAAGAACAAAGCCATGACCTCCTGTAGCTAAAGTAGGAAAAACCCTTTTGGTTTCTTTTGGGTGCACCCACGTCTGTATGAGGGTGCCGTATCCCCTGGAACAGGGGTTAAAGACAGTTGCAAGTTGCCATGTGGGTGCTAGGAATTGAACCTGGGTCCTCTGGAAGAGCAGCCAGTTAAAAGCAGTGCTTTTAACCACTGAGCCATCTCTCCAGCCCCACCCCTTTTGGTTTCTACTGTGGGTCACTGTGGATGCCTACCCACAAATGAATAAAAGGGGATAAATTCTAACACTTTTAGGGCAAGGAACTAGTAGAGGCAGGGTGAGGCCGACAATGCAGGATTGTTGGCAGCAGAAAACAAGGGAAGACAAGTGAAAGAAGTAGGGCCCTGTGACAGAGATACCAACTGCCATTCATTCCCTTTTCCTCCGAAGAGGTCAGAGGTCAGAGTGGGGCTTCTGGGAAAGCGCCTTAAAGGGAAAGTCCTGACAGGTACCAGCTGGATGTGGCGCTTGTTCTTTGCCCTTCTTCCTGGCACATAGACCAGGGAACTGTCTTGCCATCTCTTTTATTTAGGGGAAGGTGGTTGGATCACACACTCGGCATGTAGCACAGGCTGGCCTCAATCCTCCTGCCTCAGCCTCCTGAGTGCTGGCACACAGGCATGCACCTGACTTACCTTGTCTTTCACCACATGCAAAGCCACATGTTGACTATAGGGACATCTGAAGAGCCTGGAACCTGGCTGCACTGTGAAGAGGCTACAGCTTAGAGGTCATGTTGAAATCTGGTCCCCAGTGTGCTAGTATGCAGAGTGGGTGCTTGTTAGGATTAATCCATTTGTCAAGGCTCTGAATTACTTACCATGACAACAGTTGTTACAAATGGAGGCTACCTCCATGTTTTTGCTTATCTGCATGCGTGCACATTCCCATCTAACTTTGGCTCTATGTTATGACATTTTGTAAGGCCCAAGCCAGATGTAGCCTCCTGTTCTTTGACATACAGCCTTAAGAATTATGATCTGAGCTAGGCAGGATGGTGGTGCACGCCTGGAATAACATCAGGGAGTGAGACAGCAGGGGGACCTCTGTGAGTTCAAGACCAGCCTGGTCTACAAAGTGAGTCCAGGACAGCCAAGGCTACAAGAGAAACCCTGTCTCAAAAAAACAAAAACAAAAAATATAAGCATAAAAGAATCATTGATGTGGCCAAGCATGGTGGCACATGCTTCTAAATCCCAGAACTTGGGAGGCAGAGGCAGGAGGATCTCTGAATTTGAAGCCAGCCTGGTCTACAGAGTGAGCTCCAAGACAGCCAGGGCTTCACAGAGAAACCCTGTCTCAGAAAAACAAAACAAAAACAAAGATCATGATCTGAATAAGCTTTTTCATTTTACAAATTATCCGCCATATATTCTGCCATAGCAACAGAATATGTTTTGAGTCTCCTGCTTTGGCAGAACAGCACAAGTCTATTTAGTTAAGTCAACCCCTACTCCCCCCTGTCCTGCACACACCATGGCTGGCAGGATGCAGCCTGACTCTGTTGCCTTGTAATAGGTCACCCTGACAGATAGCCAAAGAGCTGAGTCCAAGTCCTGGCTCTAGACCTGATTAATTAGTATATGGCCTTAGGCAAATGTCCAGAACATTCGGGTGCTGGAGATGCCTGAAGGCAAGGGAAGAAAAGCTGGTCCTGCAAGTAAAGTACAATAGGCAGCGACTCAACAGGTGGTAGGTAGACCACAGGGCGGATGAGGGTTGGTTCAGTAGCAGCTGGGTGGGTGGAGTAGCGCAGCTCCAGAGATGTGAGCAGGTGGCTGTGGCGGAGCTGACAGCCCCACCCCCAGAGCTCACTGTGGGGCAGACAGCAGAGCCAGTATCACACGGAAATATGCAAGAGAACGTGGATTTAGGTCACCAGGAGCAAGGGAGCAGGACAGACGATCAAGACAAACATAAGGCATGGCCCGTATCTCCAGGAAATAGCTTCTAGGAGGTATTTTTAGCCAATAGCACATGGAACAAACAGTGTTTCTCCAGACCCTGCACCTGGTTCTGGACCCCACTCCATCCTGGGGAGGATGGACCCAGCACTGGATACAAGGTTGAGTGTGCCCAGGAGAGGTGTGTATGCAGCTGGAGAGGAGGGACAAAGAAGCAAGTAGAACAAGCTGTCTGGGAGGACCTGAAGGGTGAGAGCCTACAGAGATCATTAAAAGCCAAACCATGGACTGAGGCTGACGGTGGATGCCCCCAAACAATCCCTGGGCTTTCCTGCCTTCGCCTCAGCAGTCAGGACAGCGGTCCCTACTTATCTGTCAGGGATGTCTAAAAGCAGCACCAAGCATGTTCCTTTCAGTATACAGAATACCAATGGCAGAGGCAAGCAGATCTCTGTGAGTTCAAGACCAGCCTGGTCTATCAAGTGAGTCCAGGACAGCCAGGGCCACACAGAGAAATCCTGTCTCAAAAAGAAAAGAAAAAAAAAGAACAATAACTATTTATGACATTGTTCTCTAATAAAAGTTATCTAACACTTAAGGACTGCTTATCTCTGCAGTCCTCTGTTCCACATTTTTGTACCACAGTTGGTCTCCAGGAAGGCGAAACCACAGATAAGAAGAAATTACCACAAGGATAAACAGTGCTCAGTGAGTCAAGGCACTAGCCTCAGGGGTCATAGCACCTAAGAGGAGCAACCTACAACAGGAAAGCTTCATCTTGCCTCACAGTTTCCGAGCATTTAGGGCCACTACAGTACAGAGAACAGTTCAGTTCTTGGTGGTACAAGACTATGGCAGAAGCTGTTTATGGAGCTGGAGCAGGAACCAGGTAGCAGATATCACCTTCAAAGGCCTACCCCTAATGACAAAGGCTCCAGACACCCCCAAAGTCCCCAAGCCCTTTTCAACAGTGGTTACAGGCTCCCTAACACCCTACCTGCTGCAGGGTGTGGCTGGCACACCCTGTCCTCTACCCTGTATTTCCAATCTAGCTGCAAGTAGATCATGAGAGGTGCAAGCCCTGGTCCCCTCCACAGTGAAGCCTTTGTGCTGGGATGTATCAGGGGCCTATGCACTCAGGGTTGGGCTCACCTGGCTCCGCCCCTTGATGTGCTGTTATTTGTCTGGAGGCAGGAGGCAGGAGGCAGGGAGGGATGCTCAGTGATTTAGAGGGATGCTAATCCCTGGACCAACAATGCCTCGTTAGCAGTTTGGGCCAGACCTGGGTCAATGAGGCCTCTCAGCCCTAGCGCTTCATTCAGAAGAGAGTGAAGGACAAGAGACCATCCCTAGAGCCCCCAGACATACCATCCTGTTAGACTAGAAGCTCTTACTTGTTAAGATCATCAGCCTGTAAGGGAAACCCAGCTTCCTGGAAGCTGGGCTTCATAAGTGTGGAGAGTATTCAGAGGTTCGGTTAAACTGGGGGAGAGCATGGCTCAGAAGCACAGGGAGTCTCAACTTCCCAGCCTCCTGTTCCCACGAGCAATACAACAAAGGGAGGACAGAAGAAAGCTCAAATTTTCTGGAGTTTGTGGAAGTTACGCTGACAGTACATTTTAGCAGAAAAACTTAGATACCATCAGCCATTGGCAGCCAGAAGTCATGGTCTCAGGCCCTTTAACACAGGCTAGGATTCACGATTAATTTCAATCCCTTCTCAAAAAGGTGGGGGAAACTACTCTCATTAACTAGGTCTTTGCAATTCTGGGCCACATAGCAAAATTCTATCTAAGGAGAGAGAGAGAGAGAGAGAGAGAGAGACAGACAGAGAGACAGAGAGACAGAGAGACAGAGACAGAGACAGAGAGAGGAGGAAGAAGAAGAAGAAAGAAGGAAAAGAAAAATGTTGAAATGTTTTAAAGATAAAATTACACAACCTGCTTCACTTTGTGTTTCATACTCACCGGTATTTTTAGATTGAATTGCTTTTGCCCAACAATGAGCTCCCTGCTAATCCGAGAATTAGTGCCGGCTGAGCACTGCACTGAAATGCTAATGACATGGAGAGGGACCACTACAGTTCAGCACCCTCCGCAGTGAGAGATTTGCCTGACCTGAGGCCAGTTTATGAGTCCCACAAAAGCTCGCAAATCTACCATGATGAAGAAGAAAGAGATGGGGTTAGGACCCTTCTTGTTGGATAGGGCTTTTGATCTCTGGAAAACAAAGTATTCACTTTCCTGAGGGGAATTCAAAGGTTCTTGGTTGGATTTGAAAAGGGGTCAACCTCGGAACTGACTCAGAACACTGAGCTTGGTGGGGCAGCTGCGGTGGACAAGCAGATTGTTTTGGTTGGTTGGATTTTTGGTTTTTGTTGTTATTTTGTGGTAGTGGGCCTGGTACTGGAGATAGAAACCAGCTTGGCAAATATACTCTACCACCAAGTCATGCCTCGGCGTTAAGTAGATTGTTTTTGTTGTTGTTTGGTTTGGTTTTAATGTTTTCATTTGTTCATTTGTTAGATTGATCTTGAATTTATGTTAATCCTCTTTTGCCTCCGCCCTCCTGAATACTGGGATTGTTAACGGAAAGTTACTTAACTGAGTTTCTGAGGGGATTCACTGCCAGATCAGGCCTTTTATTATTTATTTGTAACTAAGAAATAACGGACTGAAAGAACTAGGACCCTTCCGGAAGCGCTGGGTAAGCTCTGGTCCTAGACTTCCCAAAGTTGACGAGCTCAGGATTGGGGACCACAAGACATATTTAAGGAATGCCAAATGACTGAATGGACTTGGGTTGTGTCCTGGTTTGACTCTCCGTTGCTGTGATAGACACCGTGACCAAAAGCATCTTGTAGTGGAAAGAGCTTATTTGGCTTACACGTCATGGAATACAATCCATCGCTCGGGGAAACCGGGGTAAGAACTCAAGGCAGGGACCTAGGGCCGGAGCTGATGCAGAGACTGGGGGGAATGCTGCTTCCTGGCTTGCTCAGCCTGCTTTCTTATACAACCCAGAGGCCCCTAACCAAGGGTGGTGAGAAGACCACTCCTCTCACCTCCCCCCCCCCCCAAAAGGTACAAGTCCCAGGAACTAGGCCATAGGTCACTAATTCCAGGAACAAGGCAATAACCCTAACCCTACCCAAGGAATAGCCTGGAGAAAACCCACAAAAATGTGCTTTGACCACTCACCTCTGGTAATATTTATCCATCACCGATATCCGGAGCTAGAGCTTGTAAAAAAGACCCTACTGCGTTTGTATCAGAATCAGCCTCCTTGGTAGTCTTTGGGGTCCAAGAGACTTGGGCATAACAGTTCACCCCATGAACTGCCCCTCTCCCCCTTCCCCCATGAGGAATTAAGAAAATGCCCAGTAGGTCTGCCCACAGCCTTTCAGAGGCATTTTCCCAATTGAGGTTCCTTCTTCCCAAATGGCTCTAGCTTATGTCAAATTAACAAAACTAGCCAGCACAGAGCACAACAAATCAGTGGGAAAATCTGATCAATGTAATGCGTTCATTTTTATTGCATTTATTTATTATTTATTTATGCCACAGAGCATACATGGAGATCAGAGAACATTTCGAGGAATTAGGTTCTCTCCTTCCACCATACGGGTCCTAGGAATGAAATTCAGGTCACCGGTCTCGGCAGCAGGCACCTCTCCCCACCCAGCCATCTCACTGGCCCTCTAGGCTTCTTTAGTTTTATGAACAATGTGTTCCCATAACTCTGAGCCACGTATGGGCATCTGGCAATCACCATGTGGACTTGACAAAACCAGTCTCACACCTAGACCTTACTTTCCTCACCTGTCAGTTGGTTTCTATGTCTCCAACAACTTTGAGAAGGTCAGCTAGACTTTCTTCTTGTCAAGGCAGTGTGGGCATCCATTGAGCTGAGATGAGACAACTGATCCCAGCCCTAGGCTTCCTTGGCTCAGGGGCCACGGTGATGCTGCTTAGTGTTTCTGAGCCACGGCATCAGAAAAGTTTACTCTCAATATGATTTACAGCTGTTTTTATGTTAATGTGTGTTTTGCTTCCACGTGTCTACGTGTACCATGTGACTACCTGGTGACTGTGGAGGCCAGAACAGAGCATCAGATCCCTAGAACTAGAATTTCGAATGGTTGTAAGCTACCAAGTGGGTGCTGAGAATAAACCCAGGTCCTGTGTAAGAGCAGCCAGTGCTCTTAACCAGTGAGCCATCACTCCAGCCCACAGACTCTTGTCTTTCAGTTACTGGTTTCTGAGGTTCGAGTTCACCGTCACTTGGCATTGATGCCTGAGGTGAGGCAGAACATATGGCAGGGAGCATGTGGCAGAGGAAACTGCTTACTTCAAGGCAGTCAGGAAGCTGAGATAGAGCTACCTGAGTGTCAGTATCCCCTTCAGTGGCATGGTCCAATGATCTAACTTCTGCCCTCTTGGTTCTACATCCTCAAGGTCCACCACCTCCCAGTAATTTTCTAAGCTGGTAACCAAGCCATCAATGAACACAATGGCCTTTGGCAATACAAATAATAGCATTTGTCCCTTGTCTGGGTGATTTCTATTAGATACAGAAATTGTATTGTATAATAGAGAAGGGATCTTTTAGTACTGAGCTGTAGAATGCAATCCAATCAGTGGGATGTGATTTGGAGAGAACTTTTCTTTGTGTTCTTTTTATGATATGGTCAGCAGGTTTGCCTACAAGCACAGGGAATCAGAGAGAGCTAACTGCACTCTCTGGTGAGCAGTGAGGCCTAGACATAGGAGGCTTGGCAAGCCACATGGGGCCACATGAGAAAGATACCAGCCCAATCAGAGGTGAAGTGAAGGTTTAGGCCAGGGCCTTTCTTGAGGCTTTCACAGGAAAAGCAAGGTGGGGCCACGTGGATGGCTTGGGATGGGCCAGCTTGAATAATTCCAGCAGGTTCTAAACTTGACAGGTGGTGTTAGGCTGCCCTGTACCTCACTTATTACCTCCTCAGGCACAGTCAAGGACTAGCTCTGCATTGTGAGTTTTTAATCTCTCAGATCTGCCCCCAGGGCTCAAGGAAGGCCAGTCTCTCTATCTGCAGCTTCAAAGGATGCTTTTCTTTTATTTCATTATTATTTGGGTTTGTTGTTGTTGTTGTTGAGACAGGCTTTTTCTGTGAGAAGCCCTGGCTATCCTGGAACTCACTCCATAGACCAGGCTGGCCTTGAACCCACAGAGATCCACCTGTCTCTACCTCCCAAGTGTTAGGATTAAAGGCAAGCACTACCATGCCTGGCTGCCACAAAGGATTCTTAAAGTGCTGAAACATCTTTATTTACATGGGATTTTCTAGAGCAGTACCAAGGATATCAGGACCAGGGATGTAGCCTACTGGTAGAACATTAACAGACAATACAACACAACACAACACACTGCATACATGTATGTATATACATACATATGTACTCTTCTTTAAATTCGCCTTAAGTATTATCCCAAAGTGGTATCAGAAACTGACCCTGAGTGCTATTGGGAAGTGGGGTACTCTGCTCTCAGTAGTCATCAGCGATCAGAGCCTAAGATCAAAGACTCGAAGAGGAAGAGACTCCAAAGCTTTGTTTTGTAGAACTGGGTGCTCAGAGATTACACTGTTATTGATAAGGAATGATCTTGAGATTTTACTAAACACCATTTGCCAAGAAAACATGATGAAAGCACTTCCTAGTTTCATGTTACCACATGGCTTCCCCGAGGCCAAGAGGGTCTACATTTCTCCCAGTGGGAGTGTCTGTGTTGCTACTGGTTGCTGACTTGATGTTGAATTAAAAAAAAAAAAGCAAAACAACAACAAAAATAAACAAAACAAAACTAACCGCATCGATGGCTCATTGTACATTTCTTTTATAATTAACAAGGGTAAATAGGTTTTCCTATGGCTGTTGGATAAAGATGTTTTTCAGTGCTTAAAATATCTTTCTTATATCCTTTGCTTTCTGGGATATTGTTGGATTTTAGAATCTTATTTATTAACTTCTCTAGGGCCACTGAGGCAAATGATCATAAAGCCCATGGCTTGCAGAGCATGCATTTATTCTCCTGCAGTTGGAGAGACTGTATGATGAAATCCAACTGTCAGCCGAGCCCTGCTTTCTGAAGGCTCACGCAGGGCTCCGGCCCCCTACCATGCTTCTTCCAGCTTCTACTGGCTGTCAGGAGTTCTTCATAGCCCTTGGCTTCAGACATCACACTCCAGCCTCTGCTTTGTCTCACATTGCGTTCTCCCTGTATACCTATGTCCAAACACCCCTCCTCTTGTGTGCTGAGTGTGCGTGTGTGTGTTCACATGTATGTGGAGCCCCGAAGTTGATATTGGTACCTCCTCAATCATTCTCCACCTTGCTTTTTGAGACAGAGTCTCCATGAACCTGGGCTTACTGGTTTGGCAAGACTGGTTGGCCAGCAAGCCGGAGGGTCTCTCCCGCCTGTCTCCTCCCCCACTTGCTAGGATTACAGGCACGTACCACCAAACCTAGTTTTTACATGGGTACTGAGGATCTGAAATCGGATCCTTGCGCTTGTGTACCAATACCTCACCAGCTAAGCCATCCCCCTCACCTTCCCTCTTCTCACAAAGACACCAGTTGGATTAGGGGCTACCCTATCCGGGTACAAACTCATCTAAACAACATCTGCAAAGACCCTGCTCCCAAACAGGACCCATTCCCAGGGACCAAGGCTGCAACCTGCCCTAGGGAGCACCATACAACCTGTAATAATACTTAAAAGGAAAATATGAGTAGGAGGTTCTCATGCAGAGAAGAACGAAACATCTGTATGTGGGTGACAAGGCAGTGAGGATGTGTGCAGGGATGCCACTGCGTGTTATAGACAGGCACTGCCAAGAGTCACATTCCCTACCATTGAAATCATCTAGCTCGGCAATATGAAAGGGAGAGAGCACACCCTCCAAGGAACTGAGTGTGCATGCATTTGTAGAGCAATTTTCCTAATGGCTGCACCCAGTCGTGTCTCTCAGTCTGTGGCTGTGCAGCAGGCAGCCACGTCTCAGGCTCCTTTCAGCTCCAGTCACCAGGGAGCACACAGCAGTAAACCCATTGGCTACAGTCTTCTCCTGCTACTTCATAAGTGTGATTTTGCTACTGTTGTGAATCATAACGTAAATATCTGTGTTTTCTGATGGTCTTAGCAACCCCCAAAGGGGTCTTGACCCACAGGTTGAGAAACACTGCTGTAGGCAAACCAGAGACCCTTTCTCAAAAGAGCATTTTTATAATGACTCCTGAGGTTGTCCTCTGGCCTCTACACACACATGCATTTGAACACATAAATGCACACACACATACATATAATAAAAACACTAATCTTAGTGAGCTGGGTGTGACAGTGCTATCTGTTATCTAAGAACTTGAGAGGCCTAAACAAGATGATTGTGAGTTTGCAGACAGCAAAAAGACACTCCCCCTCCAAACTATAAGAGTGAGTAAAGCTAACTTTTGGGCTTAACGTGTAGCTCAGCGCCAGGGTGATGACAAAGTTTGCATAAAGTCCTGGGTTTGATCTCCTGCACAGAATTAGTTAATTAAAATAATAACAAATTTAGTCTTATACAATCATTACAAAAATAGAACTGGAGGCTCCCCTTTCTGCCTCTTGAAGTGCTCCATAATATTAGCAGCCGACAGACCAGGGCATCAATGTGTGCACGACGCCACTTACTAATCTACAGGCTCATTCAGAATCCACAAGGATGACCACTCCCGCAAGCAGCAGTGACTTCACCACTTAGAAGACTTCATGTTTGGATTCCACCAGAGGAGTGCTCGGCTCCTAGCCACCATGGTGTCTGTGGGGGAACACTGGTCTGACCGTACTCATCCAGGGGTCCTCTTCTCCTGGAACCCTTTTTTCAGCCTTCTAACTTTTATAATGCTTCTCAGAACTCTGAGGCAATGACTTCAGTAACTGATACATTTAGGGGTGAGAGATGAGGGGCATGAGATCTGTATGTCTTAAATGAATGGTCTCAAGGATACCTAGTTTATGTCCTAGGGTGATCCAACCAGACACTTCTAGTAGATGTGTTCTGAAAGTAGATCTAGAAAAATCCCAGGTGTCTAAGGGCAAGGACACAGGAATATGGGTGCACCTGTCTCCCCTTTTCTGCGTTTCCCTTCCCCATATCTTAATCTCCTCCTCACACTCTCTGAAACATGAAAGAATCAAAACAAACAAATTCTTAATAGTCTGGTAGGGTAAGGTAGGAGGAGAGGGGAATGCATCAAGACAGAGACCCATGGGACTGGCAAAATGGCTCATTGGGTAAAGGCACTGACCACCAACCCGGGTGAGGCACGTGGGAGAGGAAGGGGACGGACTCTTCTAGCTGTCCTCTGACTTCCGCATTTACACCTCAGCTCTCATGTGTGCTTCAGCCTTCCCCCCCCCCCCCCAGCACACAAACACAGAGGCTCTGTGTGGATGTCCTGCTCATCGTCTTAACCATCCTGAAGAATCCTGCTCATTTTTGTTTTCATCAATTGGTGGTTCTGTCTTAAAAGATGAATGAGTCAAGGCAAGAAGCTTTTCTAGGGCTCAGCACTCAGGGGCAGAGGGATGGTGTTATCCCCCCAGATTTGTAAGTTTCTTTTAAGAAGCTCAACCTTGGTGGAGTTACAGGGCACGTCAGTTATTCAGTTAGTGTGTGTCATCTCCCACACTGTACTTAACACCTTACACAGGGAAGCACAGAGCATTCATCTCTGGGGTTGTGGGGTGGGGGTGGGGGTTACCTTTTCCAGAAACTTTCTGGTTAGCTCTTGCAACGACTTAGTCTCAGGTCTGAAATGGGCCTCTCAAATGAGGCACAGAAGTGGGGGTTCACTTTTAATGCTTTGCTTCCTTGCTAGTGGTCTGTGGTCTTAGAAAAGTAGCTAGTGGTCTTAGAAAAGCATTTACTCAAGTTTCTCATGTGTAAAATGGAATAGCACCAACTTCTATGTGTGCCCTAAAACTGATCTCACATGCATTAAAAGAGCCTGGACCAAGGTCACCATAGGAATCTCTTCACACATCACACATCTAGGAGGAGAGGGGGATAACTTCCCACTATAAACCAGTGACCCCTCCATGCTCCATGGAAGCCAGTCTTTATTACCCTGTGAGGCCATGGCTTTTTTTTTTAACCCTTTTTGTTTGTTTGTTTGTTTTTAATTTTTAGAGATAGGGTTTCTCTAAGCAGCCCTGGCTGTCTTAGAACTCCATCTGTAGACCAGGCTGGCCTCACACTCAGAATCTGCCTGCCTCTGCCTCCGGAGGGCTGGGATATTAAAAGAGTGCTCATTCATGATTTCTACCCTCCCTGCTAAGACTGAAAGCTCAGTTTCCACAGCAATGGAAACTGTCTCTGCCTGCAGCAAGGCATGTCCACAGCCAGGAGGCACTTTCTAAACAGAAAGGGAGAAGTTGTAGAGGAATTTTAATTCAGTACATGGCTGCTCTAGCAAGAGATCACAACCAAAGAACCTCTAGGTCTGTGTAATCCAGCTGGAATGAAGACACAATGGGTGGTGATCAACACACACACACACACACACACACACACACACACACAGAAGCAGATCTGAGTTCAAGGCCAGCCTGGTATAGACCAAGTTTCAGGTAAAGAAAAGCTTAGGTCCAGGCATGGTGGTAGACACCTTTAATCCCAAGCAATGAAGGTAAAGTTTGTTTGTAGAAGGAAGAACCCATGTTTGAAAGTGATGCCAAATTGAGTGGCAGGAAAAGGGATGAATCAGGGAAATATTTGACAGAATAGGATGTGCCCAACTGTCACAGAACAGAGAGGAAAGAGAAGCTACTAAGGGAGCAGCACAGAATGAAAGAGGAGAGAAGGCAGTTCTACAGAGAGAGGTTGAAGAGAACAAGCTAGACACAGGTGAAGACAGAACGAGCCTGTACAGAAGGACAAGCCCAAGGGGAGGGTTGAGGAACAGATGCCTGTCAACCCTACATCCTCTGTCAGAACAAGAATGGAAGAAGAACAGCTATCACCCAGCACCCTTTGTGTTCCAGATGCGTACCCTGTTATGCAAGAAATACAGAAAAAATAATCTTTTTTTAAATATGAAAGTTCCTAATCTTATATTTATTTATTATTTGTACAGTATTCTGCAGGGCAGAAGAGGGCATCAGATCCCATTATAGCTGGTTGTAAACCACCATGTGGGTGGGTGCTGGGAGTTGAACTCAGGACCTTTGGAAGAACAGCTAGTGCTCTTAACCTCTGAGCCAGCTCTCAGCCCCCCAGAAAAAATAATCTTGTATAAGATTCAGAGTGGGAGAGAGAGGAGAGAGAAAGAGAGAGAGAGCATCTCAGTGCACAGGCTGTAAATGCATCTGCTTAGTGTGCTTCGGTCCCTGTGAGCTCCTGCCTAGCTCCCCAGCGCTGGGACCTGGCTGCAGCATGGCAGACATCAAGTGTCAGAATCTCTCCTCCAGGCTCTGAGCATGGCTTAGCTGACATGCCATGATCTGGGTCCAGAGATACTGAGATGCCAGCCCTGGGTTCTGGGGCCGCAGTGTGAGCCACCAGGTATCTTCCTGCCCAGTGAACCTACTTAGCTGTGATTCTCCCTGCTTGAGCCTTTCAGCTTCTGCCCAACCCTGTCTTGGACTTAAGGCTCTGGTCCCTTGCCAAAAAACCCTTACTTCCTCCTCAAATCGCCATGACTCTAGACCACACAGCAACAGGAAGCCACTGGGTGGAATGAGGTCACAGGAAGGGAAAAAGAAAAAAAATCTGGTGAATGCATTAGGATAGAACCAGCCAATGTTTCCAATGCTAGTACATTAAGAAACCTGTTCCTAAGCTGTCTTCTCAAAGCTCTTCGCAGTGCCCTGGCAGCATAGCCACCACTTCAGGAAAAGCAGAAAGGCACTGTCCTGGCTAGTTTTAGGTCAACTTGACGAAAACCAGAATCATCTGAAAGGAGGGAACCTCAGTTGAGAAAATGCCTTTGTAAGATCCGGCAGTAAGGCATTTGATTAATCAGCGATTGATGGGGGAGATTCCAGTCCCTGGTGGGCTGTGCCACTGCTGGTCTGGTGGTCCTGTGTTCTATAGGAAAGCAGGCCAAGCAAAGCCGTGAGGAGCAAGCCAGTAAGCAGCACCCCTCCACGGCCTCTGCATCAGCTCTGCCTCCAGGCTCCAGCCCTGTTTGAGTTCCTATTCTGACTTCTTTCAACGATGGACTATGATGTGGAAGTGCATGCCAAATAAACCCTTTCCTCTCCAACTTGTTTTTGGTCATGTTTCGTTGTAGCAATGGTAACTTGATAAAAATGTATAAATTCTACTGCTTCATGTACCACAGAACCCAACCAGCTGGATAAGCAGTGGAGACTCCTGCTTTTCTACTGAAAGGTATTAATTAGGCTTTTCATCCATAGCTGTTGCATTGTGATTGAGTGAGACTATTTCAAACAAACAGACTGCAGAGTCTTTGAATGGAATATAAAGCTTGACCCTTTAGGGCATGGGTTTTCAGCCTATGGGTCACGACCCCTTTGGTAAACCCCTCTCCAGAAATATTTACATTACAGTTCATAACAGTAGCAAAACTACAGTTATGAAGTAGCAACAAAAGTAATTTTATGGTTGGGGTTACCATAACATGAGGAACTGTATTAAAGGGTCTCACCACTAGGAAGGTTGAGAGCCACCGCTTTAGGGGAAGGAATTACATCCAGAGGAAGTGTCAGCACTGCCCTTCCCTTGTGTCCCTTTAACTGGGCTCATCTGAGGGCTCAAAGGACACAGTGACGTGTTTTGCACTGTGTTTAGGGACAGGGTAGGGGCAAGTGTGTGGAAAGCAGCTGTTTGAGACTATTCCTGTATGGACTAGTCAACAGCTCACTTTTTCCTTCCCTCCCTCTCTCCCTCTCTCCCTTCCTTCATTGCCTTTCCTTTTTCTTTTATTGTGTATGTGTGATGCGTACATGTCTGCATGCTATTGTTGTTGTTATTGGTGGTGTGTGTGTGTGTGTGTGTGTATGTATGTATGTATGTATGTATTCATGCATGCATGCTCCTGCACATGTTGAGGCCAGAAATCAATGTTGTGCTGAGTGTCTTCTACATCTCTCCATGCTCACTGCTCCCAAAACTGAGAATCAAATCCAGGGCCTTGTGTTTGCTAGATAACCACTCTACCACTGAGCAAACTCTTCAGCTCCTCCACCTTATATTTTGAGTCAGGGTCTCTTACTGAACCCAGAGCACACCAGTTTGCCTTGTCTGGCTGTGAGCCATGGGTTATGCATGTCTTTGCCTCTGCCCTTAACCCCTCCCCGGGGGGGGGCGGGTACCGACATGGCAGCTTTCATTGGGTGGTGTGGATTTGTACAGCACGTACTTTGCACAGTGAGCCATCTCCCCAGCTCTTTCCTCCTCTCCTTCTTTACTGTGCCAGGTATTGATTCCAGACATGAGCAAACGCTCTACCAAGTACTGCTCCTCCCTTTCCTGGGCCAAGTCTACTGAGAAATTATTGGCTTCCATTTAGAGACAGAAATGGATGCTTATACTCGCTAAGGTGATAGATTAAGAACCATGCAGCCTCTAGTCTGACCTACAAAGCTTTTGACAGATAAGAACAATGCATAGGCCTCTGTGATAACCCATGTAGATAAACACAGTTTGTAAATAGTATCTAAAATGTTCTTATTAATGATGTCATTCTGGAAAGTCAGCAGAAACTTTTAATAATTGCCCAAAACTTTCTCATTTTTCATAAGTATTTTTAAAAACACCCACTATGTTGTGTATTTAGTTAGTATATATTTTTGTCCCTGGATGTTTTCCACTATACTTGGCTGCATTCTCTATGTCCTAAAGCTTTCTACCTGCTATAGCACTTACATTTCTCACCCCCTTCTCTCTCTCCCCCCCTCTCTTTCTTACACATACACAAACACACACTTCAGACAAACTTAACATCTCTCCTCATTTTGAACATCCATGTAATTTCCAGTCTTAAAAGACCATGTCCTGACACTGAATGTTTTTGTCCTAAGAAAATGACTCATTCACTTGGAGGTAAAGGAGACATTTGGGGATTCTTTTTTGGTTTTGTTTGTTATTTTTTCAAGACAGGGCTTCTCTGTGTAACCTTGGCTGGCCTGGACTCACTTGGCTGCCCAGGCTGGCCTCGAACTCACAGGGAATCACCTGTCTCCCTCCTTGGTCCTGGGATTACAGATGTGCACCATTATACCAGGCTCCTTTTTGGGATTCTTGATGTGTATCAATGGCTTCTTTCCCTAAAGGTTTCTAGACAACCCTCACTGCCAAGGGAGACTGAGTGCACTGAGGGAGTCCGAGAAGACACATGGCAACAGGGCTGGACTCTGAGCTATGCTCAGGGCCATCAAAGCTCAGCCAGCAGAGGAGATTGCTCCTCAATCTCTGTCTTGGTCTCAGCCAGGCCAACCCATTCCACCATTTTTTTAACTAGCCACTGAATTTTTAAAATTGTAATAAATACACGTAATGTAACTTATCATCATGGCAATTTTAAGTGTAGAAATACATTCAGAGGACTCTGCACCCACTATCACCACCCACTGTCTAAAAGGCTATGCCCACTGAATTCCCTCTTCCCTTCCATGCAGGCTCCCGCTGACCACCATTACACCCTCTGTCTCAGTGAAGTCACACAGCATGTGTCTTTTGAAAACTTATCTCCTTTGACATAATGTCCTTAAGGTTGTAGGTAGCCTGACAGAAGGCTCTTCTTATGGTTGTATGTCATCCCAACTGTCCCTTGTTAGTCAGCTTTCTGTGACTGTAACGCATTCTCAAGATGATCAAGTATAAAGAGAAAAGGGGATGTGGTGGTGCACGCCTGTAATCTCAGCACTGAGGGAGGCAGAGGCAGGCAGATTTCTGTGAGTTCGAGGTCAGCCTTGTCTACAGAGGAAGTCCAGGACAGCTAAGGCTACATAGAGAAACCCTGCCTCAAAAACACCAAAAAGCAGAAAACAAACAACAAAAAAAGAAATGAAGAAAAGGACTGGTGCTCTGCTGGTAGAGTCACTGCTGAGCAGGTATGAAGCCCTGAGTTCAGTATTCAACACTGAAAGCAAAACAGGCTTGCTGATAGCAGCATCTGGAAACCGACCCTTTAACAGAACAGGACTTTGGAGGAACACCTCGGACAGAGCCTTTAGCATACACGTATTTACATCCATTAGCTATTATTAGAATGCAGAGGTGGGTACAAACACTGGGTCAAGACCCAGCTTTCAAATCTTTACATTTCTCATTGCATTATTTAGTGTGTGTCTGTGTGTGTGTGTGTGTGTGTGTGTGTGAGTATATGTGTGTGCACATGCCTGTGTGTGGCACGCATGTGGAGGACAGAAGAAAAATTATAGGAACTGGTTCTCTCTTTCCACCACATGGGACCTGGGGATCCAACTCAGGTTGACGGGGTGGGAGGTTGGTGCCCCCACCTGCTGAATTCAGTTCTTTGTGAAACATACCCATAATTACTGACCATGCAGTTGTCTGTCTTTTAGAATAATAAAGCCTTATATTTGCTGTTGTATTCCTTTGCCCAGAATGAAGCATGCTTTTTCACCATTTTGATTAGGATTATCACTACTGCTCAGAAAATAAACTTGTAAGGGTCTGAGGGATTTGCATCAATCTTGCCTTTTACTTCTGTGTACAGTTTTACAGAGTAAGGCTTTTTTTTTCTGTTCCCAGAAATGAATCTGCTACATCAGAGTACAAATTGGAAACTAGAATTAAATGGAAATCAACTGGCTATCTTAGTTTGTTTCTGTTGTTGCAACAAAATACCCCAGACTGGGTATATTACAAAGAAAAGACATTTATTTGGAGACTAGATTTGTAAGATCTGGTGGCTCCCATATGCTCAGCTTTGGTGAAACCTCTGGCTGCATCTCAGCATGGTGAATAGCATCACAGCGGGAAAACTTTGCCTTCTTGCCCAGCCTCAGGTACTCTGTTACAGCAACAGAAAAATAGCGTACTGCCGCTGGCCCCTCCCTCTGCACCTCTGCTTCCTCTACCAGCTGTTTCAGCTTCTATCCTATGCCCATCTTAAATGGATGCTACTTTCCTTTCTTTGGTAAACCCCTTCTGTAACTCTGTGCTCTTGGAAATCTTATTTATACAACACTGATATTACACGGTCTCATGTAGCTGAAGACCCAAAGCAGGACCTATTCCTATTCTGCTTCAGCACAGAATAAAAAGGTCAGGAACTAGTTCCGGGCCTGACTACCCTGACAGAAGTGCCACTTACCAGGCCTTCAGGATAATAAGGGTTAACCAAAATCCTAGCTGGCCCCTTGGGTCTCTCAGAAACCTCCTCCCAGACTGGCTCAGTCTCAATCATGTCTTCCTTTGGTCCCACACAACCCTGAAACCCTCATGCTGCCTCTTTGTTTGTGAATGGAGTTTACATTCCTGGAGGGCTAGTCACCAACCAAGTCAGAGTTCTCTCATGTGGCATGCTGTACAGAGCCCTTCCTGGTAGAGATACTCATGGAAACCATGAACAATAAACAAGGGACTCTCATGAAACAAATATCAAGGCCAATGCCCTCCCTCACCATCCTGCCCTCTCTGCCTTTGTCAAGCTTCCCAAGTCTCTCTCCCACAGCACTGCTAGACTAGGATTCTCTTGTTACCATGTTCTTCCTTATCCAACTTGTTTGGTCCATGAAGCCTTCTGCAGCCAAAATGTCATGAACAAGATGGAATCAGCAGCTTGTGAAGATTCTTAACTCTCCAACCAACTTCCCCTCATATTTTAAGGCCCTGCTCAATCATATTAGGAATTGTGTTTGTGACACTGGTCACCTGTGTGTGTGTGCACCTGGTCACCTTTGTGTGCATACCAAGTATTTGTGTTTCTGCTTCAGATCTGGAGTCCTTCCTGAGTAGCATAACAAGGAAGAAAGCTAAGGTTGGTTAACTGTTCAACAATAGCCAGGGTATGGTAGCACAGAGATGTACCCCAGTGCTAAAGCTTGGGTGTGGTGGTTTGTTCTAAAGAGTCATGCATGGAAGACCTGGTGTTCACTGTGAGGTAGCTAGACATTTAAGAACTAGGTTTAGACTGGACGCAGAGGTGGTGTAATCTCAGCCACTCAAGGAGGCTGAGGCAGGAAGATCACAGGTTCAAACCTGTGACTATAGAGTTCAAGGTTAGCTAAAACAATTTAGTGAGGCACTGCCTTCACATAAAAAGTGAAAAGAGAGCCGGGAGCAGTGACGCATGCCTGTAATCCCAGCACTGTGGGAGGCAGAGGCAGGTGGATCTCTGTAAGTTCAAGACCAGCCTGGTCTACAAGGTGAGTCCAGGATGGCGAAGACTTCACAGAGAAACCTTGTCTCAAAAAAAAACAAAAACAAAAAAACAAAAAAAAAAAAAAAAGGGAAAAGAAGACTGGGAATAAAGCTCGGTGATAGGATACTGCCTAATACGAGTGAAGTCCTAGTTTCAATGTTAAGCACTACAAAGGACAGGAGGAAGAGGATTCTGGTAGGAGACTCGTGGGCTACTGCTCTCACAGGGGATAACAAAAGTGAGTGGATTTATAGAATTTTTGTGGTTGAGGTAGTTAGAATATGCTTGGTTCCAGCTGGTGGAACGGTTTGGGAAGGATTAGGAGGTGTGGCTGTGTTGGAGGAAGGGTGTCCCTGGGGACAGGCTTTGAGGTTTTAAGGTCCATGCCATGCCCAGTTAGCTCTCTCTGTCTGTTTAATGGTTGTTGTATCAACCCATGAGCTCTCAGCTATTGCTGCAGTGCCTGCCTGCCAGCGCCCATGATTCCCAACATGGTGGTCATGGACTCACCCTCTGAAACTGGATGTCCAATAAACTCTTTCTTCTGTGAGTTTCCCTGGACATGGTGTCTTAGCACAGCGACAGAAAAGTAATAAAGACAATGGTCCTTCAGTAAATTTTTACAAGAGGGAGTTATGAAAGGGGCAAGCCTTGAACCTTGCCTTTTTGCTCTACAGAACTATCAAACTAGAAGAGAAATAATCCCCATTTAGCTTTTCAGTTACATGATAATGTGTACTGTCTGTGTCATTGTGTAAGTATGATTTCTGGGAGCTTAAAGTAACAATTAGGGTTTACCAGAGAAGGAAATGACACCAACCCACCAAGCAGGCAGGCACAGGACAGAAGCTAAAACCCTGGAACCCACAGAGGAAACAGAGGTGAAGAGAGAAAAGCTGCCCTGCGCCAACCATCATCACTTCGTGCTGATCACTGTAGTACCTTTCCATCCCTGGGACCCATCACTTAGCGGGTCCAGAATGAAATGAAACGACACAGTATAGAACATCTGGGTGCATCTGCTGTCAGTGCTGGTGGTATCTTCTCTCCACCGCCCTCTACCTGTCTGTGTGATTCAGAGGTGAAATAGCTGTGTGACCATGGGTGTGGTCAGAAGTTGGAGACACAGCCTCACATTTGCTTTTTTTTTTTCCTCCTATTTTCACATCTTCCCATTAAGTCTTTGAGACTCTCCTGTCTATGATGGTTTATGTAACTTGTCTACTGGATGAGATCATATGGGGGCTGACAAGTCCAAAATCTGTACAACAGACCCACAGGTTGAAGACTCAGGTTGGGAATGCTAATTTTGCAAGCTTTACAGTCACATCCTCTAGACCTGAAGCAGAAACACATCATCATTTGGTCAATGACAATATTGGCTTAAAAAAACAACAAAACAAAACTGAAAATAGATTCCTCTCTCATACAATACATTCCAGCCAGTTTCCCCTCCCCCCGCTCCTCTCAGCTATCTCCCACCCTCCTCTTCCCCAGATCCACTCCCCCTTCATTTCCTCTTCAGAAAAGAGCAGGCCTCCAAGGGATGACAGCCAAACAGGACAAAACACCATACAATAATACAAGGGGAAAGCCCTCATATCGAGGCTGAACAAAGCAAACCCAATAAGAGGACAAGAGTCTCAGGATCAGGCAAAAGAATCAGAGACACGCCGGTTCCCATTGTTAGGAATCTCACAAGACACCCAGCTGACAGCCATAACAGATATTCAGAGGACCTAGCGCAGAGCCCTGGAGGGCCTGTGCTTGCTGTTTCAGTCTCTGTGAGCCACGTGACACATGCCTCATCGATTTGGTGGACCATGTTCTCCTGGTGTCCTCCATCCGCTCTGACTCCCACAGTCTTTCCCACTTCTCAGGGGTCTCCCAAACTGAGGGGAGAGACTTGATGGAGACTTCCAATTTAGGCTCTCTCCCTGCGTAATGTCTCGGAGGGCTTCCAATCAAAATTTCTCAATCTTAAGGCCTTCCGCTGCCTAGATGGTGTCTATTCACATTATCAAGGGCTATCTACTCCACTTAAAATCTGTAGACTTAAATGGTTTTTTTTTAATGTAATTTATTTATTTTTATATCAATCACAGGTTAGGTACTTTGCGTCCCAGGCGTAGCCCCCTCTCTCATTCCCTCCCACTCTCCCCATCCCTCCCTCATCTCCTCCCCACCCCCTCCAAGTCCACCAACGGGGGAGGACCTCCTCCCCTTCCATCCGACCCCAGATCATCTTGTCTCCTCAGGGCTGGCTGCAATGTCCTCCCCTGGGATCTAGCCAGGCTGTTACTCCCTGGCGTGTATGGGGGAGGGTCAAAGAGCCAGCCATCGAGTTCATGACTGAAACAGTCCCTGTTCCCCTTACTAGGGTCTTCAGTTGGACACCGAGCTACCATGGGCCACATCTGAGCAGGGGTTCTAGGCCATATCCATACATGGTCCTTGGTTGGAGAAACTGTCTCATATAAGACCCCTGTGCCCTGCTCAGTTTGGTCTTTGTGGAGCTCTTGTTCTCCCCAAGTCTTACTAACTTCCCCTATTTTTATTATTATTTCCCGCCCTCTGCCGAAGGCTTGGTTGTGAGTGTAGACTTAAATGTTAATTACATCTTTAAAACAAATCGCTGGCAACATGTCAGACTGGTATTTAACTAAACCACTGGGCCACTGGTGGCTTTACCAAGTTGACACACAAACAGCCATTGCAAAAGTCCTACTGGGAAGTTGGCAGGTCCCATCTGAGGCTGTGCATGTTTGAATCCCTTCCTACAGTGGCTCTGGGAAGAGATGGAATACAAACACTCGCATGGGTTAGGAGACTTGTCCCAAATCACTCGCCTTCAGAAACAAAGTCCAGGTCGGACCAACAGGCCCCAGATGCTGTTGCTGCCCTGGGAGACCTAAACTGCAAGCGGACACGACTCCTTTGACAGCTAGATGTCCACTCTCAGTTTGGCTGGCCTTTGAAAGCCAGGCATCTCTCTGTTGGCTTATTTCTTTTCACTTTATTGAGGATAGAACCTAGGGGGCTTAGTTACTTTTCTGCTGTTGTGATAAAACACAATGACCAAGGCAACTATCACAGTTAGGGTTTCGTTGCTGTGAAAAGACACCTTGACCACAGCAACTCTTAGCAAGTCAAACATTTAATTGGAGCTGACTTAGAGTTTCAGAGGTTCCGTCCATTGTCGTCATGGTGGGCAGTGTGGCAACGTGCAGGCAGGCATGGTGCTGGAGTTAGGGAGCTGAGAGTTCTACATCGTGATCTGCAGGCAGCAGAAGGAGACTCTCACACTGGGAATAGCTTGAGCTTATATGACCTCAAAGCCCAGCTCCACAGTGCCACATTTCCCCCAACAAGGCCACATCTCCCAATAGTGCTACTCCCTGTGGCCAAGCTTTCACACACACGTTGAGTCTAGGGGGCCAGACCTATTCTAAACCACCACAGCAGCTTGGGAAACAAGAGTTTACAGCTTACAGTTTTAGGGCGTTGGAATCTGTGACGTCACAGCACAGGTATGGCAGCAGGAGCAGCTGGGAGCTCACATCTTGATCTACAACTGTGAGGCAGAGAATGGTGGAATTCCCAGAGGAGAACACTGGGAACGGTGCAAGTCTTTTGAAACCTCAGAGCCTGCCCCCAGTGACATGCCTTCTCCAAAAGGCTACACCTCTGAATACTTCCCAAATACTTCCAGCAGCTGGGGACCAACTATTTTTAAACATATGAGCCTGTGGAGGCCAGTCTCATTTAAAACACCCCACCACGGTTTTGCACATGCTGGGCAGGTTCTACCAATGATCTCAATTCCAAGCCCCAATTAGGACCCAGTCCCAGTTTGAACAAAGAGATGAAATTGCAACATGGCAAATCAGGTCTAAGCCAGCAAGACCAGTATGCAATGGTTCACACCAGTTCATTTGGAAGAAAACGAAAATAGCCGTTTTTACAGCTGAACATTTAGTCAGGCTTCAAGATCAGCACTGGCCTCTGAGTTTGTGTACATTTATACTCATTTATCCCTGATGTCTTGTGCATGCTAGGCAAGCTCCTTACCTCTGGGCTATATCCCTACCTGTTGGCTCCTTTAATTTTTTTTTTTTTTCACAATTAGCCTTTTGTTCTGATTTCAGTTCTGCTTACATTCCCAGAAGGCAATGTACACTGTGAGGCTAAGTTCTGCAGGAGAGTAGAATCTGAGCTCAGACACATTGGTTCAGATATCAGCTGTGGCTAACACGCCAGCTTTGCCTGGCATGGTAGCACATACATTAATCCCAGTATTGGAGAGACAGCAGTAGGCAGAGCTCTATGAATTTGAAACCAATGTGGTCTACATAGTGAGTTTCAGGTCAGCCAGGCCTACATAGCAAGACCCTGGGTTTTTGAGGGTTGTTTTGTTTTGTTTTGTTTTGTTTTGTTTTGTTTTGTTTTGTTTTGAGATGCTAGCTCCCCACAGCGGCCTCAGTGTCTGTACCTGTGACAGGAGAATTTAGAAGTTCCTACCAAACAGGGTCAGTGTGCGGACTGAGTGAGCACAAACAAATAAAATGCTTCTAGCAGAACCTGCCATGGCTGCACATATATATGAGCGCATGTAATCATAGCTCTCAGGAGGCTGAAACTGGGATGGGAGGAGGGGGGGAGGAGGGGGGAGGGGGCCGGGTCACAATTTCAAGGCTAACCTGAATGAGCTGCCTTCATAGCAATTTCCAGGCTAGTCGGCTACATTTTGAGATGGTGCCAAAAGCAAACAAATATGTTAGGAAGGTGGAAGCAATAGTTCAAGGTCATTTTCAGCTACAAAGCAAGTTTAAGGCCATCGAAGGCTATGTAAGTTACTGTGTCAAAACTGAAACAGAAGAATCTAGCACATATTAGGTATCTAACAGACCTTACCACCCATGATTAGGGGGAAGAAGAATGACCGGGGAGATGTGTTGCTCCTGAGGAACTCGGTTTGAAAAGCTGGTTGGGACCCCCCAGAACAGTGACCACAGGTGACATGTGGCATCTCTGAGTCAGCTCAGGCTGCTTTCATCAACTAGTCTGGGTGCTCCACACAGTTTTTGAGGCTGAGATATCTAACATGAAGGTGTTGGTGAACTTGGAGTCAGCCTTCATGGTGTACCCTCACATGGTATAAGGGACAAGATAGCTTTCTGGGGTCTCTTTTATGAAAGCAGTAACTCCACGCCCAAGGGAACCTTACCTTATGACCCACTTTCCCTTAAAGTCCCACCTTTGAATTTAGGGACAACATAAAGAATCAACCTGTCCTACTCCTTTTCAGCTCCTTCAGCTGCTATAAGAAAATACCTGAAAGTGGGCTGTTGTGGAAGGGATATTAGACTCAAGAAGTCTTATTTATCCCAGCTAGTTCCCAAATAATCAAGACAGAGACTTTTTAAAACTACAAAAGCTTTATGGCACCATAACTGAGTAGCTATCTCTCTAAGCTATGCTGCTATTTCCCAGCTATGCACCCCAAGTTACTTGTCATAATTGTTTCTGTCTGGGTTGCTTCTGGCCCTCATGGTCCTTGCTGCTACACAATGACTTCCTTCTCTCTGGCTTCCTATCCTCCTGTTACATCTTCTGCTTCTCTCTTTTCTTCCTGGCCTCAAGGTCCCTCTGAGATCCCAAGCCTAGGAGCATAAGCTCTGCCTACTTTCCTTCTGCCCAGTTACAGGCTTCAGCAACTTTATTAACCAATCAACTTTAAATGAGGTAGAATAAGGTTTACACCACAAAGAGCAGTGTATATGAGGATATACTTTACTGCAACCAGATCTTGGGGCCAGTAGCATTAGAATACATAGCACCAGACCAAACTCCCAATACTGTGTGATTTATATATAATAGGAAGCCATTCTCTCATGGTTCTGGAGGCTGAAAGGCTCCAGATAAAGGCTGCACAGGCTCACACATCATGCTAAGAAAGGAAGTCAGATGTGAAAGAATTCATCCTGCATGGTTCCCCTGACTCAAAGTTCAGAAACAAACCAAACAAAAGTCATTTATGGTGACAGAGGTCAGACAAAAGTTTGCCCTTGGGATATTGGGAATGAGGGGGCTCTCCTGAGGACCTAGAAATGTTCTGTATTTTTTTAAAGATGTATTTTTATTTATGTAGGTGTATGTGTGTGTGTGTGTGTGTGTGTGTGTGTGTGTGTGTTCATGCAGGGCAGCAGAGGGCAATGGAACTCCCAGAACTGGAGATACAGGCAGTTTTGAGACTCCCCTGATGCATCAACTCAGGACCCCCGGAAGAACAAGGGCTCTTAACCACTGAGCAATCTCTCCAGCCCTGTTCTGTATTTTGGTCTGAGCTGGTGGTCACATTGGTTTCCTATGCTCTGGAACAAATTACACAAAATGTAAAATGGGTTAAAACAACAACACACACATTACTCTCAGTTTACATGGGTAAAAAGTCTGGGTTTACCTTGGCGGTATGTTTGCTCAGGCCTCACAAGGCTATAATCAAGTCATGGGCGGGGGGCTGGAAAGGCGATGCAGCCTGTGACAGTGCTTGCCTTCAAGCCAAGTTCTGTCCGGGATCTACCTGGTAGAAGGAAGGGATCAATTTCTCCAAAAGTGCTCTGGCACGCACACCCGCACAATTAACAACAATAGTCCAGGCTGTGTTTTGTTCCTTTAGGGACTTCCTCATAGCTGGAGTCTGAGCACTGTCTCTAAGATCCTGGGGCTGCCCATGGATGCTGGTAAGTGGGCTTCTTAAATGAAGCCACTTCATCAAACTGGCATTATGTTAACTTGGGCTTTGTTGTTATTTGTTTTATTTATTTATCTATTTAAATTTAATTATTTAGAGACAGGTTCACATGTGGCCTAGGCTAGCCTCAAATGTGATACATAGTAGAGCATGACTTTGAGCTTCTGAAGCCTCCACCATCCAAGTATCGCGATCATTCTGAGTTAAGATGGGGTTTTATACAACATAGCATAATCATTGCATGATGTCTTACTTCTTACCATGTCCTGTGGTAAGAAGTCCATGTTCAAGCCACAGAATCGGTCTGCATCTAGTAATAAGGGATTGTATAAACACCAGGGTCCAGATATCATTGGAAGTCATCCAAGGGTCTAACATACACACTCAACTTCACAGGTGAGATTAGGTACTTCACTGCTACCACAGGAGAAAGGTAAACATCAACCAGCTACAAACCTGATCTTCAAGAGTGACCTGCCTGAAAGATACATTGTATGATAGCGGCACAAAGCTTGTGGAAGTAACCAACCAATATCTGATTTGACTTAAGACCCACTCCATGAGAGGGAACCCATACCTAGTGCTACCAAGAACCTGAGACTAGATAGACCAGACACTTAGGAGAAAACTAAATAATACTGTTCTGCTAAAGGAACATAACAAAGAAATGATTCCTAACGACATTCTCCTATACTCATAGATCAATGCCTTGCTCAGCCATCATAGATGCTTCGTCTTGCAGCAGATAGGAACAAATACAGATAACAAGCAGACATGATGCAGAGTGAAGAACCTGGGAATACTCAGCCCACAAGCGGATGTCTCCATCAGATCCCTCCCCTTAGGGCTCAGGGGGAACCTTTGTGAAAGAGATGGAAGGAGTCTAAGAGCTAGTGGGGATGGAGGACACCAAAAAAGAAAAAAATCAAGGCCTTTAGACATAAATAGGACTGTGCACATATGAACTCACAGAGCCTGAAGCAGCATGCACAAGACCTGCTCATAGCTACATCAGACAAGGTCCTAGAGCTCAAAGGAGAAGTGGACACGGCCCCATCCCCAACCCAGAAGCTATGTTGAATTGATAGCCACTTGCAACTTAAAAATCAATTTTCTCTAAGGGAATCTCACCGGGAAAACAAACCACTCTTAAGGGTAGGCCAGACACCCAGTGGTAGAAGGTCAACACAAAACGAATTCATGGCATCTTTGGAGGGTCTCTCTCTTAAAATGTTGAGTCCGGGCATTTTTGTTCTGTTGTGTTTTCTATCTTACAGGTCCTTTGCTTATATATTATCGTTTTGTGTTTTTATGGGACTTCTGAGTGTGCGAACGTGCGTGTCTGCATCGATATGCATTTCTTTTGCCTTTGGCTCCCGCCCCCTTGTTTGGCTATTTTGTCATATTTGTTTTATTTTAATTTATTTTATTACTGTATCTTAGAGGTCTGTTTGTTTTCTTTTTTTTATAAATTTATTTATTTTTATATCAATCACAGGTTAGGTACTTTGCATCCTAGGCATAGCCCCCTCCTTCATTCCCTCCCACCCTCCCTCTCCCTCCCTCATCTCCCTCCTCCCCGCCCTGGTCTGTTTGTTTTCTAAGGAGAGAAAGAAAGAGTGTGGATCCAGATGGGAGGGTTGGGGAGGGGAAACTGAGATGAGCAGGGGAGCAGAACTGTAATCAAAATCTATTGTGTGGAAAAACAATCTATTTTCTTTTTTTTAAATCTATTTTCAATAAAAGAAGAAACAAAGCAAAAAAAAAAAGATTTGGGTGCCTCATAATATTTAAGTTATACCTCAACAACAACAAAAATCCCTTAAGCCCCAAGACTAAGAGAGATAAAGTACCTTGTTCTAAGTCCTGCAGCTGCTCAGTAGGGTCATAACTCAACTCTGATGCCAAACCTGTGCTCCCTTTCCCAGGCTGACGGAGGCACGCAGGTGTCAAGGTTAGTCTTCACTGTCATAGTGACTGGATTTAGAATCACCTAGGAGACACACTGATTGGCCTATGAGCGTGTTTCTGGAGATTAACTGACCAGCCTCCTTACACTCTGCTGTCATGCCACCCACGATGTAATGGACTGAGTCCCTCAAACAATCAGTGAAAATGAATCCTTCCTCCCTTCAGTTGCTGGGGTGCTCTTTCTCTCTGTCTCTCTGCCTGCCTGCCTGCCTGCCTGCCTGCCTGTCTGTCTGTCTGTCTGTCTCTCTCTCTTTCTCTGTGTGTGTTTGTGTGTGTGTGTGTGTGTATGTGTGTGTATGCGTGTGTAAGGTGCCCTAGTTACCCTCAGGTGCCTTCCATCTTAGAAAAAAAGTTTTAACCCTGAAACAGGATCTCACGGAAGCTAAAGCTCTGGCTCAGCTAGGTTGGCCTGTTGGGGGCCTTCACGAACTCACCTGTGTCTGCTTTCTCCACCTCACCCTCCCCAGGCTGGGGTGATAGGCAACTACTGCTTCTTGTCTTACATGGATTTTAGAGATCCAAAATCAAATCCTTGTGTTTGCACAGCAGGCATGTCACAGACCGAGCTACCATCTCCCCAGGTACCCTCATCCTTAAGATACTTCTTGTCAGGCAATTGGTCACAGCCACGAGAAAAGTAACCTGACAGCAGGTGAAATCTACCGTGGCTCAGTACTAGTTGCCAGTTTTATTACTTGTAAACATGACCAGGGTCACTGGACATGTGCTCAGGGAGCAGCTGGTACATCTCACTGTGGTCCATCTAGAAGGTGCCAGAACCCTTGTTGAGATGTGTCACACTTCCGGGAATCTGACGGATGCTAGTCCACTTTCCATGGGCCCTCCTGGAGATCCCTGATGCTTTTCATGATGAGTAGCGCATCTGTGCTCACTCTGTTTTAAGATCACCCATAATACAATTCTCTTTGTTTTGGTCCTCATTGTCCAAGGCTACTTACAAGTAAACAGTGAGTCATCTTGTTCTCTCCCATCTGTTCATCAGGGCTCTGGAAGTTGGTGGGACAAAGGAAGAATTTGCTTGGAGTTTAAAAATGGAAGATTTTGGTCAGGAGTGGAATTCAAAATGGGTCATGTGACCTTTTCCAAACCATGGTCATGGGCTATGGTGCTTTTTGAGTGTTTGCTCAGAATTTTGGAATGGAGAGAAATCATTGTTTAACATGAAACATAAAAACAGCCAGAAAGAACTGGCAGCCTGCCCTGACTGTTGGAGCCCCAATTTCAGAAACTGGCTCTACTTTGTACATTTTATTTATAACATTCTTCAATTAATATGCCTTAGAGCACATACCAGTAACAAATCATGTATTGTCGTTGTTATTTTCATTATTTTGTCGGTTAGCTAGTATCCACTAAGCACCTAACTCTATGGGAGGTCCCAAAGCAAATAAAGTTTAAGAAAATACTGCCTCCCCTGTCCCCGGGATACACAGCCTTACTGTGCTTAAAAAAACAAAAAAAGGTGTATTTCTGGCTTTGTGATGTCAGCAAATATAAAGCCATGTCCTCTTAATGACACCAAGGGAAGTCAGGGAAGAGGTTTGTGAACCTGATGCAAGGCTTTAAAAACGCCCTGGGTTTTAAGGACAGAGCTGGGCTTGTGTGTGAGCTGTTGAGGCTGTTGAAGCTGTTTCCACTGCATGCTTGTGACTGGCTGATCGTAATTGCCAACTAGATTGCTTTGAGAAGGGTTAACTAATGAAAGGAACCTCTGGGTACATCTGTGATGGCATTGCTAGGGATGACTAAGTCATATGGGTTCTGACCTAATAGATGGATTAGTCCCTGGGTAGAATCATTATTAGGAGGCAGAGAAAAACAGTGGTTGTGGTCTCCTTGGAAGAATTAGGTTACCGAAGAAGGTTCTCAAAGAACAAGCCTTGAAATCTTGAGAAAAGATGTTTATCATTCTCCCTTGTTCCCTCCTAGAAACCACTGCCCTTGTTGGGTGGGAGGGGTATTTCAGTAAACTGAACAGAGCAATGCCTCCTGAACCTTGAAGGGGTCACACTGCCTCTGTCTCCTGTTTAAAAGCTGGAGCACATGATCAAACCCTGGCTGCCTCACTTACTGGATGACCTTAGGCCACTCATTCAACCCCTCTGAACTCTATTTTCCTTAACTATGAATGACATGATGACCGTGCCCTGAAGATTGATGCGTTGTGGCTTTTAGCAGACAACAACCATGAAACACACAGTGTATTAAGTAAACACTCAATACATAATTAAGGCAAAGAGATCCTAATTTCAGGGAAGATATGATTAGGGGCACTAAAGTGGAAGGTGGAAGGTGGGGGCTTCTAACCCTGGACCCTCTCCAACCAAAGCACACATGTTCGGGGGAGGAGGAGTAATTTCTGCGGTGTGGCCACTGGTAGGCTGTCCCTGCTTCTGTGGTTGACTTCACACCCATACACATACAGGTAGCTCTGAAGGGACTCAGTGGGTGTTATGAGAAAAAGGGAACATAACTGTGGGAGAGACACGTTGGGAGGCTTCAGGGAGTGGGAAGAGGCAGTGTGACCATGATACATTGAGCACATGTATGAAATTATCCAAGAATGAAGAACTGAAAAAGAATCAGCATGGTTATGAGGAAGCTTGGGTCGAGGGAGACTGAGGCACTTGAAGATCAGCGAGCAGGAAAGACTTTTGGGTGGCACCCACCTGTGGGAAATGCAGATGCCAGGGCTGTTTACAGGGCTGTCAATGGTGGGCAGCTACAGCTGCAGGAGCAGCAGCCCATAGAGACTTGGGCAGGGTTTTGTTCCATAACTTAGAAGTCATGTTTTGGGGACTGGAGGGATGATTCAGCGATTAAGAGCACTGTATGCTTATTTTCAAAATCTGCAGGGGGATTTCAATAAATATTCAAAGGATAAAATAAAATCTTCCTTGTAGAGGAATTTTAATTCAGAACATGGCTGCTCTGGTAAGAGATCACATCCAAAGACCTTCCATGTCTCTGTGATCAGGTTGGGAAACAAGCTCTAATCCAGGAGACAGCGACAAGCAGACCATTGTTCAAGGTCAGCCTGGTATGCAGCAAGTTTCAGGTAAGAAAAGCTTAGGTCCAGTCATAGTGGTACATGCCTTTAATCCCAAACAATGAAGGTAAAGATACTTTGTAGAAGGAAACACCCATGTTTGAAATTGATGTCTAATTGAGTGGCAGAGAAAGTGACAGATCACAGATGATTTGACAGAATAGGATATACCCAGTCCTCAGAAGAGGAAAGGGAAGCTACTTAAGTGGCGATGAAGAGAGAAAGAGAGAGGAGGTAGTTTTACTGGGAGAATTTTACAGAGAAATGTTGAATGAGAGAACAAGCTAGACCCAGGTGAAGCCAGAGAATGAGGGGCCAGGAGATTGCTGGACTTAGTTGGAGGCCACACAGAGTAATTCAAAGGCTGAAAGAAAAGCCAGACTGAGTAAGTTAGCTGGGAGAGGAACTTGAGCCAGAATACCTGAGTTGAACTAGCCAGCTATGAGCTCAGTAAGAACAAGAATGGGTGAGCTTATTCAGCAGTGTCTCGGGGCTGAAAACCTGCTAGGCCTAGGTTAGATTGTATGGAGTCTAGAAGCTTTCAGGACTAGGCCTAGGTTAGCAGAAAGAGGCAGTAAGCCTCAGAGACAATTGAATTGGGCGAATAAAAGTTCCTTTTACACTTCCCATTATTTCACAACCCAGAGATACAACCTAGTATTTTTGTTGCCTGTTTGCAATTAATATAGCATTTCTCAAGGCAGTTTGGGGTTACAGAATATGATATGGAGTGGAAATCACAGAGTTCTGACACATTCACAGTTTCTTGTTCCATTACCACTGTAGTACTTTATGATCCAGTAGTGACAGACCATAAGGAAGCAACACACAGAGCCGGTAAGGGGTTTTACTTTGGCATGCATGCCATGGTTTCTTCACAAATGCATAACGGCATACATTCCACATTATATTGAAAACATGCACAAAATTAATTTAGGGCTCAAGAGATGACTCAGCAGTTAAGTACAGTTCCTACTCTTCTAGAAGACCTCTGCCCGGTTCCCAGCACCTACACTGGGGACCTCACAATTGCCTCTAACTCCAGCTCCAGGGGATCTGACTCCATCTTTTGGCCTTCAGAGGTGGGCACATACAGAGTACACTCACTCACATAGACACACATGCACATAGATTGAAATAAAACAGGAGTTGGGGGGAGAAGTGAGGGTGAATATGATTAAAACGTTATATGAAATCCTCAAGGAAATGTATTGTATTAAAATAATCTAAAAATTAATTTAACATTTTCATTGGTGTATACTTTTACATGCTTTTTTGTCTAAAACAGCGATTTTTCTTTGGTTATAAAGTGTTTAGAATAGTCATGCGGTCATATTTTAACCGTTCAAAGGAATCGTCTCACCAAACCACACGTTTTAAAAGAATGTACCTGCTTAATGAATTCCTCAGAAATAACCGCAGCGCATTTTGGGAGGGTGTGCGTGTCACAAATCCTGGCATTGAGGAGCTGCTTCCCCTCTGCGGTTTCAGTTGAGCCAAGTAAGAAAAGTGGTAGTTTTTTGAGAGAGTTTATAGCCCAGGCTCTGGGAAAACGGAAGATCAAAGCATCTTCACGCTGAGTTTCCATGAACCCCAAATGTGAACGGGCACAGAGACTACTAGACCTGAGGCTGAGCGGAGGCGTGCGCACCAGGCGGAGGTGGGGCGGTGGGCGTCAGGCGGTCGCCCAGGCGACGCAGCTGCTCTCACCCGGGCGGGGCCAGGGAGTTGGCAGGTGGGAGCAGGAAAGGACTAGTGTGGGGTGCCGGTGCGTGAGTGGTTGCGGTGGTCCGCAGTGGGGCTGGGAGGTGTGGGACAGAGCCCCGGCCTTACCGGGGAGGGAATCTTTTGGGAAGGCGAAAGGCTGGAGAGGGTTGGAGGGGTGAAGGGTGCAGGCGTGACTTGGAATGAGTGAGTGGCACCGAGGCAGGACCTGGAGGTGGCGGAGGTGGTAGTGGTGGTGGAGGACGTGCCCGGGGCGTGGTGAGAGGCGGGGCACGAAGTGAGCTAAGTTGAGCGTGTCGTCTGAGGCCAAGGGCGTGGCCTGGCCTACGGAGTGGGAGGGTGAGAAGTGGGGTTGGGGGCACAGAGTGCAGGGCTGGAGCTTGGTAGAGGGAAAAAACAAAAATAAAAACAAAACAACGGGTGTGGGCGTGGCGTAAGGGAAGACGAGCTGGGGGCGTGGCCCCGGCGGAGAAGGCGGGCGGGCCGGGAAGGCAGCGTGGACCCCGCAGCGGGCTCGGGGGCGTGGCTTCAGGGGAGCAGCTCGGAGGCGTGGCTTCGGGAGCGGGCTGGGGGCGTGGCCTTGGGAGGAGGCGGCTGAGCGCGGGAGGGCGGAATCAGCGCTCGCCTTTCAGTGGAGGCCACGGCGCACAGAGCTTGGCGAGCTCGACGCGCGATCCCCGCTGGAGCCGGCCGGCGAGCTGGGTGCCTCGGATACGCTGGCTCTGGAGCTTTCGTGGAGTGGGGCCCGCCGAGGTGAGGCTGCTCAGTGAAGCGCTAGGCTCTGCGGGATGCGAACTGTGGGGTGGGCATCGCGGAGGAACCGAGCGCCAAGGACGGCCTCCGTGACTTGAGGGTGTCCAGCTGCCGGCTCCTGCTTGCGGCTCGTGGAACTGGCCCCGGGCTGCTCACCTGTTGCGCCACTGTGCGCTCCGCCTGGTAGCGGTTGCTCGGAGCTCAGGGCCCGCTCGTCAGCGCCCCCCAGGGAGGCCTCGGTGTGCTGTTCTGTGGTGCTTTTCCCACAGGACCCGTGAGGGATTACCCTGAAACTCTACCCGCGCTGCCTGCTTGCAGGGCGGGCTGCCCGGGTTGCGCCAGGACTACGGACAAAGGTTGGGCCGCCACTGGCCCCTTGAATGCTTCCTTCCTTGGAGGGCGTGACCTGTGTGTGCATGGAGGGGATTGAGAGGTTGCGTTTAGTTGAACACTTGAGTTATAAAGCAAGTTTCTCTCCAGGTCCTTTATGGGACGCAGCCTAGAAAAAAGAAAAAAGACTCTGGGACTTTGTCGTCACTTGCATGGAGAATGAGTTGGCAGAGTTGGTTTGGTTCCATTTCTGTTCAGGATATGGGGAATTGCTATACTGGCCAGTCTCAGGAAGGTACGGCTGCACCAGGCGTCGGTCAGGAATTCTGGTGGCTTGTGGTGGTGGATCACACTTCTTACGGCAAAATCACAGAGCTGGAGCAAATCTCTTCTCCGAGTGAAGCAAGCAAACAAAAAGTCCCTGCAACAAACCAAACACAAGCCAGCCAAGCTGGTATAGTTGCTACCCAGCATGGGATCATGACATTGATAAGTAGAATAGTAATTTGAATTTATTCACCACTGGTTTCCAAGGCTTCCCGGAGCCCTGTCTCTCCCTCCCCCACGATTTTTTTCTGCTCCTTTGACCCCATTTCGGCTGTCTATAGTAATTTATTGCTTATCTTTTTTGATCCCGCTTTCAAACCACAGAAATTTAGCCTTTTCTGCCTTAAAAAAAAACACCCCCCCCCCAACCCCTTTTCTTTTTTCCACCTTTCAAATGCGCCCTTTCTCTTTCTGGCCTCCTCCCCTTTCAAACTTCCTCCCTGCATTGTTCTCCGGGTACCGGTTAATTATGCACCCCACCATGTGGGGCTGAACCTTGTTCTCTGCCCCTCCCCCATCCTCTGGAGCCTATGGGGAAGTTGCTTCCCATCCAGAGTTTTAATTATTTTGTGTTCACCTCTTCGGCCTCCAGTTAGTCGTCCCACTTGTGTGTGTACCCTGTATTCTGTTTCTGCCTTTTTACCTGCTTCTTCCTGACAAGTACTTTCCCCAGCCACAGCCTGCAAAATGCTTTGGTGGCCTTCCCAGCTCCCTTGGTCTCAGATCCCTCTTGTGGCTCTTTTCACAGGCCAAGAACACCACTAGGTTTGCTTTCCTCCTTTCCAGTCAGCTCTGAGTTACCTCGCAGACATACTTCCTTTTTTCCAGAAAGTCCGCAGGTGTCAGAGAGGCTGCATTTCCACAGCAGCACCCTGCCTGGCTCTTAGGTCTTTCCATCTGCCACCGTGTCTGTGTCTTTTGAAGTAGAATTAGACCTGCAGTCCTAGAGTGGTGTCCTTGTCAACATTAATGTGATGGTTACGCAGTGTTTAACCAAAGACTCTGCCAAACATAATCTTCATTTAAAATCCTCCAATCCCTGTAAAGGAAGATCCACTACTGCCCCCCTTTTACAGGCGACAAAAGGGTGTGCTCAGAGATGGTAGTAGCCACAGTCAGGGCTACAGTCAGGGTTGTTGTGGCTCTGCTGTTAGACCTCTTCTCATGGGGCTGTGTGACTTCTTGAACTCAGGCTGGCATCCAGCTCTGGAAATGAGGTTGTTATTTGACATGTTTTGTTTATTTTGCAGTGTATGCTCATTTAGGGCACAGAATCTACTCTTGTAGGGCAGTGCCTGGAGGAAAGTCAAGTGGCTGATGTCCTTCAGAAAGCATCGGTGTCACTTCGTCTGTGCCTTCAGCCTGCTTTCTGTCTTCATCATAGAACCTTGGGAGAAAAACACCATAAAAAGTATATTGCTGACTGGCTCATGTGTCAGGAATTAAGTTTGTTTCACTTTAGTAGGATGGACCATTGGGTGTCTGAGAGCCATGTGGTTTCATGAATATTCATTTCTGTTTCACTGTACAGTCTTAAACCCACGATCAGATATTCCTTGCTAGTTTTCACTTCTATGAGGAGAAGGCAAGTTCACTGAAGACTGATAGAGTTACAGACTCTAGCTGGAAGGGACCTTAGATTCCACGCAGCAGGATTTGGCCCAGAAATAAAGAGACAAATTTGTAGGGCAGAACTACAAATTTGAACCCCAGAACTGGCCCTAAGACCTGGGTCTTTGGATGCCTGGCCCTATAGCTTGGTGTAGAAAGCGACCTTATCTTTCTTTTTCTGAGCTAAATAGCAGTGGATCCGCACATTTGGAGTAGAAATCATCGGTAGTTTTCTTCCTCTTTTGGCTAACGCCTTAAAGAGTTAAGAAGAAAATGTTTGCTTTTGAGACATGTGATGACGTAATTGGGATAATGTATCACAGAAGTATGAATAAGTTCAGGTGTTTTAGAGGAGTGATTGTTTCTAGAGCATCAGGAGTGAAAAGAAAAAGTACATGGCTTTCTATAGGCAGACCACAGGACACATAGGAATTTCAAAATCAACAGCCGGAGTATTTTGCCTTTTCCCTTTCCTGAGGGAATCACATCAGTACAAAGAATGTACATGATTTTCATTACTTCCCTATCACAATGAAACAGCAGAGGAGGGGAGAGAGAGGCAGGGACGGGGAGCTGCTGTTTTGGTACTGGCCTCTATGTACTCCAGCCCTTCTTTGGGTTCTCACCGCAGCCCTCTGCACTGATTCCCACACTGTTGGAGAGCTTTGAAGGTCATGGTTTTTTGTGATGTCAATCTTCCAGATCAGCCTTTCTTGACAGCCGTGAACCCTTCTGCCCCGAGGTGTCGGGACTTCCAGTACACCCACGTGTACTAGGGTGGGAGGGAGAAGATTCCTGTGCATGTCACCTATGCTCTGTGGTTCAGATGGCAGAAGCTGGGTTTCACTGCTACGTAGTGCATTCTAGAGGTCCAGGGAAGCTGCCATGCCCAGAGTCAGCAGTAAGGCAGACTTGAATCCATGACTGTCTGGCTTATTAGAGCCATGTGAATTCTTCAGTGTTGGCTGTGACTGTAGCCTACAGTTTGCCGAAGCAAGCATGCCAACACAGGGTGTTTTACACGGTAGATGGTTTCTGCCTGTTGGACTGAAGAGAATGCGTAGGACCGGGAGCTTGAGGACTCTGTGTCCTGTTTTGGCTCTGTCAAGATGTGATGCTTGATGCCTCTGAGGAGCTGTGGCCCTGGGGCAGATGTAGTGATTGGCAAGTGCTTTTTCTACCTAGTTCTGGCTTTTTACCCTAGCTGAGCTTAAACGCTGATGGTCACAGGTGTTTCTAGTATTAAAGACATAAAACTGACCTCTGCTGATGAACAGCGTAATGAACTTGATTTCCTTATCGGAAAATGAAGCCACACATGGCTCAAGAGGAGCTCAGACTGCAGATTTCTGAGACCATGTGTCTCTATCAGAATTTCCCCCACCTCCCTTTTGGGAGTTAGCGACAGGACTTGCAGAGAACTCTGTATCTCTAACTGGGCAGAGGAGGGCTGGCCTTTCCCTTCACCCCTGTTAATGGGGTAGCAGCGTGGGTCTCCTCCTAAGCGGCTTCCTTAGACCACCAAACAACCTGCTCCCTTTTCCTTTCTCAGCCCCCTCCTAGTTACCACTTGGCAACTTTGTGCCGTAGAGCATATGGTATCCAACTAGGAGAGAGAGCCTTTGTTCACATCTGAAGCAGATACAAGGGGAGGGTGAGACCAGGCCTCTTGTGTAACAGCGCACACAGCAGGGAAGCCTGCCATGAGATGGACCTGGTACTACAGCCCAGACCGTCTTAAAAAGTACTGTTGTCAGTGACAGAAATGGGGCGCTCTGTTGTGCCGGCTGACACTACAGTTCAGAGATCAGGCCCTCGTGCCCTGACAGCTTACATGCTAGAGCTAGAGGGACCCTGTATCCCAGTTGACCTGTCGTTGGAACCTCTGTGGCGGAAGCAGAAGAGCTTCTGCTTTAGAAGGGTGCTTGGGTGCCACCCTTTAAGGGGTGGAGTGTGCTCCTGTAAAAGCGTCCTTCTAATCCATGAGTGGTGCAGCCATGGGGGAGTCATTCAGACTTGTAGCTTCTGCTGTCACAGGCCTGTGCAGTCATACTGTCCATGCTGTTTTGCAGGGACACGTGAACTTGACATGTATTGGGTGTTGTTTGCGTGCTGGGTGCTAATTCAAAACGGTTTTCACGAAGAGGCTCGACGTCTTACGTTGTGGGAGAGGTGGGTGTGTGACAGGTTGTATGGTGAAGAGCAGTGGAACGCGATGGTCAGTTCATACAGGAAGATGTGGGGCTCCCGGCAGCTCTGAGACCAGGGATCGCTCTCCTGGAGAGGAGGAAGCACAGCATGACAAGGGCAGGGCCAGATGGGGTCTTCTTGACAGCAGGAACAGAGACTAGAGAGGAGACTCCAAGATCCCACAGGCTCTCTGGCTGGCTCTTCCTTCCTTCCTTCCTTCCTTCCTTCCTTCCTTCCTTCCTTCCTTCCTTCCTTCCTTCCTTCCTTCTTTCCTTCCTTCCTTCCTTCCCTCCCTCCCTCCCTCCCTCCCTCCTTCCTTATTTTATTGTTTTTTTTTTTTTTTTCGAGACAGGGCTTCTCTGTGCAGCCTTGGCTGTCCTAGACTGTTTGTAGACCAGGCTGTCCTCAAACTCACAGATTTCTGCCTGTCTCTGCCTCCCTGAGTGCTGGGATTAAAGGCATCACGCCCAGCTCACAGGCTGTTTCTTAGGGCTGCATGCCATGGTTGTGACTCTATAATCCAGATGTGGGGACTTGTTAGAAAGTTCTAGGGCTGCACCCACACCTATTGGGTAGACATTTGGGAGTAAAGGTCAGTAGCCTGGAAGTGTGTTTCTTGTTTATCATTTTCTTTTTTGTGATAGAGGACCTGGAACCCAGGGCCTGTGCATGCTCTCTATGATAACAAATTTTCCTCTGTTGTAGTAAAAAAAAAAAAAAAAAAAAAGGCATATTTGATGCTGTGGTTTCCCTCAACTCATCAGAGGCCTATATTTCATCATGCCTTTCTTTTCCCTATACATTTTGTGACCAAACAAACCAATGTGGAATAGATCATAGTAAATCAGACCCCTAATTTAAACACGACCATATCTCCAAAGCTTTTAACCTTCAGCTGCATCTGGTAGGATTGATGGTTGACCCGCAGTCACACCACCATGTGTGAATCCTTACACATCCAGGAAGTGTCTTCTCTTGGAGTGTTGGACCTGATTTTGCTACTAGTTTTATCCAAGTCCGTTGGGGAATATGATGATTTTGCATTTGTTTCTTAGCCAGGAATGGCTTGAGTTTGAAAGTCTTCAGGGAAGATGAGGCAAGTCGGGTGTGTGTTACATGATTTCAGAGGAGAGGACAGTTTCTTAGCTATTCACAGTCCTTGGCCTTCTGATTTGTCTCTGTTGTCTGTCAGCTGTGTGATCTTGTGATGATATTAGCCTCTCTGTTCCTCAGGTGCCCTACCTGAGAGCTAGAGACAGCAGCTGTCTTGGTCCTTGCTGCTATGTCCAGTGTGTGTAGCTGACACATACTGAGAGATGTATAGAAACATCTCTCCGTTCTGGAACTAGGCAGCTGAGCATAGATATTTGGTGTCTGGAGAGGGCTAAAATGTCTCACAGGGCAGAACTGGTGAAAGGGGCTAAGGGTATAGGCATTATATCTTCCCATAGCAGTTAATGACAAATGGAAAGGTTAGATACATCCACATCCAGTCTCTTGTTCTGGCACTCTCAACCATATGTGTGTGTGTGTGTGTGTGTGTGTGTGTATCTCTCATGTAGCCTAGAGTTTACTTCCTTAGACTGGAAGCCACGAAACCCTAAAGATACTCCTGTTTCCTTTCCCCAGCTCTGGGTTACAGAGTGTGCAGTACCGCGCTGTATTTTCACAAGGGTGCTGTGAATATGAACTCGGGTCCTCATACCTGCGCATCAAGCACTAGCTGAGCCTCTTCTTCAGCCCCTTTTAGTCTGATCATAATCCGACTCATGACTTAGTCAGTCATTCCCCTAAGCCCTCACCTCTAACTGCCATTGCTTTGGGGATTGCATCCCAGAAGATGCTGCTGTGCACAGGAACAGGGGCCTGGTGTTGGGGAGTATTGGTGCCATAAAGGACGGACGGAAGTGTCCCAGTGCCAAACCAGGTGTCACTCCCTCCACAGCTGATTCCACCTGGTCTTTCTTTGGTATCAGTCAGATCTGTCTTCCAGAATGGGAAGGCCTTTATGTTACGAACTACCTGTTTCTATCATCATTTGAAAGAATGTGTAATCTTTACATTGTATATCTTCCTGTGAACATTTGTTCCAACTTCACTTGTTTTAGTCATTGGACAGCCATTGTTGAACTAGAGGGGCTTTTTGTTTGTTAAGATTCATTTATTTTATGTGTGTGGGTGTTCTGCCTGCAAGTCTATCTCTGCACTATGTGTGTGAGTAGTGCATACACATAGAATGTTGGATCCCCGGAACTGGAGTTACAGATGGTTGTGAGCCACCAGGTAGGTGCTAGGAACTAAACCTGGCTGCGCTGCAAGAGCAATAGGTACTCTTAATAACGGAGCCATCTCTCCAGCCCAAGGGGTTTTTGTGGTCTTTGTTTTAGGTAGTGGGTGTGGAAGCTAGGGTTCAGTCACCTCCCTCTGCAAACCAGGCTGGCCCTAAACTCAGAGGTCCTACTGTCTCTGCCTTCCCGGTGCCTCCCCAGTGTGTTCCACAACCGTCTTGCCACACACCAGTGATTTCTTTAGGGGTGTGCTCACTTCAAACATGTGGAGGTCAGAGGACAACTTTCTGGAGTTGGTCCTCTCATTCCACCATGTGGGTTCTGGGGAGCAAACTCCAGTCCTCAGGCTTAGCGGCAAGTGCCTTTACCAGCTAAGCCACTTCCCTTTAGGTTTAGACTGCAATGGCAGCATTCTCGGTATTTGTCTTTTGTGGTAACAGGATTATTTGACTTTTAATAATAGAATATCCAAAGGATGTTTTGCATGTTGCTTTTGTGGGCTTTCTTTGAACCCTGCTGAGATTAATTAAATCAAATCCCATGCAACAATTATCCTAAAATATCCTGGTAAGTTATTAAAACTGACTTGACCTAAGACGAAAGGTTTGAGCAAGTGACCTATGGCAAACACAGTGCCCTCAGAAGGAAGCCTGTGCTGTACTGAGTACTGCCAGCTCCCGGTTTATTTTGGTGCTAAATTAGTCCTGCCTATGTGGTGAGTATAATTATATAAGCGAGAAGTCTGTGAACTCATATCCTGCTCATGATTTGTTCTTTCTGTGGAAAGGTTTGACGGTGGCGTTAGTTTTGTTTTGCTGGGCAGTGCAGGGCTGCAAATACTGGGTGTTTACCGTTAGACTGACCTCACATACTTAAATGTGGATTGCAACTGGGAAGAATTGATTCACTGTATTTGTTCGGCTGCCCAATTACTAAGTGTGAGGGGAACTTTTGTATAGCCAGCACACAGGCCACTCAGTCTGACGGTAAAGACTAGCTGCCATTGTGTGGACTTAGCTGTATCAGTGGCCTTCCCCACAGCCTGAATAGGGCTTAGAAATTAGGCCTTCAAAGGAATGGCAGTTGCTTAAATGTTCACGAATCCCTCTGAAATAACATCCTCTCAGTGGTCATTTGAACAGTAGAGAATATATTTAGTGAACATTTAGTTATGTTCAAAATGAGTTTATATATTTCAAAGAGAAAAATTAAATGTTGATGTTAAAAAACCCCAAAACCCGCAAGTGATACAACATATGCCAGAAAGAATGAGCATGCTGTTCTTTCAAATGCTATGTTGAGAGCTGCTCAGCTGCCTTCTATGCTTTGCCTGCCTTTACTCTCCTGAAACAAACCTGAAATCCCCAGGGCCAGTGCCCATCCCTTCTTGTTGAAGGGCCTTCTTGTTTTACCAGGGTGAGCCCAGCCCTGGTGGTGTTAGAGCCTCTGTCTGTGTCTTGGCCACTGTAGGACAGGCTTCTTTCCCTTACAATGCCTTGTTCCCGGGCTTGGCCATGGTCACTGTCTCAGGGAGGCACAGATGGGGACCATGCTGGTACCCCCATCCAGAAAGATGGATTCTGCTGTTTGAGTACTCAGGAGGGAGGTGCCAGCCATGCCGTTTCCCATGCAGGTCTTGTCAGGTTCTTGGCCACACCATTCTGAATACGCACAGTGGAAGCTTCTTTAGAACACTCGTTCTGTATGACAAGTCAGTGGGTAGGTGTGATGAGAACATGGAATTCCTAATGAAAGAAGATCAGTGCTTTGTCCTCAGGTGCTATCATTGTTGGGCAAATGTCACAGTGTACTTAAACAAAGCTAGGTGGCTGTGGTCACAGGTGATAGGACTTTATGGATCCCCCATCATGTATGTGGCCCATTGCTGACTGCCATATCAATAAATGACAGATGATGTACCAGCCATCTCTCATGATTGCATCATTTCTCCTGAGCTTGATCTGAGTCTGTGACGTTTTATTCATCATGGCTCTGAGAGATGGCAGGCCAAGCTATAATACAGTATATACTACACAACCTAGTTTTTTTGCCAGGGTACTCTGTCAGTCCATGGCAACAGAGCTGTTGACAAGTGTTATGTGACAACTTCCTAGGGAGATGGGAACTAATGTCTACTCACCCTTAAGTAGGGAACTGATGATAGATCCAAGTATGGACACCACTAGTTTTACTGGGGTTACTTACAGGATCAGAAATAACTCAAAAATAGCTTTGTCACCAAAGCCCACCCTAGCAGGGGTGACTATTGTGATAATGAGAAGAATGCCATAAAACAAGTCTGATACAAGGAGGTTTATTTGGGTGGAGGGAAGAGGAGTGGAATTAGAACCTGAGTGAGCCTTGGGGTGGGGGGCGGAGCAAGGTGTTGGTGGGTTCTTATATCCTCCCCGCCTGCGCTCATAGCCAAGGTGATGGCCTAGGACATCGTCAGGACCCTAAAGGCTCCTGAGGGCAGACCAGTTGAATTGCCTGCACACCCACAGTGAACAGCTCACAAAAGCTGAGCACCTGGGTAGCCTGCAGGCAGATCAGTAGATTGGAGAGGCTCAAGTTGTTCCGAGCCTCCTCCAGGCAACTCAGCTGGTCTCTTCAAAGTTGCTTAGCTGGCCTGTTTCTTCAAGGCAGCCAAGCATGTCTTAAGAGTCATATTCTTGGGAAAGGAAAGGGCCTGGTGAATCTAACCAGTTTCAGGGACTTCCTGAAGCTTTTTTTGAGTTGTTTACTTGCCGGCTTAAGAGTGTTTTACCTCTCCCTGGGGCATCCTGTTGTTTCGCCCCCTAATAAACATCCTGCCCTCCTTGCACCCTGTAGTTGTTTGGGTTCTGTTTTGAAGAGATGCCATGATCAAACAACTCTTGTAAAGGAAAACATTTAAATGGTGCCAGTTTACAGTTCAGAGATTTAGTCCATTGTCATCACAGTGGGAAGCTTGGAGGCATGCAGGCAGACATGGTGCTGGAGAGGTAGCTGAGAGTTCTACAGCCAGATTGGCAGGCAGCAGGAAGAGAGAGACACTGGGCCTGGCTTGAGCATTGGAAGCCTCAAAGCCCCACCCCCAGAGACTTACTTCCTCCAACAAGACCGCACCTACTCCAGTTTAAATGGTGCCACTCCCTATGAGTCTGTGGGTCCATTTTCATTCAAACAACCACACACTTCTAGAGAAGTTTTCTTCTGAGATGGAAGGTTTCAATTTGGGAGGAAGTTGATACACAGCAGGCTTCTTTAATGACACCTGACTCTCTCACATCATGGTCCTTCCCAAACAGCACCAGCAAAAGAAGCAGTGCTGTCGGAAAGCAACCCCTTCTCCAGGGACCCGGCAGGATAGCCCAGGTCCCTTCAGTCCTGACGAACCATGCTGCTGTGCTGGCCTGGGTCAGGTATCAGAGGACACAGTCCCATGATTCTTGCTGCTGAGAGGCTGGGAAAGGAGTAGATCATCCTAGACTTTTCCTTCTCAGGGAAGCTGGGTTAGGAAGTAAGAGAATATGGGTGACCCAGGCAATAGAGGTGGCTGTCCTGCACGTGATCTGCACTGCTAATTGTTGGCTCAGCATGCAGAGGAATGTTGAGTGCTTAGAGCCTGCTGGCCATCTCTCCCCAGAGGTGATCTTGGAGGAGGAAGTAAGAGCTCTTTCTAAGCCTTGTTTGTAATCTGACCTCTTCAAACAAAAGTGCTTGCCCTCAGTGGGCTCTGACCTAGAAGCTTTCTGGTAAAACACAGGCAGACAAGTCTAACATTACAAGGTCATGTTGTTAATTTACCACACCGTAATATTCAAATCCTAGCAGGTGGATGGGTCAAACCTTCTATGTGCGTGGCTTCTTGTGACTGTAATCGAATCCTGAGATAAACGAGTTGTGAGGAGGAAAAGTTTATTTGAGGTCTGGGTTTCAGAAGTTCCTCTGGCTTTGGGGCCTGTGGCAGAGCACAGCATCATGGTGGAGGGCCTGCGTGCGGAAGGGGGAGTCGGCACAGAACATACTCAGACACCAAATCCTCAGCACAAAGGAGACTTTATTACCCCAGAGGACAGGGGGGATGGCGGGGGCAGCTGCCTCTACGGGGGCAGCTGCCTCTACGAAGGCAGCAGCAGGTATCTCTGGCGTCTCTGCAGAACTAGTTTTTAAGGGACGAGGAGGAAATCTGTGCTAGGATGAGTTGGTAAGTCCTCATCGAACAGGTTAGCCAGTGTAGCCAAATAAATGAATTTTGATTGCTAGAAGACCTTGGTGTTTAGTCTCAGGAAAGAGTCAGTGGACAAACAAGGGAATAGGCCTTGGGGGCTTAGCTTTAGGAATGAAATCTCATGATTTAGTGAGGGAGGGGGAGGCAAAGCCTTATGGTGCCATGTTTGCCCTGCTTGGGCCTGTCAGAGAGCCCCTTAATGTGCGTGTGCGGAGATACTCAATTCATGGTGTCCAGGAAGGAGCTGGGCTGGGTTTCCATCTCCTCTTCAAGGGCATACCTCCAGTGGCCTACTTCCTTTCACTAGGTCCTGCCTTCCTACTAAACGACTGAGCAGGGTGGGCCTTTGAGACACATCCCAGAACCAAACCACTGCAGCTTGTAATATGTGTGTCTGACTTGGCAATGGAGTTTCTTCTATTTCCAATTCCTTAGGAGTTTTTCATGTCTTCCTAAGGTTTCTTTTTAAGCCTGCTGAGATTAATTAAATGAAACCCCATGTATCAGCTTTTCTGAAGCAGAGGGGCTTATTAAATTTCAGGATTATTAAATGACAGACCACCGAGTTGACTCACTCAAGAGGGTCATTAACAGTTTTTGTGGTTGTTGTTTTGAGTGGATACTGCTGCTGGCCTCAGTTTCCCTTCCATTCTGGATGGAGGGGTCTGTCCAGGAAGGAGAAGCTGCCTGCCATCAGAATGGCTCTGTTCTTTAGGCTTTCTTGGAAAGTATGTAGAAGCCATCTCTTCCCCTCCACACAGGGCGTCTTTGTCCCCAGGTTGGGGCTTTCTTCAAAAGCCCTGTCAATGGGACACTCCTCTGAGATGGAGATGTGCAGATCAGCCTGGGATAAAGAGATCATTGTGAATGGAGGCTGAGTCAGCTGGAGAGCTTTTGGGCCCTGCTTCTCTGAACTGGGACAGCTACCCTCTCTGGGTATCCCTCTAGGTCACTGGAAAACTCCCTGAACACATTAGTACCTTTTTTTTTCTTCTTCTTCTTCTTTTCTTTTTATTTATTTATTACAATTTGATCCTGGCTATAGCCGTCCCCTCCTCATCCTACCCTCCCTCCCTCTTCTCCCCCTGTACCCCTTTGATCACCTCTCCATGTTGTTGCAGCCATGCTAGGCCACAGAGGAAGATGATGCAGCCAGCCCTGATGAGACCTGAGAGGCTAGGGTCAGATGGAAGGGGAGGAGGTCCCTCCCCTATCATTGGACTAGGAGATAGAGTTTTTCTGTGTAGCCCTGGCTATCCTGGAACTCTGTAGACCAGGTTGGCCTCTATCTAAGGATCTGTCTGCCTTTGCGGCCTGGGATTAAAGATGTGTACTACTAAGCCTTGCTTACATTTAGTAACTTTTGAGAGAGAATTCAAAAGGAAACAAATCTAGAATGAATGTTGGTTTTCTGCTTTTTCTGAGTGGGAAAGTGCCCTGGGATGTGCTGTGTGAGGAAGACTGGGTCTAGTGAGAGGAATACTTGCCCATTGGGAGGGTCACAGCCTTTACCTCAGCAGGGTGTTCAGAAGCTAACTCTAACCAGATCTGCACCATGTTCCCAAGGAAATTTGCCAGTTCATGAGTAAAAAAAATATATGGAAAGCATTGCCCATAGGCTGTGTTCTGGCTTCAGCGTGGATAGTTTGCTGAAGAGCTGAGGTAGTAATCCTCAGCTTAGAGCCCTCAAGGCAGATCTGACCAGTCTTGCTGCTCCTGTGAAGGGTGGAAACTGAGCATCTGTCCAGATGTCAGGACGCCCATGGATGTGTCCCAGGAATGGTTTTCAAGCTTACTCATGGTACTTCCTCTTCATGGTCGCAGGCACTCAAAATCAGCTTCAGCCTGAAAATAATTGGGAAAATTCTAGGCACAAATAACTTACACATTTTAACTAACTTTTCTTTAAGTGTATTCTGTTGTATGATTATTGTTTGTTGTGACTCTTGTGTGTCTATTGATAGTGTGATTTTTGATTGTTGTGTCCCCAGTGCATAAAGTAAGCTTTATTGTAGTATGTGTACGTATGAAATTCAGAGCTGCCTGCAATGTCATGGCTTCTTTGGGACTCATGAGACATAGCTCTTGTGGATATGGCAGGGGCTCTGTAGGAGCCCCACCTTGCTTCTCTCCCCAACTGCCATGTAGGTAACAGGGAGGATGCTACAGGTTGTCTGGGGAATGGTTTCAAAGGAACTGGTGGAGAGGGCCAGTAACTCCGGACTTGGTGGCCCGTGTTTGATGATGGGTGTCCAGGTGGTCTTTGCAGGCAGTGACACATTTATCCCTGGTTTGCTCACTGAATCTGTATATTTCTGTGATAGATCAGAATATTAAAACAAAACAAAACAAAACCCTGAAAAAGGTGTCTGGCTTTGGGTGTGGTCATGCACCTGTTGTCCAAGTTCTCAGGAGGCTGAAGCAGGAGACCCCAAATTCCAGGCTGATCTAAGCTATTATAGTGAGATCTCTTCTCAGAATGAAGAAAGAAAAAAAGGGGGGGGGAGGAGAGGAGAGGAGGAAGAGAGAAAGATAGGCACAATAGGAATTCCTTCCTTCCTTCCACCCTTTCTTTCTGTACTTATTTTAGACAGATTTCACTATATATCTGGCTGCCCTGGAACTGACCATGTAGACCAGGCTGGCCTTGAACTGACAGAGATTCATCTACTTCTGCCTCCTGAGTGCTGGGATTAAAGGCATAGGCTACTGTGCTCAGCACACGCTCCTCTGATCTGTCCTCGTTGTGACACCGAATTCTAAGTACTACCTGCATTAGTTATGTTGAACTTAAATACAGCAGGCCTAGGGTCTATGCTGAGGTTACTTCATGTCATCTTGCAAACACATCGTTAATTTGATATGTTAATTTGATATGACTTACTATGCCTGGCTGCTGTGTTTTCTACTTTCATAACATTTGTTTCTGGTTTTGTTGTTAGGGCATGCTGGCCTCATAGACTGAGTTTGGTAGAGTTCCTTCTGTCTCATGGAAGATATTGTGAAAAATTGATATGGTTTCTCCTTGTTTGATTTTAATTTTCAAAGGCCCAGCATTCATGCCGTCTCATTCTGCCTTCTCAAGCAATGACTGACTTTCCATCTTTCTCTGTGGCCAGGTCCTACTTCCACAACACTTGCCTCCTTTGGAAGGGCCGTTGAGACCTTGATTTGACTTTTCACACAATAGGGCAGAAAGTTGGAAAATATGGTAAATCACGGTAATGCTCTTTTCCTCAGGACATCATAGTTTCTTTTTAATGTCTTTTTTTTATATCTCACACACTCATTCGTGCATACACATGTGTGCCCCCCACAAAAGCAAGCAAGCAAACAAACAAACCAAAAACCTGTTATTTTCCCAGAATACCATGTCTCTTGTAAATGGGGCCTAGCAAATCCAAGGGCAGGTTAGGCACACTGGTTCCTGGCATGAAGCCTTAAAACAACCCTCACTAGTTAGTTCACTGAATTTGTTTTCTGTGAAAATGAAGCCTGGTGTTTTTGAAAGAAGGTCTACTTTTCCAAATAATAACAACAACACTACCATGGGCTAATTGGCCTTTAGTAATTAGTTGGCAGGCCCGCTGGCTGGCTGGCTGTTCTCTTCTTATCTCTTAGCTGCTTGTAAGTAGAGGTCCTGGCTTATCCATGTTAGAATTCAGACATCACCACTGGTCCTCAGCTTTCTAACTCAAGTTCAAGGTTGTGCTGTTTAGCTTCATTATTCCTTGAAGCATAGTGTATGTGGCTGCTGCTGTCCTGAATTCATCATTGCTTTTAATGATCAAGAAGCTTGTAAGAGCTATATATGGTGGGTCACACCCCTCATCTCAGCACTCTGAGGCTGAGGCAGGAAGATTTATGGTTTCAAGGACAGCCTGGGCTACTTAGCAAGGGTTTTAGAGTCCCCTCCTCTAAAAAATGTGGATGAAATAACATTCTTTCTTGAGAATGCAGGCAACTGTTGGTCTGGCCAACATGATCTGACTTAGGTAAATCAGATAAGTAATGCCTTTGATTCTTCTCTGTTCTCTCAATAAAATACATGTGGCTCATGATGTTACCTGCTGGTACATTACTGCCTTATCTTTTGTGAATCTGTGAGCCCCTTCAGTCAGAGAGTCATGACTTTCCATCTTTGCAGCTCTGGTTTAGACAGCCTAGTGCTTATACATACCTCTTGGGGCCGTGCTATTATAGGGGAGTTACTAGTTAGGATAGACAGAATTTGCAGCATCAGAGTCCTCCACCAGAGCTCTTGGGACACATGGGTGGAGTGGGGTGCCACATGGTAGCCACATCCTACTTTGAGGGACATTACAAGAGTTTCAAGGGAAGTGATATGGACAGCCAGAAACTCTGCTGTCCTGTCCACAAGGCAGTATGGTCTAATTTCCCAAGAGAATACAGATTTTTATTGTTTGTTTGTTTTTTGGAGGGAGGAAGGCAGAGAGTGTGTGTTTGTGTGTGCTGAGACACATCTATGTGTGGTACGTGTGTGCTTTTGCGTGTGAAAGTAAGAGGTCAATCTCAGATGTCATTCATCAGGAGTCATCCACATATTTTTAAAGTTTATTAGATTTATTCTGGATATGCATGCATGCATGATGTGTGTGTGGGAGTGGGCTTGTCCTGGTGCTTATAATGAGGTCAGAGGATAACTTAACAGTAGTCAATTCTCAGCTGTGTGCTCTGAGAGGCAGAGACAGGCGGATTGCTGTGAGTTCAAGGCCAGCCTGGTCTACAAAGCAAATCCAGGAAAGCCAGGGCTACACATAGAAACCCTGTCTCGAAAAACAAACAAACAACAAAAAACACAAATACGAAATAGTTGATTCTCCTTTCGCTCCTGGAGGCCAAATGCAGGTCACTAGCCTTTATGTGCTGAGCTGCTGGCTCCACTGTCTGCCTGTCTAGATTTAAGGCAGGGCCTCTCTCTAAGCAGGCTAGGCTGGCTGGCCAGAGAGCTGCTTGTCTCTGCCTCATCAGCATCGCTTTCACAAGCACGTTCCACCACAGCTGAGGTTTGTGGGTGGCGGGGTTGGTGTCTGGAGCGCAAACTCAGGCCATCATGCCTGTGTGGCAAGGACTTTGCTCTTAGAGTTTCAAGTGCAGTTTCTGTCTTAGGTATAGGAAATAAATTCTGTGTTTTAAAATTTCCTCAGTGGACCAGACAGCTTGGATGATATCTCCGTCTGTCACTCGACCTGCTCTATCAGCATACCATGCAGTGGGTGGCCTGGGCAGCAGAAGTGTTTCTCACAGCTCTGGAGGCTGTGAGGTCAAAATCTAGACATGGCAGATGTGCTGTCTGATAAATACTGCTTCCTGATTCTCCGAAATTCTCACAATGACAGAGGGAGCAAGGGATTTCTTTGAGATATATAACACGCATGCACACACCCATGTATGCACGCCCCCCCCCACGACTTTTCTTTGCCTTATTTACTTAAGACAGGGTCTTTTATGGAACCTGGAACTTAACATTTTTTGCCTCTGCTGTCTTGACGGCAAGCCCTTCTGTGTCTGTTCCTTATTACAAGCAGCCAGGGCTACAGCTGTGAATGGCCACACCTTGCTTTTGTGGGGGTCCTTGGGATCTGAACCCAGTTCCTCATGCTTTCACAGCAAGCATTTTGCCCTCAGAACCATCTCCACCCCTCTAAAATGTCATTTTGCAGAAACCCCACCCATTACGTAACAGCGCCTTTCACTCCTCCTCCTCTGGGCAGCCATCATAAACACGGCTGTCTCAGTGCGCACTAGTGCTGCCTCCTTGGTTTGGATAAGCTTTCCCCCGATGTACAGTGATGATGATATCTCTTTATACGTACTTATTGGTGATTTGCGTCTGTTTCCATATGCGTGTCTGTTCAGGTCCTTTGCCATTTTAACTGGGTGATTTATCGCTTTGTTGTTGAGATGTGTTCCTTAGTTTTGATCTTAGACTCTTAGTAGACTAATTAATGGTCTGCAGCCAAGTTTCCCATCCTACAAATTTTCTTTTCACTTAGTGCTTGGTGTTGTTTGCCTGGAAGTTTGTAATTCCAAAGCCTCCACTGAGCTGTTATTTTTCCCCATTGTCTTGTGTATCTGTCCTAATGCCAATACCACTGTCTTGATTTCTCTAGCTTTGTGGTAAGCATTGAAATTGTGAGGTGTAAGATAGCTTTTTTAAGGCCCTTCTAGGTCCCTTAAATTTCATATGAATTATGGGATCAGCCTTCAGATTTATGAAGTATAAGTAGCTTGGATTTTGATGGGCTTACATTGGATCTGTAGTTTAATTTGAGAGGCATATTTCCACTCTGAATGTGGTGAATCTATTTAGCGGGGTCTCGGATTTCAGCACTGTTTTATACTTTTTGAGTGTAAGTTGCATGTTTCCCTTGTTAAAATATCCCTGAGTGTTTCTGCTTTCTGGTGCTATTGTAAATGGAGTTCTTTCCTACAGCTCCTGTGGGAATCGTTTACTGCAGTGATACAGAAATGCGGCTGGTTCTTTTCCATCTTATCTTTAGCTAGCAGCCTTGCTGAGCTCATGTTCAGTGGGTTTTAGTGTTATCCTTAATATATTTTCTGTCTAAGATTATGCACGCGGAAGGAGAAGGTTTTACTTCTTTTCTGGTCTGAACACCTTTATCTCTACTTCCTTGCTGAGCTGTGCTGGGAGAGAATGCCTGGAAGTGGTGGCCGCAGCACCCTGCGCTTGTCCTAAGGGAGACGTTCATTCTTTCTCTACGCAGTGTGGGTGTTTACAGATTGATTTGTCAGCTTGAGGACTTTTTCTGTCTTTTCCTTTGTTTAATGAGTATTTCTGTCATGAATAGGAGTTTACTTTTTCTTTTGTGTTTGTTTTTTGTTTTTTGTTTTTTTGAGACAAGGTTTCTCTGTGTAGCCTTGGCTGTTCTGACTCACTTTATAGACCAGGCCGGCCTTGAACTCATAGAGATCCACCTGCCTCTGCCTCCCCTTGTACTGTATTAAAGGCATGCTTCACCATGCCCGGTTGCAGGAGTTTGATTTTTAAAGTGAAACGATCATAATTTTTTTTTCATTAATGGTGGTAATTGTTCGATTAAGGGATTTTTTCTTATATGCATTTAAGTGTTGAGAATAACATCTTTATTAATTCATATAGTATATTTTGATCACATTCCTTGCCCTCTCACAATGTAAGGAATTTTTGATATGTTCAAACAGCTTCCTTTCACAAATCCCAGTCTGTCCTGGTGTATAATCATCTTTCTTGTTGACGGATTTGGCTGGCTAGTGGTTTTATGATTTCTGTTTCTATAGTCATAAGGATGATGGCAGATGGTTGTTGGGACGGCTTTTTGAGACAGGTTCTCACTACTGAAGGTTGTCACCAGGTTGAACTTGAACCCTCATGCATTAACTTTCTCAACACTGGGATCCAGGCGTGGCTTACTATGCCTGGCTGCTGTGTTTTCTACTTTCATAACATCTGTTTCTGGTTTTGTTGTTAGGGCATGCTGGCTTCATAGATTGAGTTTAGTAGAGTTCCTTCCATCTCATGGAAGATATTGTGAAAAATTGATATGGTTTCTCTTTGTTTGATTTTAATTTTCAAAGGCCCAGCATTCATGCCGTCTCATTCTGCCTTCTCAAGCAATGACAGACTTTCCATCTTTCTTTGTGGCCAGGTCCCATTTCCACAACACTTGCCTTATGTCTCACCTCCATGACACTTTGTGCTTTGAAGCTGCTTTGGCTCCTGAACAAATTTCCTAGCCAACGGATAAGGTCCATCGGCATCCCTGGGGCCAGAGGGCTACACTCTGCTGTTCCACTCTGAATGTGACCTTGTTGGGATGGTGACTGCAGTCTCTGCTTCCCATAGTGTCCTGAAGTTCCCTGAACATTGCCACAAGGAAAAGTGCAGCCTTTTATCCAGTTACATGGATTAAAGGCTCCAACACGGCTCTGAGAAGGTTTCTTAGTACCTGGGTTTCTTCAGGTCAGGTAAACTTCTAAGAAATTCCTTCACGTGAATATATATCTGTAGGTGCCTGTGGTTGCGCATGTGCAAGCGTCCATCAGTTGTGTATACGTAAATGCAAACCATGTCTGTTATTTTAAACATGGACATAATAGTAGAGAAAGGGACAGGAGTGTCCTGGGATCCAACCTTGGCTGTTTCAAAATGAGCTGAGTGTTCTGTTCTGAGACTTAACCTTCTTTCTCTTTCCCCTCATATAATAAAGAATTAGTTTAGGCCTGGGAATAAAAGTATAGGTTGTCTGGTACGGTGTCTTATAGGAGTTGACAGTAGTAAATTATGACTTCCAGGGATATATCTCTTCAACTCCTTTTCACTGAATCTGATATCAGCCTTATCCTGATACCTATTTATTATCTATTATGCTCTGGCATTAATTTGAACTAATATGTGATCATTTCGGTGAGGTCTTAAGTTTTGTTCGTGGCTGATTAGCTGAAATCTCTCATTCAATTCTTTGGCACTGGAGCATCCTGACCCCCTTTTAATTCTAAGGGATCCCTTTGGAAGCTGTTGTGATACAGTTGAAGTTGTTTTTCCTTGGCCATAGGAATTGTGATGAGTCTGAGGAAGTCTACAGGAGCTACAGTTCACGCAGGCTCCCAGGCTCACTCTGGACATCATCTGCCCACTCCTTGTCTGTCACCGGAGATAAGTCCGTGCCTCAAAGCATCCTTCTGAGAACTCAGAGGACTCCGGTGACAGGCCTTCAGCACAGCACATGGCCTGGCAGGGGCTGATAAGTAGGTGCAGTAGGTGTGCCCTTCATCCTTGCAGTTTCCAGGGTTCCAAACAGTATTTGGTATGCAAGAATCAGTACGACAAGAACCAGCAGGTGGCTCAGCACGTGACAGCACTTGCCACCAAGTCTGACAGCCTGAATTTAGGCCTTAGAACCCGTATACTCCTTACAGGTTGTCATCTGACTTCCACATTTACCTTTGTGGCACAGACATACACATTGTGCATACAACAGTTTTTTAAAAAGATTTATTTATTTATTATTTATACAGTATTGTGCCTGCATATGTGCCTGCTCACCAGAAGATCTTGATGAGCTACTATGTGGTTGCTGGGAATTGAACCCAGGACCTAAGGAAGAAGAGCCAGTGCTCTTAACCTCTAAGCCATTTCTCCAGCCCAACAGTAAGTTTTTTAAAAAAGTAATAAAAGCAGAAAAACAAACAAACAAACAAAAAAACAGAATGAAAGGTCTTCCCAGAGGGTGGTATTATGTTTTGGTTTTGTAGTGCTTGGAATTGAATTTAGGGCTTCCAGATTCCACGGTGGACTCTGACCCTGAGCTTTGAAATGTTCTGTTGGCAAAGTGCTTGTCAGAAAACTTCTGTTTTTCTCTGCCTGTAGCCAGGGTTTCTACATTTGGAAGGTAGCCCCTACCTCTGTGAGATGAGTGTAGAATTGGGCTGAGACTATGAGCTCCGGAAGAATGCTTTCCCAGGAGCCCCTGTTCACACACAGGAAGAATGGGGGTCCATGCTGAGCTCGTGATATGCTTGCTCTGATTTCTAAACGGTGCCATTCCTGTTGGTTCTGCTAGGGTTAAAGCTGCTGAGCTCTGCAGATAGTGTCTGTGTTGGGAGAACTCAGCACGGAGCATCCCTTCATCTCTCGGACAGGTAAACAAAGCTGGACCATTAAACCAGGCCAGGTGAGCAAGGGCCACTTGTGCAGGGACACAGGGGCATTGGTGCCCATACTGGATGTGTGGCACATAGGGACCCCGTTTTTGTTTTGTCGTATTTGAGATCTGAGTGTATGAAGCCTCAGTAGAAGGGAGCTAGTCACGTGTACCTTCCTTATTCGTGTAGTCCACTGGGAAGGCTGGAGAGAGACTGCTGTGAACCTGGACACCCCTTACACAGTGTCGGGTACTACGGTCATTAATTTATTCCATTTATTCCGTGCTTGACCTCTCACTAAGTGTAACTATTTTCACCTGAGTTGCTTTCATTTGCACATTTAGGTGCTTTTAGAAGGGCTGTGATTTTGGAGTATAAAATCATGTCAGTCAAACATAGGTCTTTGTTTTTCATCACACACACATCAAATGTGCCGAGAAGAAGATTCTTCAGGACAGTTGGCATTCTCTCTGGTTTCGCTGTGGAAAGCCCTCTCCCCACACCAGGATCGGGTGGCAGAGCTAGAAACCTTAGTCAAGGGCATCATCAATCCTTAAGCTTTGCACACAAAAGAGCAGTGTCCTAATGTTGGAACTCTTGCTAAACAGCTTTCAAGGAGGAACCACTAAGGCCTTTGCTGCCTTATAATCCTCTGCAATGAAGCACAGGCCCACCTCGTTGGTGCCTCTGGACTGAGAGAGGAAGAGACGGAGGTCAGAAATAGGGAAGGTGTTCATTCTCACACTGATTCTTCTTTGAATTATTTTTTTTAAATAATGGTCGGAAGTGTCCGGAGACATGGTGGCAGTGCTTTGTACATACATAGTGTTTTTACTTTCAAACATATGCATTGATAGATCTGACATTGTTATTCCCATGGAAACTGAGGCTTAGAGAGATTAAGCAGTGTTCAAAGAAAAGCCTGGGCTATTGTTCTCTGTGGTGGATGGTGTTGACTGCTGTGCTGATTTTGAATAAAAAGGGGCGTGGTGACATGCTGCTAACTGAGATTGACTTATTTTGTGAAATCTGTTAGAGCCGTTTAGGAGTGTTCTCTGGTAACCTTTGGATCTTTTCCTGAAATAGTCATATCACTCCCCCTTGTACCTGCAACTCCTGGCTTAATCTCTGCTAATTGGGTACAGTTTGGACCGGGAACCACTGGCACAGGACCATCTTGTTGCCAGCAACCAACCGCACATCCATGGGAAGAGGGGAAGGCACAGAGCGGCCCCCAGAGCATCTGGATTGTTGCTGGGTTTTGTTGTTTTGTTTTTTGGCAGTTAATGTTGGTTTTGGTTTCTCCAGAGTATATGTTTAACCTGTTGGTTTTTCCTCTCTCTGATGTGTGGTGGTTGTTATATATTAACTTAATGCCAGGCAGCAGCACAGACTTTCAGATCACACTGGTGGATTTTGTGTTCAGAGCAGGACGAAGTTCAGATCCCTGCTAATTTCATGGTCTGGACTCCCAGCCAGCAACTGGACCACAGATAAGGCTGTACTTGCACCTACATTCAGGAGGCAGAGGCAGGTGGATCTCTGTGGGTTCAAGGCCTACAAAGTGAGTCCAGGACAGCCAAGACTACACAGAGAAACCCTGTCCTGAGAAACCACACACAGGCACAAAAAATGCTGTGCCTGCTGTGGTGTGGCCCTGTAATAGCATTGTGAAGAACCTAAGATGTAACATGGACCCAGTTTGTTGCTTTTCTGTTTTGTATTTCAAGACAGGGTTTCTCTGTGTAGCTCTGGCTGACCTGGAACTCACTCTGTAGACCAGGCTGGACTAAAATTCTACCTCCCTCTGCCTCCCTACGACTGGCATTAAAGGTGTGTGACAGCACCGCCCACCTTTAAGTCTAGCTTGTTGCTTTTAAATAATATTGTTCTTCAGTTGTGCTCATGTTCATAAAAGTCAGATATAAGAAGGCATATGGAGTAAGTGTCGTTCTGAGTCTACTGGCAGACCTAGCAGTCTACCCCTGCTTTGCTGTTTCAGGGTCCGAGCAGATGCCTTGGTCGCTATGTGCAAGTCATGATGCCATTCAGAGCAGGACCAGGAGAAGCCTGTGGTTTCTACTTTGCTTCTTCAGGGGGCCTGCTTTGTAATTGTGTTTATTGCCATCGTGGGCTTCCCCCACCTTGTGAGGTTTAATAGAAGTCTTTCCTACTAAGGAAGGCTGAGGCAGCACACTGAGAACCTTTGTGGTGCAGAGTAGAGGCCATTTTGCGGCACCAAAGACCTTGCAGTAAATGCTTTGTTTCCACACAGGACAGACACCCGGGGACGTTTATTGCTTGCTTTATGGAAGGTTTTCTTCATGAAGGATTTTATTTATTAGCAAAATACTTCCTGAGCATGATTTTTAGGGGCCCATAATTTAGATTTTACTGGTTCAAGGCTGTAATTTTTTTTTCTCTAAAGCTATCTGGAGATCCATTCACTAAGAAATAAGCTTTTGCTGAAAATTAGGGATTGAGAATTGAAAGAGCTGAATGAAGTTATGACTTCTGTATTACCCCTGGAAATAATTGCTCCTTTAACTCAAAATCCATTAGTAGCCTGGGTATAATTTTTTTGACATCATGCTTATTAATGTCTTTTAACAATGTCTCATTTCAGTAACCTTAAGCAAATCACTGATTTTAATGTAATAGGCATGGTGTTTAGAAGTCAAATGATGTGTTTATTGACGGTATCCAATTGCCTTGATTTAAGTTAGAATATACACACACACAAATAAGAGTTTTCTTTCATGACCCATGTTTAAGTAGTCAAAGTTCCCCAGAAAAATTAGAGTCTGTAGGTTGTATGCATGTGTGAGCAGATACTGTGTATCCTTATCTGGGATTTTTTAAATACTGGAATATTTTCATAAACATGATGAGATATGCCACGGAGGTAGAACTCAAGATACATTGTACATGTGGCCCCAAAGTAATTTCATCTAACCATTTTAATAATTTTGCCTGTGAAGCAAAGTTCATGGTGTATAATCCTTAACTGAGGTATGTGTTAGTGTCTTTGTTACCCCAACAAAATGACTGTGGCAGACTACTTACAAAGGAAAAAAAAAGAGTTTACTTGGTTGAGACAGTTTGGGAGGTTGGAAGTCCAGACAACACAGGGCCTCTCGTGCTGTCCACACCGCCTTATGGTGAATTGTATGGAGGGAAGCTAGAGCCTGGGTGGGGCCAGGTCCAGGCTGTCCGGAGAATTTCTCTGTCAAGTATCAAGCTCCTGTGAGGAACACCTCAAGCCAGCAATCCTCAACCTTTTATAGGGATGGAATATCAGATACCCTGCATATCAGGTATTTACATTACGATTCACAACAATAGCAAAATTACAGTTATGAAGTAGCAATGAAAACCTTAAGGCTGGAGGTCACCACAACATGAGGCAGTGCATTAAAGGGGTGCAGCATTAGGAAGATTGAGAACCGCTGCCTTAACACCTCCTAAGGGCACACTTCCTAGTGGCCTCAGAAGCTTTCATTAGTGCCCCATCCCCCAGCACTTCCACATCACTTCCAGTCCCCCTACCCTGGGAACAAGTTTCCAGAAACGGGGGCCAGTGAAGGAGAGACAAATATCTAAACTATGGCGTGATACAATATAGATCTTCTATGTTCAGAAAGTTTCATATTTGGGAGTTTGGGGATTTCGTATTTACACATTCTGAAAATTCAAAGTGGAAAAATGTGGAGAGACAGACTGAGAAATGTTGCTCAGCTTTGAAAAGTAAGCTTGTGGTGGTAGGCCTCCCCTCCCCCCAACACACACATACACAAGCATAGAGTCAGCAGGGTGGGACAGTAGGCTGGGATTCCAGGCTGGAGTTGATGTCTGAGTTTGGACACCAAAGGTAACATAGTAGGGTTTCTGTCGCTGCAATAGAACACCATGACCAAAACCAAGTTGATCAGGAAAGGGTTTATTTGCTTACACTTCCATATCTCTGTTCATCAGTGAGGAAAATCAGGAACACAAACAGGGCAGGAGCCTGGAGGCAGGAGCTGATGCAGAGGCCACAGAGGGGTGCTGCTTACTGGCTTGTTCTCCATGGCTTGCTCAGCCTGCTTTCTTATGGAAACAGGGCTACCAGCCCAGGAATGGCACTGCCCGAAATGGGCTGGCCCTCCCACGTCAACCACATATTGAGAAAATGCCCTACAGCTGGATCCTATGGAGCCATTTTCATAATTAAGGTCCTCTCTTCCCAAATGACTCTAGCTTGTGTGGGGTTGACATAAAGCTAGCCAGCGCAAGTAATCCCAGTCTGAATTCCCTGTGCCGAACACACTGGTGGTTCCTTTTAAGGCCTTCCTCTGATTGGATGAGGCCCATTCACACCATGAAGGACAACCAGCTATACTCAGAGTCTACAGACGTAACTGCCACTCACAGCTTAGCATGGCCTCATGTTAGCTAGGGACATCTAGGCTGGCATCGGACCAAACAAATGGGTACCTTGGCTTAGCCAGACTGACACACAATGTTACCCTTTCCTACCAGATGAGGAAATGTAGATATTGCACTCTATGGACATGGTATGGAGCGCATTTTTCTCCATCTGCTGTGAGATGGAGTTGGGCAAAGAAAAAAGCAGAGAGCAGCTGGCAGGTGTGAGAGCAGCAACAGGAGAAGTGGATGCCGTGCCAGCAAATTAAAGTTAGCCATACTTACAGAAGTACTATGGCCTGGCAAAGACGTGAAGTGGCTCATGCCATGTATCTACTTGGGGCTGGTAAGTTGTCACAAAGAGAACTATTTAGATGAGGGAACGCTGTCAAGGGCCTGGCAAAAATAATGCCAGGAAACCTGGCATTCCAGAACTGAAAAAAACAGCAGAAGCTGGAAAGCTGGCTGAAGTAGAAAAGTTATTTCAAGGCAAGGACCTGAGTTCTGTCCCCAGAACCTATGCAGGAAGGTTGTGTGTGATGGCATATAGTTACAGCCCCAGCAGTGGGGAAGCAGGGGGAGGTAGATCTCTAGGCAAGAGATCACATCCAAAGACCTTCTAGGTCTTACTGATCAGGGTGGAATACATACACAGCTTTAATCCAAGAGACAGAGGCGAGCAAATCTGCATTCAAGGCCAGCCTGGTACAGAGCAGGTTTCAGGTAAAGAAAAGCTTAGGTCAGGCATGGTGGTACACACCTTTAATCCCTAACAATGAAGGTGAAGTTAGTTTATAGAAGGAAGCCCCCATGTTTGAAAGTGATGTCTAATTTAGTGGCAGAGAAAGTGGCAAATCAGAGAAGATTTGACAGAAAAGAATGTGCCCAACTCTCACAAGAAGAGAGGAAATGGAAGCTAATTAAGGGGCAATGCAAAGAGAGAGGGGGGAGGCAGTTTTACCAGGAGAGTTTTATAGACAGAACAAGCTAGACAGAGAGAACAAGCTAGACACAGGTGAAGACAGAACGAGCAAGAAGTTGAGAAGGAGCCAGAAGATTAGAAAAGATTGCTGGAGTTAGTTTGAGGTCAAGCAGAGCAACTCAGAGGCCGAAAGAAAATCCAGATTGAATAGGTTAGCTGGGAGGGAGTTTGAGCCAGAACAGCTGAGTCGAACCAGTTAGTCCAGAGCTCAGAAAGAACATGAAAGGGCGAACGTATTCAGTAGTAAGTCTCAGAGGCTGAAAACATGCTAGACCTAGGTTAGATTGTATGGAAACTAGAAACTTCCAGGACTAGGCCTAGGTTAGCAGAAAGAGGCAATAATCCTTCCAGACAACAACTGAAGCAGGCAAATAAAGGTTCATTTTACAGAGCTGGAGCTACTGAAGCCATCAACCCATTGAGAAGAAGGAAGACAAGGAAGCTCAGTGCATTTGGTTCTGGGTGTACTTGGGAAATGCTAATTGGTGCATTTCTGGTTTCTTTTCTCACACACTTAAGTGCTGCTTAGTTAGTGGGGCCTCATACAAACTGAGCAGCAGCTGTGAAGAGACCAACCTACTGGGGTAGGCTGCTCCAGCAAATATTGGGCTGCATATAGTCACCCCAACAGGAGGGGCTTCTTTGAAGGCAGTGCCCCCATCCATCAATTGTTATTAGACCCTGTATGGTACTCACACAGTTACCCCTCTTTGGTTTACAGATTATCTGCCCTGAAGTGAAGCCTGGGTCATTGTTGAAGTCCAGAAAGTTAGACCCAGCCCCTGGTTCTCAGGTACTGCCTTTTGTGAGTGGTCTTGCCTCTGTGGTTCTCAACTCCTTTCCCTTACAGTCATTGTCCCGTGTTTCTCCTTTCTTCTCGTTCTGAAGTCCAACAGGTGCATGGGATGCAGCTGCCTCATCAGGCATGCAACTCGGAGGCCTTTGCATCCACTGTTTACCTCTTCAGAGTAGGAAAGCAATTCTGACTTACACAGTGGCCGTGCTCTCTCTGTTTGTATAGTAGCAAGCTTTGCTTGGGGCGTGGTACCTCTCTGCAACCCTTGACATTGTGAGTCTCTGCCCTTCTTCCTACTCTGCTTGATGGACATGACCCCTGTAGTTCTAGCCCTCTTCTTACTCTTCCATCTCTGGGAAACTCCCCTTAAATTCAGAGGTCTCTCAGGATACTGGTCCCCAAAACTTTGTCTTTTCTGAGTCAAGACTTGAAATCCTGGTTGTTAGTGAATGTTTCATGTGAAGACCCTTGATGTTAATTTTTATGGTTCTCTCCTGTCATCATGGCCGAGGCCCCTGCAAAGGACATACCTTGCCCAGGCTCCAGAACATAGACATGGTCTCATCCAGTTCCTGATTTTACTTGGAGTGGAAGTGTCATGGAGGCAGACCTTGAAGATCTCATAGGATTTTGAGAAGCTATGTGGCAAGAAAAAAAAAAAGGTCTTTCATGTGGATGAAACAGTAGTGGAAGGAGTCGGGAAACAGACAATGCTGTCATAGACCAGTTTTGGTTTTGTTTTGTTCTAGTCGACCAAAGCCTACAGTACTGTCCTTGCATGTGATGAGTGCTCTGGAAGGCTTTTAAGAATTCCTACAGGTAAGAACCTGTATGCATGACGAAGACCTCGAGAGCCAAGCTTTATCCAGAGAGAGACACTGGGCACAAATCTGTGGCAAGGGCCCTGCGGGAAGTCTCAGCTGAATGTGGGCACTGGATGGGGAGAGTATATAGTTAAAGCATGGAAGTTAAGAAGTGACCTAGCTCTGGGAAGAGAATGACTGGAAGAGTGTAGAGTAGATGGGAAATAGGTGACTCTAGGAGAGGAAGATGATGGCCACACAGGCATGCCTTGATTTATGGTAGCTTGTTAAGACAGGTTGTTGTTGTCTTGGGATTTGTTTTGTGTTCATCATTATGGTCTAGAAGCAACTGCAGGTTTTCAGTTTGGCTGTTCCCTAGCCTGGCGTCAGGTGGTCAGTTTTCTCTTTGCTGGGCTGCAGAAGTGGTCACTTCTCCCAGTCAGTCCCTGAATCATGAGGAAGAAGCTCTGACCCCTGCAGTGTTCTGTGCTTCAGTGTGGGGTGTCTGGTAGATTAAGTGAATGCAATGCATTTTCAGCTTGGCATTTTCTACTTTCAGTGGGTTTTTCAGGATACAAACCTATGATAACTTGAGGATTATTTGTGTTCTCAAGGCTGTAGGCACAAGCAAAGATGGTGTGAGGTTCTCTTTGTGTATTTAAGAGAAGGATTCTGATGGGCATGGGGTGTACCCCTTTAATTTCAGCACTTAGCTGAAATTGAAGGCAAAGAGTGGTAGACCTCTGAGTTTGAAGCTAGCCTGATCTAGAAAGCAAGTTCTGGGATAGCTAGGGCTATACAGAGAAATGCTGTCTTGAGAAAACCAAACAACCATAAACAAGCAATAAAAAGTGGGGGTAGGAGTGTGGGTGTCAGTCTGAATGGTTGGATTATAGCGCAGAAGTGAACCCTGATGGAGATATTCCTGGCTCTCAGGCCACCTGGAGCTGGATGTGTGATGGTTGCCACTGAGGCACATGATTTCCTGCAGAAACAAATTGCCTTTTGACTCTCGAATGGGCAGAGGAGACAAGATAAAGGATGGAATAGTAGCACACGGGTGGGAAGGCTCCATGGAAGCTGTTGCTTCTAGTGTCTAGAGGAGACTCGGTAGCCATGGCATCAGAGGTTTCAGGCAGGGTTGGCTAGACTCTTCTTAAAGAGTCCATTTCATTTGAAACTTAGTGCGTTGACAAAATGCACCAGGTGTTCCAAGAGCAGAAGGAGGTGACATGGTGAGTTCTTCATCTGCTCAACAATGATCCACGGAGTTCTGCTGTGTGCTGGGCACAGTGCTCAGGCTTGAAGCAATACTTTCAAACAGAACAGGTGTGGGGAGTGTCCAGGTAACACACAGTAGGAATGAGACCAGCAGTGGATGAGTCAATGTTCCTTGGAGGAACAGAACCCATGGCCTCTACATATATCATATAATTATATATTATAATGAGATTCACTGAGCAGTGGTTATCTTCCATCTCGCTGCTCAGTCCAAGAAGCCAGACTAGTTTGGCCCTGATGGCCTGCATGCTGCCTGGACAGTTGGTGTTGAGTTCACTTTGAAAAGGCAATGAAACCAGAGTCCGAGGTCAGCATGGCACAGCAGCGTTGGCAGTGCATGGAATAAAGCTTGCTTCATTGGCTGGGTGTCTTCTCTCACAGGCGTCTCTCTGTCTTGGCCTCCTCATACCATTGGATGGCATAGCCTGCATTTAGTTTTCTCTGAAAATACACTCACTGGCACACTGAGAAGTGTGCTTCAATAAACATTTCTCAATCCAGCCATGCTGACTGTCAAAACCAACACTCCCATCCTACATAGGGCACTAATACATTGTGATAAGTCAAGAAGGGAGTCAGTTACAAGAACTCCCAAAATGCTGAAGACAGGCAAGAATTTGAAGAGTTTGTACAAGAGACTCACCTCCTGTCTTCAAGTCCCAGGTCCGCTTTCCCATCTTTGAGTCCCAGGTAAAAAGCATAGCCATCTCAGTTGTTCCTTCTTCTCTCTGTGTATGAGCCCAGCAGATGCACCCAGAGACCTCGAAAGGCCATTGGACCAGAGATCCCAAACTCAAGAAAGACTGCAGTGCTACAACAGAATGATTAAATGGCAAATTATGTAAGATAAGTCATCACTAAATGCATTTACGACTTCTTACTAGATATGTCCTCAGTTTAACATCGTTTAAATTAATTGTTTGACTGAAGGAGGACCAGGAGTCATTGCTCCTGGAGCTGAATTAATGGAAACTTTTCTTTCTTGGGCCTTGATAGAAACTATGGGAAAGCTCCTAGGCTCTTTTCAGTACAGGAGCACATTGTTGGACATGTGGAGGACCATTGGCAGGAAACGGCAGCTCACAGCATGAACACAAGAAACAAAGTAGATGAATTAGGGCGGTGTTTTGTGTGTTTTCAGATGTGGTTCATAGGAGGCTCAGACCATTCCATAGATAAGGATTAATGATTCTCCATTTACCCTACTCCTCAGACAGAATTTTAAAAGGTGGTTTATACAAACCTGGTAGTTAACTAGTAACTGCACAGTGGGGTCCCTGAGGGTTCTCAGTGAGCATTTCCCCCCAGGGCTGACTTGGTACCTGCATTCAGCGGAAAGACAAGGATCTCCTCTAACCTATCTTTTATTCTGTGGCTGAGCTGTTGCCTTAGGCAATTTCTAATCGACTTTCTGCTGATTTGTATGTGCCTGTTCTAGACACAGCATAAAAACAGTATCATATAGTATGTGGCATTTTTTAGTTTGCATCTTTTTCTTGGAATGGTATTTTCCAGGTTCCTCTGTGGTATATAGCATGTGTGAGCACTTCCTATTTATAGTGGAAAATACTGTTTTATGGGCAGATTCTATAATTATTTAAACACTCATCAGTGGATAATTGGTTTGTTTCTACTTTTTCATTGTTGTGGATACTACTACTCTAAACCTTGACACACACTTGTGCGTGTTCTTAAGTTTTCACTTCTCTGGAGTCTTTCCTTTTTAGGAAGCTGCTCAGCCTCATGGTCATTATGTATTTGAGAACCTACCAGCTTTGTCCCAAAGTGGCCACACTGTTTAACATCTGCACCCACAGTGGAAGAGAGTTCTGACTCCTCCCCAGCCTGGCCAATGCTTGAGGTTGATTAGAATGAGGCAGTTCTGTACCAGGCTCCTGCTTGGGTGCTGGTTGTCTGTAAGGTGGGTTTGCATCACTCTTTATCTGGCTCCCAAGTTACTGATTTGTTGGCTTCTCTTCAATATCTTGTTTTCACTCCGCTGGAAAATGAGCCTGGAAAGAACAAGGGAGAACTCAGGCTGGTTAATGTAGGTACATATTAACACCTGCTTGCAGGCCGCTAGAGAAGCCCAGGTGGGGAAAGGCTGAATTAATGAGTTTAAGTAATGCTCTGGTTTCATGGCTGACGAGCCTGTAGGACTGTAGCTGTGTTCTTGGGGATTATGGTGATTTGTATGATTTTGTTTTCATTCATGGATCTGCTAAAACAAACAAACAAACAAAACGTAGCCAAACCACATTCCGTGGTTTGTGGATGAGCACTGTATGGGAAAACGGCAAGTGCAGCTGTTAATGTGGAGGTGCCAAGAAACTACCGGGGCACAGCCTGCGCACAGAATTTAAACCATCTCCAGGGGCCCACAAGGCTCCGGCTTCAGAGAAGGGGGCCTGTTGTAAGTAAAAATACTTTGAAGTATCATTCTCCAGTCTTTAGAGCTCGCTGATGTTTATATTGTCTCATAAATTTAATATGCACATAGTAAGAAGTATTTATTTTAATATTAAAACCATAACTTTCATAACATCACGTGAAAATAGCTGTTTCTTTTTCTGGCGCATCACGAATGCACCTTCCTCTCTGTATAGGACAGATATTTAGTGTTCTTTCCACATTATTTACTCACGCAATACTTTTTACGTATTTATTGACCCCTACCTTAGGTCTATCAAGACAGGAGGGTGTTGTCTGCTCTCTTGCAGATCGTGCACAATGCCTAAGGAAGCAGTTCTGAGATGTGATGTACGGAGTCAGGTACACAGGAAACAGTGTGTACACACAAAAACGCCTTGAGAGATCTGAAGGCTGTGTGTGTGTGTGTGTGTGTGTGTGTGTGTAATTGCAAACAAGTCACTGTGGGTGACAGCTTTACAGCCAGCAGTCCTGACGTTTCCTGTGTGACTCGGGCTGAGATGCTCACTTACTCTTTTTTAAGCATCATTAAGGGATTGTGCCTGGTACAATCCTAGAAAATTCCTAGAATGAGATGAGATTTGAGAGACAGTGCTGTGTGATAGGGGAAGAAGTCAGGCTTTGTTATCCCGCCATGTGTGGCCCTGGGGCCCTCTGTGGGTGTCTAGGACTTGGTGATCTCATCTGTAGTAAAACGTAGTCAACTGTGGTAAATGTAGTCACAGTGGACCAGAGAATGATCGGGCTATTCCTGGTCTTTCACATCTGTGGGCATTGATATAGGAATGGTCATGCAAAGAGAACATCTCCAAAGCTTCAGAGCTGAATAGGTCCATGAGAAATATTATAATAGGGTAATAAATGGTTAAACAAAAGGGGTGAAAAGATAAAAAGGGGTTCAGAAATGGAAAGAAGGAGAAAAGAGGCTTTTGAGATTTACCTTTCTGTTGGGGATGTAGCTGGGCGATAGCATGCTTGCCTGGCATGGTTAAGGCCCTGGGTTTGATTCCCGGCACTGAAAAAAAAAACTTGTCAATCATTTGCATTGGTTGTGATATTTTTAGAGTCCCAATAAGATTTAAACTAATTTAATTGTTGTTGCTTCCTTGCCTATTTATCTATGCTCAGAATGGTCTCATTCAGTGTCTGGGACTCCGTGTTCTCAATACATGTTGTACATTTTCGGAAGAAAATGTCAGATAGATTTGATTTCTCAAGTGAAAATTGGATTGACGAGAAAAAAGCACCAGTGTGAATAAAAGAAAGAGATGAGTGAAATGAGCGGCAAGCTGCCTGCGGCCGGGGAGGAGTGGCCCGGAGTGCCAGACACAAGATTTTATTACCCAGCCTAAAACTTCCCTTACTAGTCTTTAAAAACCATCCCCAGCTGCTTATAATAATTGTGTGATTAGCAGGGGAAAGTACCAGTGACATACACAGTTTGCCGTCATGTGGTCTCAGTTGAAATATTGTAAAGACAGAAAGAGTGAGCTAGCCAGTAGTAATTGAGCAGAGACTTAGCCGGTCAGAGTGCAGAGTTCAGAGTGTTACCGCCTGGCTTCCCTGCAAGCATTTTGTGAACATGTGTCAGAGATTTGGTTAACTCCTTAATGTGGATCTCACAGGAAGTTGGAGTTGGCTCCCAAATCATTGAAGAGATTTATATATTCTGTTCAAAAATTCTTGAAAATTTTGCCAAGTTAGAAACAAAACTGGGAAGTGTTCTATAGATTTTACAGTAACCTTCTCTGAAGGGTAGAAACTGTTTGCATCTGGTTCAAAGAGGAAAATCTACAGGTTAACTTTTAGCCTGCCTAAATCGCAGTCACTAACAAATCAAAGGATGTATGCTCTTCTGGAGAGTGATATCTCCTTTAGGTAGACCAGTTCTACTGCTCTGGTTCAGTGTTGGAAGGTTAGTGGGCCACACACTCACCCACCTCCCTATCCACCTACCCATCCATCCATCCTTTACTTCTCTTGTGTGTTTTGGCCAATTTAGAAAATACATTATACATTAGGAGTAAAATGTGGCCATTGATACCAACAGACTCACTGAGAAGTTCAGGGCTTTCCTTTTTATTCTTCAGTTCTCCTTGGGGCATACGGTCTTCCGGGAGACAGAGTTTTTTCCCTTGGGCTGCATCCTCTGAGAAACACACGCAGTTAGCCTTCATATTCCTTGGGTTCTAGAGCCTCAGATTCAGCTGCAGATTGAAACTATATGAGAAAAAAAATATGAGGAGCATTTGTATGACGCTGATAATGTGTGAACAGTGATCTCGAGTGATTTGAAGTATTCAGGACTGCGTGTCTGGGCTATATGCAAACACTGTGCTGGTTTTCATAAAGGATTTATGCATCTGTGGTTTTATGCATTCATTTCCAGGAGAGGGAGATGTTCAGAACCAGTTCTCCACAGATGGCCAGGTGGCTCAGCGTCTGCCTGCTACGCACAAGGCCAGTGTTGAGTCCCAAGCACTGCAAAACAGAACCCGGCTTTGTCCTTCTGATCCCCCAGGCTCCCCCTTTCCTCTCTTCTCACCTTGATCGCCTCTACATTTACTGGACTAAATGTCAGGTCCCTACAGCTTCTTCTTGTTCTGAAACATAGTCATAGGAAGTTGCTTATTTACTTACTGGGAGGGTTTTTTTTTTTTTTTTTTTTTGTGGTTGTGGGCATCAAATCTGGCTTTGCACGTGATGGACAAGGACTCTATACTTGTAAGCTACATCCTCAGCCCTCTGTTTTGACTTAAGATAAGGTCTTACTGTGTAGTACAGGCTATCGTCAAATTCAAAGTGCTCCAGCCTCTGCCTCATGAGCTTTATATATTGCTTAGAAAGTTGCATCCCTGCAAAGCAGAAAGTGGGGGATGTGGTGGGGAAGTCTCAGTTACAGATTTCAGACCCAGACAACACAATCCAAGAGAGATTTTCACAGATGTCTTTTTGAGTCTCCTTGGGGTTACTATAAGGCTGGTGTTACTCATTTTCCTCTGCTGGCTGTCTATGTGGCTTTTATAGGAAGTGTGGGTTAGAAATGGAAACTCAGCAATATCAGGCAAGAAGGTATTTTACATTCTCTTGTCATTGTGCAAAACCTGGACAGTGCTCCTGGTCTACATGTGCCATTAGGATACAGGGACTAATGAAGGCTTTGAAGTTCATCAAAATTAGGTGAATCCCAGCCACAACAGGTCTCCAGTAATTACCAGAGAGTATCTGAGATGCCATCCTCCTCCTTAAAGACAGACTTGGTGACTTTCTGTTGTTGATAAAATATTTTTATGTTTAGAGTATATGTCGTACATCCTTAGAACCATAAAACCTTACAATGAGATAAAACCTCCATGGTTTGTGTCCTTAAACTCAAAACCCCTCTCCCTCTGTGACTCTACCCACTGGGCCCTCCTTAAGGTGAGAAGTTGAACCCTGCTGGATAGCACGTTCTGTTTCTAAGCATCGTTTATTGTTAGTTCGCAGTCCCAGAAGGAAATGGTCTAACCTGCCATTGATTTTGCCAGAGTGTGCATCAGGAAGTGCTTAATCTCTCTTCTAGGGGAAACTATTGTGTTGTCTTACCTAGCAGTTGTATTTCAATGCTGAATATCAGAGAATTCTTAGGCTGTTGTGAAAGGATGTGAGTGTCAACATTGTTCAGACCACTGTTGGGTTGGTCCCTTTTGTGGTAAACATCAGTGGCATATTTCTGTAATTCCTGCACTCAGGAGACTGAGGCAAGAGGATTCTGAGTTTGTGCCAGGCTGTGCCATCTAGTATGTTCCCAGCCAGGAAGAAAAAAAGTTGACAAATAAGTAAAACAAATTATGTTCTTGCTTGTTATTTTTTTAAGGCAAGGATAAACTTGGATATATCAAAGGATACACAACTCTAATCTCTGAGTCCCTCATCCATGTTATAGCTTCAAAAACACTGTACCAAAGCGTGAGAGAACAAAGACCACGTGCTGTGTAATGCAGAAGGTGCCTATCCGTGGACACAGACAGCAGCTCAGCTGCTGAAGGGAGGAGGAGGAGACAGGAAAACAAATAGATCCAGACTTCTGAAGGAGGAGACCTGTCACTGTTGATCGTGATTCATCTCTGGGTTCATTTCTTCTTCAAGGGAAGGAATTTCCATGAAGCCACAGGGTCCAGGTGCTCCTCAGAGAAGTAGATAGTTCTGTGTGCACCAGTTATTCTGTGAAACAGAAACTGGTAAAACTAGAGCGACACATCTGCCTGCCTTGTTCAGCACCCACCAAGACTGGAAAGCTGTTAGGGGCAGGGCTTGAGAAGGAAGCAGGAAGGTGCAGCACAGCTGAGAAATGCTTTCCTCATAGATTTATGGAAGGGTCTTCATCATCAAGATGTCAGAAGGAACTTGGAGTTGCCAACTATCTTCTCTGTATCCTCTGCCCAGAGTCATCAGGACCATTCTATGGAGGATGTGGCATGCATCAGTGTCAGAATCATTAATCAAGCTGACATCCCTTTAGCTTTCTCCAAAACTCAGGATCTGCACCACAGAAGTCTCAGTTATTCTAGCTGGGCTTCATAAAATCTGTTTCATGACAGATTCAAGGGTCAACTGAAGGTCTGTTTCATGACAGACTCAAGGTCAAGGGTCAAGTGAAGAAAAAGGACAGGAATTCTCTGGTCCCTGCATTGTTTTCTTAAAGCTGCTATTGAAGACTTGACTTGGTGTGCATGTTTTGTGTGCCTTCTGGTGAGCAGTTGTGTGTGGGGTGAAGGGTGACATAGGCCTCATTATTACCTCATGGCCAATTCTTGAAAGCAGGACATGGCATAGGGAGATGATGAGATGGTTCAGTAGGCAAAGGTGCTTGTTGCCAAGTCTAACAACCCAAGTTCAATTCCTTGGAACCCACATGGTGTAGGGTCATTTCTGGGGCTTAAATTCACTGTGTTTATTAATGCTGGAACTGGGCTTCTTTCTCTTAGATGACATGTGGGAGAAGAAACTGAAAAGTAATCCTCGATATTATAAAGTACAGATGATTCACCAGTTTGTGTTTTCAGTGCTGAGAGTGGAACCATGGGCCTTTCATGTTTCTTTAGTGCTTTGTCCTTGAGCTGTACCACAGCCTGAGAATTCTGTCGTTTCTCCCACAGAAGAGTGACTTTACCTTGTTGGCATCTAAGGCCAGTGTTTACAGAGAGGCCCTGAAAGTTCCATAAAATATTTATTGAGCTTCTGTTTGGTGCGGACTCTGCTGTATACACATGCTGTGCCTGGGGATGATGAAGAAAGGGCCTATCTTTGAGCCGTTTGTGTGGATGGAAGTGTGCCAGTCATGCAGAGCCATAGCCTTCTGTTGGGGGGAGTGTGTCCCAGGACACATATCATGGTTTAATGTGGGGGTCTCAGGGCCAGCAAAGCAGCAGGGGAACTGCATTCCCCAAACTAAAGCTTATAGGTGAGTCAGGATAACCCAGGGATGTCAAGCAGGGGTCAAGGTGGAGGTAGACCACAGGCCTTGTTTGTGATAACAGCCAGCAGCAGTTAATAGTGAGACACTGTCAATAAGTAGTACCGTTTAACCCTCATGGCAGTCCTGTGTTGCTAACCCTGTTTGACTGATGGAGAATCTAAAGAAACAACCTTCAGAAATATCCAAAACTAAATTGAATACCCATGAACTCAATAAAGTTTGGAATTAAAAAAAGTAATTTAACGATAAATTATTAAAAACATCGTTTTGTGAATTTTATTTTTTAGCCAGCTCACATTTCAAGTGTACTAAGAGCTGTTTAATGTAAAATTTACTGTTCTGAGAGTTCTCAGATGTACAGATCCGTGATAAGTCTATTCACAACATTCACTAGAATGTTGTGTCTTCATCCAGAACTTTCTCATTTTCCCAGTTGAATCTCTGTATCTTTGAAACAGTAGCATTCTAATTCTCCTTGTTCCCCCATAGTCTGACCACACCATTCTGTTTTTGTCTCTATGCATTTTAATCCACTAGGTACCTCATGTAACTGTACAATGTTTGTTGCTTTATGACTTGATTTTTTTTTTCTCCAAGCCAAGTGTCACCCATTTATCAAAATGCCCTTACTTTCCTATGGCTGAATGATATTTTATTTTTTGTGTATACCATAGTATATACATAGTATCTGTCCATCCGTCTATCTGCTCTTCCATCCATCCACACATACTTGGCTCAAGTCTTTTGTTTGGTTATTACAAATTGTGCTGCTATGAATTCATGTCTACCTGTTTTAGCTCCTGCCTTCAATTCATTTAGGAGTTTAGCCAGAAGTAGATTTCTAGAACAAATGGGAATTGCGTTTAATTTTTTGAGGACCCTTCACAGTGGTTCCCATGGTGGCTATAGCACGTTGCATTCTCACCAACAGTGCTCAAGAATTCCAGCTTTTCCATGTCTTCAACACTTGAAAAAATAGTAGTCCCCGTGGATGTGAGGTTGAAAGCATTGGTGTGGTGTGTGTACACACATAAGTATATACATGCATACAGGTCGTATGAAAAGAATACATTTATGTGACTTTAAAGTGAATCTCTGGTCAGGATTTTCTCCTTGTAGCCTGAGGCAGTGTGGCTTGGCTCACGAACCTGTCCTTCAAGAGGCAGTTTCAGTGGATTAAGAGGGAACACACTGTGGTCATACTTCCTGGTACAATGGCAACTGTGATGTGATTTCAGGACTTAAGAATTTTGCCTCTGTAAAATGAATGCGATAATACAGGATGTGAGTTCTAAATCTAGTTGGATGCCTATCACTGCATAGTACTAACCTAATGTATGCCACAGTGTGTGTGTGTCTGTATCTGTCATCTGTACCACATACCCCTGTGGTAAAGTTTAATTTATTGCTAGGCACAGTTAGTTATTAACAGTAGTAAATGTAACAATTTACAGTCATAGTCAGAATATTCTCTCTTAAAATATGTCAAAGTCACCATGTTATGGCACATCAGATGAACCATCACTGTATCTCAGTATTAGGGGTGCTGGTAATTTACAACAAAGAAAACTGTAAAGGGTTTTCTTTAACTTAGGATTTAAAAAGAGAGACACAGACGTCAAGGCTGCCAAAGCCTTGTGGTAAGAAGTAATCCTCCATTTTCCACCAGTGAAGTTAGTAAAAGGAAAAGACCTAATATTTAGTTTGCTACCTTATTGACTACATATAGCTGAAATTGTGGTAAATGAAACATTGGGCTAAGAGGGGCCGCTCTAGTTGTCTCTGTCTTCCTATCCATCGTCCCTCTGTCCTCCTATCCATCGTCCCTCTGTCCCTCCCTTCCTCCGCCTGTCTCTGGCAATCGCTCTATCCGTTAATGCATAAATGCCTTGTTTTCGTCAAAGCTGCCACAACTGTTTGAGTCTGAAATCTTTGTCCTCAGGCTGGAGGGAGGCGGTTGTTGTCCTGTGAAGCTCAGAGCTCGTGGATCCTCCAGGTTCCTGTTGGTTAAGCACAGTGTTTCCAGTCCCAGTTGGCGTGACTGTAGAATCGAGGTTGGAGCTAATCTCATCAGCAGTCAGTACTGCTAAGGGGCCAAGTGAGGAAACACAGAGAGAGCCAGCGTCTCAGAGAGCCGCTCTCCCTTCCTGTGGATGGTGTGGCTCAGTAAGCTATGCATGGGGGGAGACGACAATGGTGAGAGGTGCTTCCCACATTAAGCTTCAGCTGCAGGTAGGTTTAGCCCGACTTCCTCCTCTCTGGCACCCAGTGTCTCAATGAATCTCCATGTAGGCCTTGGCCAAAAGAAATACTTGATGGTTCCACTGCCTATGTAGCTTTCGTTACCTGCCTGGAAAAGATTTCTGAATGTAGCGAGAAACGCAAAGAAAACTAGGAACAACCTAGCTTGTTCAGATATTGTTGTGCGTTTCCATTTGAAGTCACTCCTTCACTGAAGACTGCAGAATTATACTTTTCTTTCTGAGCCCAGAGTTTGTTGAAATACTTTCATAAGATCAGGAACTACATTTCCGTTGGCATTTCTGGGTGTTTATTTGAAGTGCTCCCATATTGTAGCCCAGGCTATCCTGTGGAGGCAGTAAAGATTGCCAGGTGAATGCTGGTCTCACTAGTGTGAACCACTGTGTCTGCCATGTTTGTTGCCTTCTTGACAAGGTTTTCATCTAGAGGGTATGTAAGTTGTGGCTTCTGGGGCCTTTGGCACCAACACAGCAGTGGGAATCATTGTTGGGGCTGGTGTCGTTTTAGGAATCAATTTGATGATCACAGTAATAGCCGGGGTCGATATTTAAAGGTGCCATCTTCTTGCTCTCTGAAGTGTCCTTTAGACTTGGAGTCATCTCAGATGACCAGAAGTGTAAGGTTTTGACTTTGTTTTCCTTTTGCTAAAAGGTGACTGTGTTTTAATGAACCTGGATGGCCACACCCTTCACCTGGATGGTGGTGAGGAGTTGGAGGTGGAAAGACAGTTCTAGCCAAAGGTTACTTGGTAAAGAAAACCAGGCTGTCTAGCAGCTAGTAGCAGTACCAACAGGATATCTTGGGGACCTCTTGCACCCCTGAATCCTGGCATGTTGGTTCATACAGGGCCCCCCACTACTGGTTGCCTTTCTGTATCCCTTCAGAGGTGGTTCTAAGACCATGGCACCCATCTGTTTCTTCTGGTGATGGTTGCTGTCCAGATGACAGAGCAACTTGGGTCTCATTTTTAGATTTCTGTTCAATGTCAGACCCAGGGCACATATGTGGACAACTCTTGTTACAAGTGTGAAAACAGTTTGGTCTATCAACCCACTTATATAAATACATACCTAGATATGGAGGAATGAACTTTTTAAGGGAATAAATCTACTGAAAGCTAGAGAGCTTGCTGATAGAGTCCTTGTTGGTATGCATGGCACAGCAAGAAGCAAACACAGGAAAACCTCGTGTCTTTTGACCAAGGCCTCCCCAGTTCCCTCAAACCTCTAGCCCTGGTGCTCACCATTCTGCTTCCTGCTTTAAACTGAACATGTGCATGAGGTCTTGTAGGACTTGTTTTGTTTTGTTTTCTCTGACATAGCTCTATCCATATTCCCCCACCTGTGGGCACTTTGGTTGGTCTTCACATCTTGGCTGTTTTGAGAAAGCAATGAGCATGAGGGTGAAGATGTCTCTTTAAACAGCTTACTGATTGCATGTCGTTTTGGACATGCTCAGTGGTGGGGAGAATGAAGCAGTCGGTCTCCTGAGTTTTTTTGAGGAACCACCATTCTCTTCTATAATAGTTACACTAACTTACCCTACCAGCTAAGGTTCCTTTTCTTTACATCCTTCCTAAGGTTTTCTGTCTCCTACATTTTGATGATAGACTCCATAAGCAGTGTGAAGTGTGGCTTCTTGTAGTTTTGATTGCTGATATTGAAAACAATTTTTAGAGCTATCTTGGCCATAATTTTTATTTTCATATTAATTATAGGTTATTTACTTTGTATCCCAGCTATATCCCCCTCCTTCATCTCCTCCCAATCCCACCCTCCCTCCCTCATCTCCTCCCTGCCCCTCTCTAAGTCCACTGGTAGGGGAGGCCCTTCCATCTGACCCTAATTTATCAGGTCTCACTAGGACTAGCTGCAATGTCCTCCTCTATGGCCTACCAAGGCTGCTCCTCCCTCAGGGGGTGGGGGTTCAAAGAGCCCGCCACTGAGTTCATGTCAGAGACAGTCCCTGTTCCCCTTACTAGGGTACCTACTTGAATGCTGAGCTGCCATGGGCTATGTCTGAGGAGGGGTTCTAGGTTATATCCATGCATGGTCCTTGGTTGGAGAATCAGTCTCAGAAAAGACCCCTGTGCCCAGATGTATTTGGTCCTTGTGGTACTCCTGGAGAGGTGGAGAAAGGGGAACCCTCCTCCATTGCTGGTGGGAATATAAACTTGTGCAACTACTTTGGAAATCAATCTGCCGCTTTCTCAGACAATTGGGAATAGTGCTACCTCAAGATCCAGCTATACCACTCCTAGGCATATATCCAAAATATGCGCAAGTACACAACAAGGACATTTGCTCAACCATGTTTGTAGCAGCTTTATTTGTAATAGCCAGAACCTGGAAACAACCCAGATGTCCCTCAGTTGAGGAATGGATACAGAAACTGTGGTACATTTACACAATGGAATACTACTCAGCAATTAAAAACAAGGAAATCATGAAATTTGCAGGCAAATGGTGGAACCTAGAAAAGATCATCCTGAGTGAGGTATCCCAGAAGCAGAAAGACACACACAGTAAATACTCACTTATAAGTAGATACTAGACCTATAAGATAGGACAAACATACTAAAATCTGTACCCCTAAAGAAGCTAAACAAGAAGAAGTTCCGAGGTAAGATGACCAATCCTCACTTAGAAAGACAAATGGGATGGACATTGGAAGTAGGAAAAAAAACAAGGACAGGAGCCTACCATAGAGGGCCTCTGAAAGACTCTACCTACTAGTGTATCAAAGCAGATGCTGAGACTCATAACCTTGGGCAGAGTGCAGGGAATCCTATGAAAGAAGGGGGAGTTAGTAAGACCTGGAGAGGATGGGAGCGCCAAAGGACCAAATATATGTCTTTTAAAAAATGCTTTTATTCACGTTTCTTAAGTGTCTCGTGTGTGTATGTGTGTGTGTGTGTGTGTGCGTGCGTGTGTGCGCGCGCTTGCACATAGGTGCATGGCATGCAGATGGAGGGCAGGGGACAGCTTTCCAGAGTTGGTTGTCTTCTTCCACTGTGTCCGTCCTGGAAATTGAACCCAGGCCAGCAGTCTTGACTGAGGGCGCATTTATACACTGACCCATGTTTAGGTGTACTTCAGAGAGCTGTTAATCTGTTGTGGTGATGTCCACCCATATCCCAGCACTGGTAAAAATTGAGTGAGTTCAAGGGCAGTCTAGCTATGTATAGTGAGGCCCTGTCTCAGGAGAACACCATTAGCAAAAAGCATAAAAAAGGAAAAGAAAGCTGTCTGCTCGGGTATTTCCTCACTCTGAACTGGATTAACTTGGTGGCTCATTGTTGCCCATGAATTGAGCTCCATGTGAATTTTTTTTCTTTTTTCTGAAGCAGAGCCTCACTGTGTGTTCTGTGTATTCAGAATCCTCCCACACCATTTTCAAGATGCTGGGGTTATGCATTACACCTGACTGTGATTCCAGTTTTAGGCTGAAGTCCTCTTTTTTGAGACAGGGTGTCACTGTATATAGCCCTAGTTGTCCTGGAATTTGCATTGTAGACCAGGCTGGCTCTGAACTCTCAGGTACCTACCTGTGTCTGCTTCCAAGTGCGGCATGTATCACCATTCCCAGCTGAAGTCTGTAATGGATCTTGAGATGAGTTCTGTAGGGTCCAATTTCATTGATTGGTGTGCAGTGTGCAGTTTTTCAACACCATTTTAATAAATGCCACTGTCCCCATTTTTTGGAACCTTGTCAAATATGAGTGGATCATACTTAAGTATGTACAGGGCTGGCTTAGTTTCTTGGTGCTGGTTGATGGCTAGCATTCATCGTCAACCTGACAGCATATAGAATCACCTGGCAGCGGGGCCTGTAGGTAAGCCTGTGGAGATTGTCTTGATTGCATTACTCGATGTGGGATAAGCTGTCCTAACTATGGTTGAGCTTGTTACCTGGCTGGTACCCTGGATTGTGTATGTGCAGAAAGGGAACTGAATGGGCTTGCATTTGTCTCTCTGTTTTCTAATTGCAGATGTGATGTGACTAGCTGCTGCCAGCTCTTGCCTTGGCTTTTCCCCTGTGATAGTCTGTACCTTGAACTGTGAGCTAAAATAAACCTTTTCTACTCTAGGTTGGTAATGATTAGAATATTTTATCATGGGGATGGAGAGATGGCCCAGTGGTTAAGAGTGCTGTCTGCTCTTCCAAAGGATCCGGGTTCAATTCCCAGCACCTGCATGGAAGCTCACAACTGTCTGTAACCCCAATTCCACTTCCAAGGGATCTGACATCTGACACGTTCATACTAATGCACATAAAATAAAAATAAAATAAATTATTTTTTTGAAAAGAATATTTTATCATAGCAACAAGTGAAAGAAGCTAAGATAGCTCCCCACCCTGTCATGTTGCTCTCAGTATCCATTCTTATGTCACGATCATGTTTTAATTGTGATAGTTGTATAATATAATTTGAAATCAGATAGTATGACTCAAAAATAGCTTTGCCAATTTGGAGCCTTTTATGGTTACATATGAATGTTCAGATTTCCCCGTTTCTGTTGTTGAGATTGTGTGGTATAGATCACGCTGAGTAATACAAACATTTTATCTGTATTAGGTTTTACACTAATAATCTGTTTCTTCTGTGTTCAATTCCTTGGTTAAATTTTTTAACCTTTTAAAACGCTGGTGCCACCAGGATTGCTTTCTTGATTTTTTTTTAAACAGATAATTCATTGTCTGAAAGGCTTGATTTTCATGTGGTGTTACTGTACACCACAAGCTCACAATGGTGTTTATTCATTCTAACAGTTTTGGCTAGAGGGTTTTCTCTATGTGACATTCTGCATGCTGGGACAGTATAACTTTTTTGTGATTTTTTTTTTTTTTGAGACAGGTTTTCATATGACCTAGGTTGGCCTTGAACTCACTATGTATCCAAGAATGACCTTGAACTCATGATCATCTTGCTTCTACACCCCCTCCCTCACAACCAGTGTTGAGAGTATAGATATGTACTGCCTAACTGTTTTAGGTTGGACTTTGATTATTACGGTGGCATTGTGGAACATAGACACCCTTGCCTTGTTCCTGGTCTCAGGGGGCTAGCTTGTAACTGTTAACTATTGACTTCATGGCTTGTTACACATGGCCTTCAAAATGTTAGTGATTGATGTCTTTGAATATCATATTTAATTACGTTCTTCTTGTGTATGTTGAGTTTCACCAGAGGCCTTCTCTGCATCTATTGAGATGATTGGATGAATGTAAGACTCTTCTTCGCTTTGCTGAGGATCCATACTCATCAAGGCTTGCGATTTTCTTCCAAGTCGGTATATTTAAGACTGGACTCCCTACACACCCCACCCTCCTTTACACCTCCTCCTTCCCAACATCTTCTGCCTGATGCTAGGTTCATTCCTGTCTCCTGCCAGGCTTCCTTACACACACAATTCACCACCAGGCCGTGCTGAAGGCATTATGACCTCCTGCTATCTGCTGTGACGGCTGATGCCTTTTGAGGGAGGCTGGTCAGGGCCTAGCACTGCCCACACTGTCTGAGTCGCACGCCTTTCCCCAGACACTGCAATGGCTTGGATGCCTTTTTGCTTCCTGTTTCTCTCCCCCCCCCCCCCCCCCCCGCCCCAGTGTGTTTGCTCTAACATCACTTCAGGCAGGAAGAACCTAGCAGACATTTGGTGTGCGACTGAACAAGGACATAAGCAACTCCTGTCTCATTTGGAGTTTGTTGTCACTAAAGGATGATGAAAACAAGCAAGCCAGAGGAGCCTTACTTCGACAGAGAAGGCCGCATTCACTCCTAAGCCGTTTGCTGGAATGGCGGCGGGCTTGGCTGTCTTTGCATGTGTTCTGACTGCCTGTGGCTCTGAGCAGCTTACTGTCGGCTGACTGCCAGGGGCAACTGAGGTGGTGATTGCTGCCAGATCCCTAGAGTCCCCTGCATCAGGACTGTTAGTCTAAGAGGGACCATAGGGACGTAGAAAGTGGTTTTCATGTCATTGTAGTCTTGAACAGTGTTTGGAAAAGAAATGAGCCCGCCAACTTTTGACAGGTCGGGGGTGGAGCGGATGATGCCAGGTTTTGTTTGTTTTAATACAATTTAAATATAAATCTATGTGTCCCACTCACTATCAGACGTGTATGCCTATTTAGTTTGCCGGATATTGAACCAATGAAAAGGCTGGCTTTGTCTGTTGGATGGGCCGATAGAGGCTTAGGAAGTTGCTACTAATAATCATTATACTTGCAGTATGCCTTCCGTCCTTCAGTCATAGAATTGCTACCACTGTGAGAAATAACAAACAGCCGTTAGGCCAGTCCAGTTGGAGACAGCACAGAAGGGCTGGGGTAGCAGGTTAGGGGCTGACACTGCCACAGTCTGGCCTCCTCGAGTTCACCTCTGTGTGTGGGTGGGCCTGTGAGGCATTGCATCTATCAGCAACACTGAGGACAGATTCCTGGCCTGAGAAACTGGGGAAGGTTGCCACGTGTGATAGGAAACCTCATGAGGGTCTGAGAGCCACCGAGAGGGGAAGCCAGAGAATGCCAGGGACAAAGATGCTGCTTTAGTTAGGGTTTCTATGGTTGTGAGAGACAGCATGACCATGGCAACTCTTATAAAGGAAAACATTATTTATTTATTTGTTATTTATGCAATGTTCTGCCTGCACACCAGAAGACGGACATATCTCACTGTAGAAGGTTCTAAGCCACCATGTGATTACTAGGAATTGAACTCAGGACCTTTGGAAGGACAGCCAGTGTTCTTAACCTCTGAGCCATCTCTCCAGATGTCTCCAAAGGAAAACATTTAATTGAGGCTACAGGCTCAAAGATTTAGTCCGTTCTCATCATGGTGGAAAGCATCGTTGTATGCAGGCAGACATGGTGCTGAAGGAGTTCTATATCCATATCAGCAGGCAGTAGGAAGAGAGACGGAGTCAGAGAGAGATGGAGAGATACAGACTTACTGATTGATACCCAGTGACATAGTTCCTCCAAGGCCACACCTAATGCCACTCCCTGAGCGTTCAAATAAGAGTCTGTGCGGCCAATCTCATTCAAGACACCGCAGATGCCATCTCTTCAAAAGGGTGCAAAGGGTCTCTATTGCACCGGTCACTTCTGGTTCCTCTTTTTATAGAACTGTGGCCATCCACTCACTGTGGTATGTTAATAGTGACAATTACCAGTGGACTATCTCCGTTACTGTTAATGTCTCAGTTTCTTCACTGTGGCTCTGCTAAAATACCTTGACAAAAGCAACTTAATGGAGAAAGGGTGTATTTTGGCTCACAGTCTGTTACAGCAGGGGCGTCCTGACGGGGAGGGGCATGAGGCAACTGGCCACATTGCATGCACAGTCAGGAATTAGGCAAAATGATGGATGCTGATGCTGAGCTAGCTCTCTCCATTTTATGCAGTCTAGGACAGCAGCCCAAGGACTGTTGCCACCCATAACTGGGGGAGGGGGGAAGGGGGAGGATGTCTTCTCACCTAATTAACATAATCACAGGTATGTTACAATGCTTGTTTCATAGGTGATTCTATAGCCTGTCAAGTTTAAAGTCAATATTAACTCATGATTATTAAGTAGTTTGTTTACATTGTGAATTAAATTCAGTTGGCTTGATAATATGAGCACTTTGTGGTAAGAGGTATTTTAAAGTCTGGGCAGTTGTCTTATAAATAGGTGTTTTGAATTTGTGTATCTCACAGTCAAGTGCTGGGGTGTCCATGTATAGCTCTCGCTGAGCATGTGTAAGCTTTTGGGATTATTCTAACCCAGGACACCCCTCCCCCAAACTCACCCCATCATATCTCACAGTCAGGTGCAGGAGACCTGTGTCCCCTCTGTTAGCTGATGGGAGCAAAGCTGGGTTTAATATATTTAATAAGGATATTTTAGTCTAGGCTTAAGCATAAGGATAAAGGGAAGGAGAGGCCCTCAAGAAAGTAAGACACACCTGAGAGCAGGGGCGTGGGATTTCCAAAGAAGCATCACAGAGAGCAAGGCAGGCCGCTGAGATGGCCCAGTGGGCAAAGGCAGCCGCTTCCAGGCCTCATGACTGCAGTCTGAGTCCCGGAACTCAGGTGGTGGAAGGAGAGTTCTGGCTGATGCAAGTTGTCCTCCTGTCTTCTGCCACATGTTCATTCTCTCTCTTACACACATACATACACACACATAATTAATTGATTAAATTTTACAAAAGAAATAAGCGCTTCCTTTTTTGAAGGCAAGCAAGGAACACATAACAGAAGTGTGGATATGGGTCCCTCAGGGGAGAGTCTTCCGGATGAATACATTTGTAAGCTTTTGATTTTTTTTTTTAATTTTCTGGCTGTCGGATGTGGGATTGGAATTGCTTACCTCCAGCAGTCTCCACCTCCTGTTTTGTTTGGTTTTGTTTGGTTTGTTTTCTTTACTATGGTGCAGAAGTGACACATACAGTAGAAATGTGACAACTTCACATTTGGACTAGTCCTATGAAATTTTCTCTCACAGTGCTGGGCAGTGGCAGCAAGCACAGCGTCCACTCAGCTCCATGACCACAAAGGGGCTGTAGGCGACACTCCTCTGTGTCAGAGGATCATGTCAGTGGGATGCCAGAGTGTAGCTGAGTCAGGAACAAGCATACCCTGTTTCATTAGGTGTCCATCAGAAGGTTCCTAGTCGCTGGGTTCCAGCTCTGTCCTGTCTAGTAAATTTGGGGAAGGGTGGTGTGGTCCCTATGCTGTCTGGGTGTCTTTCACAGGGGAAAGATGGGAGGTGTGGGTAAGGCAGTGCAGGTGGAGACTCTCAGATTAACAATGACAGGGTCAAGGGGAGGAAATGAGAAGCAGACAAGGAGGCATGGGAAACACTCCCATGCCGTGTTTATTAGAAGGTGCTAAGACTGAGGAATGTGCTTTGGCAGGGTTTGGCTCCTCCTACTTACTGTTCATTCATAGGTCATACAGGAAAGAGCATCTGTCCACTCTTAACAGCATACCACAGGCTGGCAAGTTATAAATGCTAAAAGTATATCTACCTCGGACCCAGGGGCTTGGCAGTCCAAACTAGAGGAACAGCATCTAGACTCTCATTTCTAGAGAATGGTGGTCCAAGTCAGGGGCTCTTATGCTGTGGCAGACAGAGAATGATGGAAGGAATCAAGATGAAGCCAAGCTTGCACGCTCAGTAATGAACTTCCACAATTAGGGTGTCAGTCCTTTGATGAGACTGGAGCCCTCAGTGTGCGACCAGTTCTCAGACGCTTGGATTCTTCTTTCATCAGTTAAGCTGCAGTGTGAGGTTGGAGGGGGTTCTATATTAGCTACTTCTCCTGTCACTGTGACAGAAACCCTACAGGAGCACTAAAGGGAGGAGAGATGCATTCTGGTTCACAGATTCAAGGGATGTAAGTCCATCATGGTAAGGTAGCCATGATGGTAGGACTGATTGTTGTGTCAAGGGGTAGATGCATGAGGCAGCTAATCACTGCACAAGAGATAGACAAGAAGCAGAGAGCTTGGATCAGAATAAGAAGCAGGAATCACCTTGAAGGCCTGTCCCCTACAACCCATCTCTGTTAGTGTGACCATAATCCCCAAAGCTCCACACTTTCCCAACACAGTGCCATTGACTGGGGAGTAAGGTCTGAACACATGAGCCTGTTGGGGACAGTTCACAGTCAGACCCTAACAGGGAAATTGAAACCACAGGGACCCATGTCACTGACATCTTGGACCCTTTGCAGGGAGGTCTCTGCATGCCCAGGTTCCTGGAATGGTACCGGTACCCTGAGCAACCAAACTCACCAGTGGGATGTGTTGGCTGCACAGGGGCCCCATGAAAGCTACTGGCGATGCATCTGTGTGAGGACAAAGAATCATGTTGCCCATGGGTCCTTTTTTGCAGCACAGCTCTGCTGAGAGAAATGGTTGCTGGAATGGGCCCTGTGAGTTCTGTGGTTGTTTTCTTCCAAATGTAACTTTCTCCTAATGGAGTTTTGCTCCGTTTCCCTCTTTCCCAGTTTTCTCTGGGCCCCATTCACTCTGAATCAAAAGAGTGAGAATGTGGTTTACTGATTGGCTGCCAGAAGCATTTACATTTGAGCACAATGTCCCTGAGGATGGACTAGAGACCAAAGACTCCCCCTCTAACAAAGGAACAGTGATGGTCGGTCCACTTCCGTTTGACCAGGACATGCCTGTGCAGGGTGGGGGGTGAGCCGCCTGGAAGTTATGGGTAACTGGTTGCCACTGGTTACATTTATTGGTGGTGCTATTGCATGCTATCGTCTAGTGACTCTTTTTTAGTAAGGTCTGTGCCAAGAGCTGAGACGGGCTCTGCAAGAAGACATGGCCCACCTGTCAGTTCCAGGAGAGAAAGGCAGTAAAATGCGGTGGCAGAAAGTATTTTGGCTCGAGTGTGCTGTTGATGTGGTGATCTGACCTGCCTGACTGCACTGGGCAGGGAAGGGCCATTTCTGTACTCTTACTGTAGCAGAACACTCTGCTGTTACCTTCCCTGAACCACGGGTGGATGACTTCCTTGACTCTTGGATGGAAACCAAGCAGAAAGTTGATCTGGTGAGCCGGAGATACAGAGACACATTTAATACAAAAGCAAAGCAAACCAAAACTCCTCTGAAATGTAGAAGTGCTGGGGAAACGCAGTGAAAGGTGCATGCTCCTATTAGCAGTCATTAGTATATCTGGTTGAACTCTGGCTATATACACTGTGCTATCCTGTCCCCCTTGGGCGCTTCTGTGTCAGCGGCACCATCAGCTGAGCCCGTGAGCCCGCTGGCACATAGCCCCAGAGTCTGGCCCAGTCTGCCTTCAGCAAGCAGAGGCATTGCTTTTGGTCCAGCGACCTTCCAAGTGCCTCCAAGATTAAAGCCACCCATCTGGAAATGCTCTCATTGCTCTGAATGGCGAGTGCAGGAGGCAGAGGCACAGGCTCCCCTGTGACTTCTGTCTTGGCATTGGTACAGGCCTTAGGTGGCCTTGGCTGGTGGCTGCTTCAGTTTTTTTCTGTTCTTAGAGAGACAAGTGGGGCATGGGGTGAACTGTGGGTAATATAGACAAGCCACTGGACAACATTAAGTGACAGATTTTCAAGACTCTTGTTGAGCCCCCGAGTTCATGTGAGGTGAAGGAGGGAGGGGACACAGCCTTATTGGGCATTACCTGCCTACTTCTGTATCTCACGCCACACCTACCCAAACCCCTGCCTCAGAGACAGCAGGAGGCCTTTCTTTAGGTTTAAAGCCTACCTTTGAAAACCTCATTTTCTTCCCATTCTCTCTACAGGAATGCAGTTTAGTTAGCCCCCATAACCTAGATAAGGAAAGCCTGGGACCATGGCATATTCACATGAAATTGACATGTTTTCGAATACACAATTATTCTCTTTTCAGTTAGCCCCAGCTTCATTTGTGATGCATAAACATTTAACTTCAGTCATTGAATGTTTAAATAAAGCCATAGCACATGGCTTCAGAAACCACCCGTCTCCTTACATGCGAGAATGCTGAGTCCCTGATCCTCAGCTGCGGGGCTTCCTCCTCTTCCCCGAGTTGCTTATATAAAGTGATGCTGGCAAGAAAGGAGTCCTGTGAGTCTGGGGAGTTAGAAACTCAAATGCATATGATTATAGAAGTATAAATTATGATAAAGTGAAAGGGTAGATATATATATATATATATATATATATATATATATATATATATATATAATTTTGATGCAATTGGATGGAGTGGCCTAAACTATAATAAAGAATAAAAATATTTTTTTAAAAAAGATACTTCCCCTCCCATATGTAGGCTCTTTTCTGTACAAAATCTATTTCCAAATAGATTTACTTATTTGGAATACAACAAGTTCTCAAAATGCAAGGTGCTAAAATTTTGGCTTCTGGCCACTGACTTTACCATCGCCCTGGAAAATGCTGAAATGATGGGAAGGTAATAGCTCCGTCATCGGGGAGGCATATGGGGTTACCCAGCAAGAGGAAAACATCACCATGGGCTTTTCCTTCTATGGATTCCAAACTGAGATGGATCGCATGCGTTTGTGGTAAAGGAGCATGCTTGATGTTGTGAGATATTTAGAATTTTGGTTCCTATCTGAATGCATTTTGGCTGCACATTTCTACTTTTTCCCACAGCCATCACAACTTGATGACAAAAGCTTAGTAATTTGAGCACTCAGATCGTACCAGATGGGTATCAACACTGTTTGGCAAGAAATGGAAAACCTTGAAAAACCAAAATATGATGCATTTGTACTCAGTTTCCTGAGGCAAGTGATGCAGAAGGTATTAGCCTGCTGTCTTCATTTTACATTTCACCAAGTATGCTTTGAAATACAAAGAAATTAATTGCTAGGTCCACACAGACACACATTTGCAAAATCAGAATAAAAATCACTAAGCTTTGATCAATAAAGTTATTACTAGTCAAAATGAGATGCCTTTACTGATAATTAAAATGTGGCCAAATAAGGCGTGGGTGTGGTGGCCCATATCTGTAGTCCCAGTACTTGGGAGGCTGAGGCATAAGGATTCTTGTGAGTTTGAAGCCAGCCTAAACTATGTAGTGAGTTTAAGGGCAGTGTGTGATGTACAGTTAAACCTTGTCTTTAAAATAAGTGACTGAATATTGTTATTAGCTTAATACCTAACAGCAATTTAAAAGTCATTTGTTGAACAACCTAATATTGCTGCCACAACATAAACAGAATGTTTATAGCATAATTAAAAACATATTTAGGACTACCAAACAATGTAACCCTTCAGTTTCACGGTTGAAAATAAATTTCAGTAATTTCAAGTGTTACTTATGCTCTGAGACAGCTTTCATAGCATTCCTCTATATCTGTCTGTCTGTCTGTCTGTCAGTCTGTCTGTCTCTCTATATCTATCATCTATTAATCATCTATTTATCAATCATCTATCTATCTGTCTATCTATCTATCTATCTATCTATCTATCTATCTATCTATCTATCTATCTATCTATCTATTATCTATCTATCATCTATCTATCTTGGTGTTTTTGAGACAGCATCTCAGCATATAGCCCAGGCTGGTCTAGAACTTGCTATATAAACCAGACTGGCCTCAAACTCAAGATCCTCCTGCATCAGCTTCTTAAGTTCTGGGATTACTGAGCCGCCTCATCTGATGCCGTCTTTCTTGTCCCCAGTAATGCTGGTGGCCACCATTGGCATGGAACATTCCAGGGGACGTAGGACAGTTCCCACAGAAAAATTATGTGGCCTCAGATTGCTGTATCTGATATATACAGAAGGATGTTACACTCATCTTCAATCTGCCAGTCATTGACCTGATGGATAATGAGGACAGCAAAATCACATGTGATCTCTGCCTTTAAAGAATTTTTCAAACTCTTCAGAGATCGCTGGAGAAATCAGAGGAGGAGCAGAGTGCCAGAGCAGGATGCTGGAGCAGAGTGGTGATCAGCAGAACCGATTGAGCTATACACAAGGGAGGAGGAGTTACTTGAGAGCCTAGTTACTTGAGTTAATAAAGGCATGCCTGTTGCGCAGGTAAAGAGAGCCGCCTCTAGGTGTTTCAAACAGAAACTCCACCACAGGATTATGTGTATTCAGTTGGGACAGTGGCAGGTGTGCAGCAGACCCCTAGGCTGGAGGGGAGAAGGGATAGTCAGTTGAACCCAGGAACTGCCCCTGACAGGATCGACGAGGCAGAGCCAAAGCAAAGACAGATGCCACCCACAGAGGTACGGGGGCCTTCTTCCTCCCACTCTCAGATCACATCCCACAGATGGTTCCCACAGACCACATCTATCAGATGCCGTTAGGCATGGTACTAGGAATTGTGATCCTCTGCAATGGAGAGAGAGTCCAAGATGAGAAGAGGACCTACAGTGGTATGCAAGCCTGTGGGCTAGAGGTGTGATCCAGAGGCGGGGAGCTTACTTAGCTTACACAGGCCCTCAGTTTTTCTAGTTAGCTCCGTAGACCCTGAACAAAATGGAGCCTGGCTGGAGTGAGGTCTGGCATGCTGCAGCCAGTGCCAGGGCATTCAGTGACGGCTCCATTTGCAGATCAGGAAATGCACTGGTGGCAGTGAAGCATGGGTGGGGAGTGAGCTGGACTGCAGGAGAGGAGGCAGCCAGGAAGAAGGCGCCTCAGGCTAGAGATAAGGTAGTGTGCTCCACACTCCTGGGGGGCCCTTGAGACAGGCAATGATGGTCTTAGACTTGGTGGCCACAGAGACCAGGGGAAGAAGTGGTGAGATTGTCTCTAGGTTCTGGCCAGTAAAAGACAGTGCTGGACTAGATTCCATGCCCACCCATCGTGCTTTTACTCACTACCACCCCTTTCTAACAGTCAAGGCGCCTGGTGAATGACTGAAACCTCAGATAGAGCTGAACCTAAAGTGTGGAATGCTTTGTGTTGACACGCATACCTGTGGTAAGTGTTCTTCTCAGGTAAAGGAAGTGCTTTCATTAGCATGTTTGAGTTGCCAGGACCTCTCCTGTTGTGTTTTGGGGGGTATTATTATTTTGTGTATTGGGGGGGTTATTTAAACTCACCACTGCAATGCCACAACAACCGCTCTGAGGCGGCTACTGAATCACCAGCGGGAGGGAAGGGCAGCGTGTGTGGCGTGGGTCACAGACAGAGAGCTTGCTTGGTATTCTGGGCAGGACCGAGGGTGGTCCTATAAGTTGCCTTCTTTGGGAATATTCCTTTTAGTGATTTTGGGGTCACACTCGCCTGAACATAACTGGAGACATGGGGATGGCTGGGGCGGGAGCGGGCGTTGCACGGCAGTGCTCAGCCTCACTGGCTTTCATATGGGCGTTAGAGGTGCTGGCGGGCAGTACCCATAGCCCAGAAAAGCTGCGCCGTACTTCTCCTGCTTCGACATTTCTGGTTTCAGTGCATTGTGTACCAGTGTTACATTTTCTGAAATTTACCTTTCACCAGCAGGTTTTTACGTGTGTGTCACTGATTTTCAAATGTAAGCTCTAATTTAAATTTGTTGGTTACAGCTGTTTTTAGATATTTCCCTCTACAAGTTGCGGGGGAGGCAGATATTCCGCTGTAAAGTTCATTCACCCCAGAGTCCAGCTTGTGGGCAACTGGATTTCACAATATTCTCATCTCAAATTCTTTCTCATAGTTCTCCTCATAAGCCTCTCTGGAAGTGTTCCCATGATTTATAAGGCTTGCCATAAAGCCAGTAATTGAATTGCGGGCTTTGTTAGTTAATGGGGGTCAAAGCATCAGTTCCAAATAATGCAACTTGGTGTGTTACTCAGAGATTCCAGGAAAGCTTTTATTTTTTATTTTTCCTGTGATTTTTTTCACTTTCCACTCTAAAGCAGTAAACAGCAACGGCCTTGTTCGGCTCATGAACAAACAGTAAATCATTAGTTTTCTAAATCTGTTGCCCAGGTTGTTTCCAAGTTTTTTTCTGGAGTCTGAATCTAAATTTAAATAGGTTTTAAAGTAAATATGTGCTAGTGTTATAAAAATGTAATTATCTTCAATATAGAAAAATACTGGTAAGTAGTTCCTGATGATGACCCTTGGGTGGTTGAGGCAGAAGGATTGCTGTTCAAAGACAAACTTAGTGAGACCAGGTCTCAAAGTTACAGAGTACTAAAACCAAACAAAACAGTTAGAGTGAAAAAAGGAAGCTGTGATAGCCTCTAAACTTAATCAGCAGTTAAAGGTGCATCAGTGTACCATGATATAGCTGGGAAAACGAATACAGATCATCTTGAGTAAGCTTAAGTGTGCAGTCACATGTTTTCACACCCCAGAAGGCCGTAGGGGCCCTTACTTGGTCTTGAAGGCGTAGGGGCCCTTACTTGGTCTTGAAGGATTCGGTTTAACACTCGGAGCATGAAGACGTCTGGCCCTGCTTCCCATGGGTCTCAGTTGCATCGGGGCCATTTCTCAGCACTCACTGCATCGGGGCACCCCTCCAGCCACACGCTCCTCTCTCCAGTTTCTTAAGGACTTTCCCAGCTTTTGCCTGAAACTTGGGACTGTTCACCTTCATCACTGCCTCCCATGCATCGTGTGTTCCCAGCTGCCCTTTGTTCATGCCAACATCCCATCACCATCTTGAATTCCTTATGGGGCCTGGCCTGCCGCTTGCACCCTGGGGAGGATCAGGACATAATGAGTTGGTGGATAGTTACCTCTTATTTCATAGACGGCGTAAAGCATCGGTTGTTGAGATGGCTTACTGCAGATTGTGTGACAGAAGTAGGTTTAGCATCTAGGTCTAGCTCCATGTCTTCCAAGGAGCATTTTCTTTTCCATTTTTTCTTTTAATTTTTATTAATTACACTTTATTTACTTTGTATCCCCCCGTGGCCCCCTCCCCCTCCCCCTTCTCTACACATGCCCCTCCCCAAGTCCACTGATAGGGGAAGTCTTCCTCTCCCTCTTTCTGATCCTAGTCTATCAGCTCTCATCAGGAGTGGCTGCATTGTCTTCCTCTGTGGCCTGGTAAGGTTGTTCCCCCTCAGGGGGAGGTGATCAAAGAGCAGGCCAATCAGTTCATGTCAGAGGCAGTCCCTGTTCCCATTACTATGGAACCGGCTTGGACACTGAACAGCCCCATCTGTGCAGGGGTTCCAGCTTATCTCCATGCATGGTCCTTGGTTGGAGTATCAGTCTCAGGAAAGACCCCACCCTGTGCCCAGATTTTTTGGTTCTGTTCTCCTTGTGTTCTGTCCTCTCCAGATCCTACTATTTCCCACTTCTTTCATGAAATTCCCTGCACTCTGCTCAAAGATTGGCCATAAGTCTCAGCATCTGCTTTTTCAAACTACCCAACGTGCTTCTCTGTCCTTTCATCCTTCCAGCCCCGAGGGTCCCCTTAACCAAAGGTTTATCCTGGGCTAAAAATACGGTCTTGTGGTGCCCTCTGCTGGTGTGTGCCATCAGTGCTTGGCTGTGAACTGGACTTGGATACTTCTCTGTGGTTCAGTTTAGGATTCCAAGGTATGGAAATAGTCACACCCCATGTTGCTGAGGACGGACAGTTATGGGTTTCACCCTCAGGCAGAGGATTCAACATTCTGCTTGTGTGGCTAATTCAAATGCAACCCACACCCTCCTCCCCACGCCTCTCACACACTGTCTTCTCCATTAGAATTGTGCACCACAGAGGGCACAGTACACCATCAATCTTCCTATTATTAGCTAAGTGCTGACAGGCTAAGTCAGTAGAGACTCCCTCATTTTGGGTGGCATGGATCCTTTATCTGTTTTCTTCTGGCACTCCCTGATAATCTTTCCCCAACTGGGCCACAAGGGCCACAGGGAAAAGAAAGTGGTATTCGAGAGCAGGTAATACAGACTGCATTTCACATAAGATGAAATTCAGCTTGAAAACAGTAAGCTAAATAAAACTGAGCCTTGGGTTCTCAATACAGTTTCCTCCTGGTGCCTTGACTATATCTTGGAGGTAATGATCTTAACTAGTATCTGAAACCAGCTGGGATTTGGCCTCTCTGGGTCAGGAGAGGATTGAATTGGAGTCAGGTGCCCAGGGTGCGGATCCCAGCTGTGCCTCTGACTCTATGCATTAGTTTAATGCACGACTCAGGGAGGGCTTCGGGCAGTGCTGTGGGAAGTCACGGGCAAAGGCAAGGGGAATGGGCAAGGGAGTGGGCATGTCCAGGGGGAGTGGTCACAAGTGTGTATAGGGTTAGGATGTAAGAGAAGAGGGAAGAAGGTGTATTCAGATGCTGGGTTTCTAATACTCCTGTGTGTTTCTTCCTATCACCTGGTGGATAGGTAGAGCTTTCCAGGTGTCTTCTGCACACAGCCTTTCCTCAAGCTTTGCTGGCCTGGTGTGTTGGGCTGGGAGTCCCTGTAACACTGTATGGCTCTCTCATGGCCTTCCTTAGACACTGGGCCTCTGTCAGAACTCCCAGGAGTCTGCTAAACAAGCTTTGCCCTGCGCTCACAGGCTGCTGTTCTGGTACGCATGTTTGGAAGTCACTGGGAGGTTGATGTTTGCTAATAAAAGATCCCTTTAGTTCACATCCAGAACATGGTCTCACCATTTCCATTCCAGCATTTCCCCGGGATATCAGGGTTTCTCCGCCGTGTTAAATGTACATCCCTAGCCCTCCTTTTCAATTCTTTTTAGGGATATGTATGTATGTATGTGCCTTCCTTCCATTCTTGCTTTGAGGAAGAGTAAATGTCAGAGTAATTCTTATTGAGCCAGCCGTGTCCTGGAGCACTCCCTTTTCTTCCTTCTATTAGCAGTCGGTAGGTTGATGGATCAGTCTCTGCAGAGGCGCCTCCTTGGGGACAGTGGTTAAATGCCTGCTTTGTTTTGTGCTGCAGGCGGTAGCTGTGGCTACGGATCCAGATGTACCCAGCAGATGTGAAAGCCAGGCTGTCGTCCTTGGAGATGAAGGTCTGGAGCTGGGACCCTTGGTTACAGGCGTGAATGGGGGTCTGAACCAGGCTGCCCACCCCAAGAACATGATAACAGCCCAAGACGGCCATGGGCAAGGTGCCACGGCCACTTGTTCAGCCTCCAACCTCAAGGCCCCCAAAATGGTGACATCATCAGCATGTCAAAATGGAGGCTGCAAAGGCAGCCCCAGCAGTGACCCAGAAGTCCCAGAAGCCAAGCTCAGCCCTTCCAAGCTGGTTCGCCTCTTCTCTGGTAATCGGAAGAGGATGAGTTCACACTTTGAGAGGCCTCGCTCGGTGGTCCTTGTGGGTAATTCCTCCACGTGGAATGCCCTAGCCTCCTTCCGTAAAATGGGATCTTTTAAAAGATTGAAATCTTCTGTCCTTCAAGGAATTCAGAACCGGGAGGGGGCAGAAGTTTCCAAGGAAGAGCCAGCAGGAGACTCGGCAAGGGCTGCTCCCAATGGCACCATTGCCATCCTGGGCAAGGGCCTGGGCAGATGTCCATCCTTGGGGCCTGCAGGGGCTGGGTCTGGGTCTGATTGCTCAGATCCTGAGGACACGGAGGATGCCTTCCAGAGGAGCACTCACCGTTCGCGCAGCATCCGCAGGGCCTATGGCCTGGGCCGCATCAGCCTGCTGGACCTGGGGCGCCAGCCGGCACCGGAGCCCGCCCTGTGTGAGATCCACGTGTGCGATCCTGAGCCCAGCAGTGCTTTGCCGCTGCCGCGCAGAAGCAAGAGCATCGACAGCTTGAGCGTCCTGAAGAGCTCCTTCAAGCGCAAGTCTGCATCCAACCTCACAGAGCTGTCAGGCGACAGGCAGGTTCCCCCTAGGACCTTAAGTAGCTTATCCACCGACTCGGAGAAGCCTGGTAGCTCTGAGAGAAGAACCAGGCGCTGGAGGAGCCCCATCCGGGCCAAGGACTTCGACAGAGTCCTGAGACTAGTGAGCAGTGTCAAGGATGTGGCCTGGAAGAGGGAGGCCTCCCGGAGCGCAGCCCCTAACCCTGGTCCCGGCCTGGGGGACGCGAACACACCAGTGGGGACGCGAAGCAGGCTGCATGACGACTACTCACGCCGCACCAGCAGCAGCGTGGAGCCAGATGCCAGGCGTGGTGGCCCCTTGTCCTCACCCGGGATCTCTGTATCGTGCACTGCTTCACCCGGCGCAGCTCCAGAACCCCGCCTGGATGTGGACACTGCAGTATTCCCCCTGGAAACCAGAAGTGCTCAGCCGCTGGGAAATGATGGACCTTGTGCCAGAAGCCGCTCACCGGTTCCCACGGGCCCAGAAGGGCTGAGCCAAGCCTCCAATGAGGCGGATGCTGGCAGCCAGCGTCCCTTTGAGCCCCTGCAGCTTCCCACCCCTCTGAGGCCCACCACACCCAAGCCCCAAAGCCCACAGAGCCCAGGAAGTACTAAGTGTCCCAGTAGTCTAAGCGTGCTGTCACTCAGTTCAGCGGACAGCGAAGAAAGGACAGAGGATGCCACCCAGAGGCAGCCGGTACCCGCGTCCCTCCAGGAAGCTGTCTGCTCCGGAGCTGGTAAAGAGGGAAGAGGAAGCAGTGACGGCTGTTTTCCCACCAGTCGCAATGGAGCCGCCAATCCAGAAGAGACGAAGGAAGAGGTAAGGGTCCAGGTGGAGTCCCTCTGGTGGGCGACAGGGTCAGGAGGGTTGCTTGTCTCCTATTGCTCATTCACCCAGAGATTTCCAGAGACTGCTGGTTCTGTCTGTGCCAATTACAGTTTAGCACAGATGGAAGCTACTGGGTCTGCCTGTCTAGTTCTGGTGTGCTTTTTGGATGTGTCTCAGTGGTAGCTCTTACTTGGTATTGAAAGGTCCCAAGTTTGATCCCCAGCACCACACCTCCCCAAAATTTTTATCTCACTTACATTGAAATGCTAATAAATATGATTCCTTTATGTGGTGTTTACCACCTCATTTGTGGAAAATATATTTATTGAGTCTTTCACATGCTGCTAGGTTCTGGGAATGAATGTGGCCACTAGAGTTTCTCAAGGTTTTCACATTCTGGGACAGTTTTATTACCCTGTATCATCTGTGTATTTTAAGTTGTTGCTGTTATTCTTCCCAATGTCGTCCTTGCAAATGCAGTTCTTTGTGTTAGAACATTTTACCTTTTAAGTGTTATTTCCTAGGAGTGAATTAGAAATGTGCAGCTCAGTACCTGTCAAACTCGGGCGATGCTTCTTCAAAGAGCTGAAAATATTGGCCATTGTGCTTACTTTTAGGGTAGAGCTCCAAGCAGCTTGTGGGTTGAGTCAGCGAGTAGCTGTCAGAGCTCTAAGAGCAGTGTTCCTTTCCCATCACGTCAAATACCCCGCCAGCTTTTCTCACTTTATGCGAACATTCAGTAATATCACCTCACGTAGCTAACATACAGAAGTGTATCTACGTGCACATACTGCAAACTGTTCTTTGCATATCATTTCTAGACTGTGTTAGAACTGTGAATTGGTGCTCCCAATAAGTCCTAAAGCGGAACAGCAGATAAACGATTGCACAGTTGGGTTTCTAAGCAGAAGCCAGGGCAGCCTGTGGACTAGCTGTTAGAAATGTCCTGAGATGAGAGCTTGAATTGTAGCCCAGGCTGGCTCAAAGTCACAGTTTGGAGTGCTAGGATCATTGGTGTGTGCCATACTTCCATGGCTGGCAAAGATCTGTCTTTGACCTTTGCTATCCAGAGACCTCTAGGTCATAGGGCCTTCTGGAAAGGATCTGGAGTGTAGAATTACTACAGAATGCTTCGTGGAGATCCAAACCAGCTCTAAGGATACTCCCATCACCAGACCTGCAACTGCTTTTACTCTAGGCCTGAGGACCAGTCTGCCTGTCAGAGCTTTCCAGTCTGGAAGATGATTTGCTAATTTGCATACTTCATAAGGAAGGGTGGTCCCTTGCAGGGCACAGGGAGCCCTGGGGAAGGAGTTCCAACTCTGCCAACTTTTTTTTTTAATTAGCCAAAATTTTTTTTATTGGTCAATCCTGAGCATGTTCCATCTGTTTTTTGTCTGTACTACAAAATGCCCAGGCCACTGGCTGTGTGTGGTCACACATGTATAACATGCGCTGCTTACACACGTGTCAGCTCAGTGTCTGGGAGATGGAGGCAGCAGGACTGTGGATTCCACAGCAGTCTGTTAAATAGCATGACTGTCTCAACGGAGAGTTTTATCTGTTGATGGCTCATACCAAAGACTGGGCAGTACTGTTGGTTTAGCCCTCTGACAAGGGTAGCTTATGGCAGGGATCTGTGTCAGAGTGACTGATCACGTCTCAAGATTGGAGGCAGAAAGAGAGGGATTGGTAAGGTCACATGGTCCCCATCAAGGACATTCTCCAGGTGACCTAAGGACCTCTCCCTGGGCTCTCTCCCGCAGAGGTCCACAGCACCTCCTAATGCTTTCACCCCAGAGACTGAACTCTAACCTTGGAGGACATTGAACATCCGCACTGTGGACATTCCAGCCTGCCTCTGTTTGGCACCCCGTTATTCTACTAAAGGATTTTTGTAAGTCTCGCAGGTTCTTTATGTTAATGGTAGGGTCTGAGCCCGAGGGAGAGTGATTCCCTCCCACGCAGAGTGTGCTCTCCAGGACTGTATAAACCCAGTGGGTATAAGCCTCATCTCAAGGGCTAGAGACGGGAAGATCAGAAGTTTAAGGTAATGGTCAGCTACGTTTGCCTGCATGGAACCCTGTATCAAAGCAAAACAAAACAATAATTGTGGGGAAATTTTAAACAGCTTAACCAGGTAACTAGGAAAAGGAGCTGGGGTCAAAAAAATGTTGCTGTTATTTGCAAAAAATGGCCTCAGGCTGCCACCTGGTGGTAATTCTTGGTAAAGAATAGTGCTGGGTTGGACATAACCCCCCCCCCCCCCAAATTGTTCCTCCTCCCCTTAAAAATGCTATTCAGAAGGTGAGTGTGCTGGCACAGACCTGTAACCCCAGCACTCCAGATGCAGAGGCAGGAGGATTCAGAGTTCAAGGCCAGCCTGAGCTACATAGTAAGTTCTGTTTCAAAAAGACAGGTCCATACGCATGCACGCACGCACAAACACATGCACGCATGTACTTGCACAGTTCAAGGCCCAGGGCAGCCACTCTGTGGCAGTTGTTGCTTACCACTTTCCAGGTTATGAGTTCTATCCTTGCACTGAGGAATTTGTCAAAGTGTTCCCCATTTCCTAGAAAGGTACAGGAACCTTAGTTTAGAGTATTAATATGGAATTTCCAAACAGGATATTTTCTCTCTACCTGTATGCGGTATAGTCGTTGGCTGTAAGCGATGAGCACCCACTGTGAGCCTTTCCCAGGCGCTGGTGAATCCTTTGCGAATGCTTCCAGTTTGGTTGGACTCTGGCACTGCTGCAGACACCGGTTAGGCATCTTGGCAAACTAGGAAGTCTTGAACTTCTCTGGATCTTGGTGGTCCCTGGGGTAGAGTATGGAGTAACCGTTTGTCCTATAGGATGGAGGGAGCCCAGTAGTCACTTAATGTTAGGTGTTTTACCCAGCATCTTAACATTTTCAAAATTATTATTTTAAGTATGTGTTTTGCCTGCATATATGTTTGTGTACCATGTGTGTGCCTTGTGTCCGAGGAGGCCAGAAGAGAATGTTGGATCCCCTGGAGCTGGAGTTATAGATGATTGTGAATTGCTACTCGGGTGCTAGGAATCTAAATGGGGTCCTCTGAAGCAGAGAGCCACCTCTCCAGCTTCTGTCCTTCAAATCTTTATAGGACACTCATTATAGGTTTACAAGAAGTTGAGAAATTCATCAAATAAGTAGATTGGTTTCACACTCACTTTACTATAAGAGAGAATCTTATTTATTACTGACTGACCTTGAACTCACCATAACACCTTGAACTTCTGACTCTACGTCCCAAGTGCTAGGATGACAGGTGTGAACCACCGCACCTGTTATCAACGGCTTCATTCCCAAAAGACAAGCCCCCCCACTGCTGCTCCTGTCCTCTTTAAGAGCTCAATGATCATAGTACCCGGGATATACTAACAGCGGTGTGCACAGTTCAGGGATGCCACCAAGCCCAGTATGTTTTGAATCTACCAGGTGCAGGAGACCGAGATCAGGTAAAGCCCAGTAACAGTGTACAAGTAACGCTGAGGTGGAGGTGAGAATTACCTAGAAGGAATAAATCCCACAAAAGATGTAAAGAAGGGGTGTACAAGAGCCATGGTTCTCACCCACTTGCATTCGCATGTGCTGTATGTTAAAGGTAGGCTTCTGGGCCCGAGGGAGTGTGTTTCCCTCCTATGCCGAGTGTGATCTCTGGCACTATATAAACCCTGTGTAGTGTTAGGGGCCCTGTGGTCTCACCCCTCTCTACCAGGGGTAGAGTCAGGAGGGTCAGAAGCTTAAGGTAATTCTTACTTTTACCTTTAAGTAGTTGTAGACTTGATAATGAGCAGGTTTCCGAAGGTGTAGTAGCCTGGACAGGTTGTATAGATCTCTATTACTACAAAGAACAGGGAGTACTGTCACTTGGTTTGATGTAGAAAAACCTGGTTAAATGTAGTCATTCTGATTCAGGTCACCCACACCCTCGGTCTCTATGCAGAGAGTCTGTATTACCTGGTGAGCCCTGAGGAGCCAGGAATGTGTGTGTGCAGAGAGACAAGCCTGGCTCAGCACTCTGAAGAAGAGACTTAGAAGGCAAGCGACCAGAAGGAAAGTTGCCAGTTTATATCAAGAAGCAAGCGACCAGAAGGAAAGTTGCCAGTTTATATCAAGAAGCCTGAAGGTGGTAAGGTGAGGCGACAGTAGACAGGAACTAAAGACTGAGCCTAAGGGAAAAAACTCCAGAGGCTGAAGAGCGCCTAAGAGCTGGTCACTTACCCTGGCTGGGACACCTGCTGTGTACCTGATATGGGGAAAGAGGTTTCATTGTTCCTTTACTTACAAAGCCATCACTGTCGTCACATTGAGGAAGCGGTGCTGGCTGGCTGTCGTGACAGCACTTGGGAGACTAAGCTGGAAGGATTTTGAGTTTGAGGTCAGCTTGGGTTGCGTAGTGAGTTCCAGGCTTTCCTGGGCCACAGGGTGAGCCCCTGTCTTCAGAGGATTAAAAAAAAAAAGGTAATAGTAATGAGTGTTCCTCATAAGAGGGTGCAGAACACCCCAAAGTTAGAACTAGTAAGTGGGACAAAAGGAGCAGAAATGGGAGGTACTCGAAGTGGGGTCCTGGCTTGTTGAAGGCCTATTCACTGGGGAGTACTAGGCATTCTGGGCTAACTGGGAGAAGCGGCAGGTGGGTTACCTGAACTCCAGCCCTGCCTCTAACCTGGGAGTGACCAGTTTCTCCACACAGGCTGCTGTGAGGTTAGCCCAGGCTGACCAGTCCTTCCTCTCAGGCTGCTATGAAGGGAAGCAAAATAACAGGTGTTTGGCACACCTGCCTTGCTGTGTCTGTCAGAGGCTTGCTCGCACGTAATGATACCAGGTGACTGAACTGCAGTGCGGGAGACTGCAGATGGGCCAGCTAGCTTCTGTGTAGGTGTTTGGGTGGAGCAGTGGAAGATAAGGTTGGTCGGGAGGGCTGGATATGGTTAGGAAGGACCTGGCTTGGGGCTGTGGACTTGGACTTGACCGTGTAGGCATTGAGGAGCGGGGGAGAGTATGAGCAGGGGCAGCAGGGCACCTGTGGAGTCAGAGTTGCCCAGAGAGGCCCTGTAGAGGAGTTGTAGCCCTTCCGAGTCCATTTCACAGGTTGTGAGGCCTGCACTTAGGGGAGGAGGGCGTGGACTGCAAAGTCATTTAGTTTCTTTGTGCAGTGAGTCTCTGTGAGTGTTTAGGGGAACAGAGCATCAGTGGTGCTTGGTGCTGTGTGGGAAGCACCTTGCGTTTGGATGGCACCCATCCCACAAGCCGCAAACTTAGTGCACTGGGAAGCAAAGGGAAGGACTCGTTTGACACTGCAAGTACCCTGCTGTCCTTTTTGCTTAAACAGTAAAACTGTCCATCAGGGAAACACATTTACATTTTGACCGATTTTTAGCTTGAATGAATGACTCCAGGGGCTTCTGATACAGCTGCTTCTGTGTGGAGGTACAGAAGAACCTCGCACAGTTTGGGTGCCTGGCAAGTCCTGAGGTGTTGCTTAGGAGATTTTGATGGCTCAGAAGTTAATGCTACATAGCCATCCTACCACCAGGAAGATCGTGTTCCATCTACAGAAATAAATCTTAACGGGGCATGCATGAAACTCTGGGTTCAGTCCCCAGCACTCATAAACCTGGAGGCGCATGCCTGTAATTCCATCCCATGGGAGGTGATCTATTGCTACATACTGAGTTCAAGACCAGCATGGACTGCATAAGACCCACTGAAGAGAAAGAAGGAAGGCTAGTGAGCTGGCTCAGCAGCTATAGGCACATCTAGCCTCGCCTGACAGCCTGCGTTCAACTCGCAGAACCCTCATGGAGGAAGGAGAGAACCAGTTTCCACTAGTTGTCCTCTGACCTACACACTTGGCCCATAGGACTCGTGTACACACACACACACACACACACACACACACACACAAATAAATAAATAGGTGTTTTTAAAAATCCATATTTAAAAAGAAAAAAGGGGCTGGATCTCAGAAAAATTTGCTCAAGATTAACTTAGCCGTGCTACTGAGGTAGAATAGGAAGTTTATAGCTTGGTGGTGTATAGGAACTGGACAGCTGCTGTAACTGTGCAGTTAGGACTTTTGCCTCCCCCAAACTTCCCCAGGCCTGTTTAGAGTCAGTGTGTGCTCAAAGCCCAGAAAGGCAACTGATGATTGAAATTGTATCTCTATGTCTGTCTAGTCCAGTGCCTTAGCTACTGGGCCATCACAGCTGTAGTCTGTCTTTTTCTTCCTTCCTTCCTTTCTTTCCTTTTTCAGTCAGGGTCTCACTGTATAGCTTGGGCTGGCTAGAACTTGATATGTAAATCAGGCTGGCCTCAAACTCCCAGAGAGCCACCTGCCTCTGCCTTCCAAGTGCTGAGATTAAAGGCATGCACCACCATGCCCTGCTGTGCTTTTTCTTAACTGAACCTTTGGTGGTTTTGTAAATTTGTGGACTAAGGGAGCAGTCATGTGGTATATTATTTTCTGAAAGCCGTGTTTTTCGATGGCACATCATGCTCAGTGTGGACATGCGTCAAAGCAGCTTTCATGTTTTAGTTCTTTATTCTTTTCTAGCCAAAGCAGGCAGATCACATTTTGTTCATCCAATTCTGGTCATACAAATACCAGCACTAGTGAGACAGAGTTCAAGGCCAGCTTGGGCTGTGGATTCAGACTTTCAGACAGAACAAACAAAAGTGCTTCTTGGAGGGATGCAGAACCAACAGGGATAGGGAAGAGAAGCGCCGTGGAACAGCTGCTTCAAGGATGGAGGCAGAGTCTCACCATCTGCCATGGCATGACGGAGACCCAGCAAGCTACTAATGTGTTTCAGCCCAAATTTGAAGGCTTGAGAACAGAGCAGCACTGTGAAAGTCGATGTCAGTCCTGGAGTTGATGAGTCAAACTCCAACATAAGATGTGATATTGATAACCCCACTGGCAGAGGAGGCCATTCCGTGGGCCCTCAGTGGGAGAGATGGAGTCTCCCTTTCTCTAGTTGTGAGGATGGATCTTTTTACCTGACTCATTGACTCCCCTCCTAACTGGAAACACCCTCACAGAAGCACCCAGAAATAACGCTTTATTGACTATCTGGGCACCCCAACCCCAGTCAAAGGGACATACACTGTTAACCACCACATATGAATTACAGATAATTGTTCTTAGTCTGTCCTGTCTCATATGTCTAATCATACCTTCTGAAGTGTTAAATTTCCAAGGTTCTTTTCTCCCAGTTCTGGGCATTGAACATAGGCTTCTAAGAATGCCAAGCAAGCACTCTCATTGAGCAGTCCTCACAGCCAAACTTTCTAGGGTTGCTGTGTTTTATTTTTTGAGATAGTCCCGCTGTGTAACCCAGGCCAGCCACAAACTCACAGACCTCTTGCCTTAGCTTGCTGAGTACTGGCTGGGATTACTAGTATTTACTATCATATCTACCTTGAATGTGGCGTCTTTTTTTAAAGGGTGTTTACATTTGTTTATTGTGTGCTGCAGCATACATGTGGTGCTCAGGGGAGGGAGTGTCAGTGGGAGGAGTCAGTTCTCCCCTTCGCCATGTGGGCCCCACTCAGGTGGTCAGATGTGTCAGCAGGCTCCCTTGTGCTAGCATATATTTGTTCTCTCCTCCTAAAAGACTTTCAGCGATTCTCCCCCCCCCCCCAAAAAAAAAAAAGAAAAAGAAAACAAGAAGAGGGTTGTTTGCAGAAACATGAAATTAGGTATTCAGACCCTTAGTTCTTGAGAAGTAGCCCTTTATTTGTATGATTGAGCTGTTTTGTTACTTGGTCTTCTGAAAGTTGGTTGCATTTGCTCTGAGAAGCTTTTTGCTTGTTATTCCACACGAAGACCCTCTTTTTCTGGTGACAGGTTTCACAGACATCTGATGGACCTTTAGTGTGGGACAGGCTGGAACTCCATGAACTTACCAACACTTCTAGGCACGATGGCACAGGCCAGAGACTCAAGGGAGGCCAAGCTGGGCTACATAGTTCCAGACCAGCCTGGGCTACATTGCGAGACCCTATCTTGAGGTGGGATTATTTCTAAAAGCTGAAGCCTGAAGAAATGTTGCTGTGCACGTGGTCGTCAGGCTTCCCAGGGCTTATTTCTAGACTAGTTTGTATCTGGTGAGACATCATCAAAGAGATTTGCCCCTCGACAACTCCAGGGGCAAGGCCTGTGGTACATACCTGTAGTCCCTGAACTTGGGAAGACGAGGCAGGAGGATCATTTGAGCACACGAATCACAGGCCAACTGGGAAGCATAGGGGAGACCTCGGGGTAGGGAAAACAGCAGGGAGAGGGATCAGAATCACACAACCACTTTCTCATGCCACCTCTTAAAATGTACACGGCACTTGTTTACCATGTAAATGTTTTAACTTGGTGAGTGGGTGCTGGGTAACAAGCCGTTGCCATTGCCTTTCCCCATTTTATTTGCTTTTCTTGTATTATTTGGTTAATTATTTGGGACAGGGCCCGTGAACTCCTGATCCGCCTGCCGGCACACCTCTTCTCTTTTGGGGAGGAGGGGAGCAGTATTTGGCTCTGTTGCTCAGTCTGGCAGCAAGCTCTTGATCCAGGTGCTTCTCCTGCCCCAGCCTCCTGACTAACTGGAGCCGCTGTTGACTACTCCAGGCCCAGGGCACTGGACCTAGCTGAAAAAGTACTTTTAATCATTGAGTGAAGTTATTTTTTCCCCTCCCCAATTTAGGGGATGTAGATAAAGGCGATTACTCTGCCCACAGCCTCGGCCCTACCTCAGCATATCATATTAATGTTATGAATAGCTGTAATAAGCCTTCTAACATTCATGAGAAGCTGGGCTAAGGTGTAGCTCTGTACCTGAGTGCTTTGTCCAGCACATACCAGATCCTCGGCCCTGAAAAGATAAGATAATCACATTAATGTGAACCATTGTCATAGTATTTTGAAGGTTTTTCTCTCAATTAGTGGCTTGTTCAATTTGGGGCTAGAAAAGGCATAAGTAGCCTTAACTGAAATCTTAAAATAAGAAAAATAAATTTCAGTAATCTTTTCTGGGAAAAATTCTAGCTACTGACTTAAAAAAAAAGATTGATCTATGTTTTTGTTGTCAATTTTCTCTTTCTAAGCTCTCCTGTGCTAAGATCAGAGTGGAAATGCCTTTCTGGCAGGGTGACAGGTGGGCCGGCAGCGCTGTCTGCTGCGGTTATCAGACCGTATCAGGCAGTCTGTTTGATAGAGGGAAACGAGGGCAAAAGCATACGCTCTGTAAGCTGGTCGTTTGAACATCTCCCACGTTTCCTCCGAGGCTCCGCTGCCTGTGCTGTTGGAAGCGAGTGCTCCTTTTCTGTGGAATGGCACAGTTAAGCCCAGGAAGAACTTGAGGCTTGAGGAGAGGTGAAGCTACAAGGAGACTGTGAGGATTTGAGGGAGGGGCTGGCTGAGTGAAAGGGACAGAGGCTTAACACGCAAAGGCTCCAGGTCTTCTCTTTCCGAACATGTTAGTATGTCTTTATCTGTTGGTGAGAGGGGTCCTCCTGAGTAGTCCAGGTTGTCCTTGTCTTCCCCACTCATACTGTCTCTACCTCCATGGTTCATAAGTCCTACTCACCTCTCTGCACTTGCTTTGAACTCTGGAAAATTGTCGTTCACCTGGGATCTTAGGCATTCTCACTTAAAATCCTAGAATATATATGTAAAACACGCACACATGCACACCAACACCATGTTGCCCAGGCCGGCTCTAAGCTTCTTGTTGACTGTGATGTAGTAGTTTTCATTGATGGGATAAAGTCCACAGACTGAGCACCCCTAATCTAGATGTTTGAAATTTAGAACATTCCGGTGCTTGCAAGGGAGAACTCTACACAGTGAAACTGTTTTGTACACAGAATTGTTAAGAAATAAAACAAAACAGAGCATTAATTACCATTGGGCTGTCTATAATAAGGTGTAGGTGAAACAGTAGTTAATTTTACTTTTAGACATGGACGCTGCTTAGTTTGGATTTGTATTGCTTTCATAAAGACCGTGACCAAAGGCAACTTGGGGTGGAAAGGGTTTATTTCACCTCACAACATACAGTCCATTGTAAAGGGAAGTTAGGGAAGGAACCCAAGGCTGGAACCAGGTGGCTCCAACTGAAGCAGAGGCTGTGAAGGAATGCTGCTTGCTGGTTTACTCCTCGTGGCTTGCTCTGTGCTTTCTTGCACACACCAGGATTACCTGTTTGGGGCTGGCACTGCCCCCACTGTGCTGGGCCCCCCATGCCAGTCATTCATTAATCAATAAAATTACCTACGGACTTGGCTTACAGCTGAGGTCCCTCTTCCCAGATAACTCTAGCTTGTATGAAATTGACAAAAAAACCAAAAACAAAACAGGAAAAACCTAACCCGTGAAATCTCTATTTATATGCAAATACTCTAATCTTGTAAAAATTGAGGCCATGGCTGCTCCAAGGTATGGTTGAGAAGGTTTTAATTGTAGATAGGAGAGTGAGTACAGCCAGAGACATCTGAAAGAGTCCGGAGTAGGGAGGGAAAGTAGGTTGAATATGGCCAGTAACTGGACCAGGCCGGGAGAGGGGAGAGAGAGAGCTGGGAAGAGCAAGAGAAGAGAAAAAGACAACCAAGAGAGGGGAGCTCAAGAGAGGAAGGCAAAAGAGATAGCGCATGGCCAGAGGGGCAGGGTTGTAAGGGAATGAGAAGATGGAGGAAGTATGAGTTGGAGAAATTAAGGGAGAGTAGTCCGGTGAGAAGAGCCGAGCTGAGCCACACGTGCTGAATGAGCTTGGAGGCCAGCATGTACTTTGGTGTGCTCATAGGCCCCACAGATGGCCATCTGTCCAAGTTTCTTTTGAACCTGACAAATATGAACTGCTCTGATTTGGGTAAAGGTATTCAATTCATAAATCAAGATTTGGGTTTGTATAGAGTGGTGCTTCCCCTCAGCTTCATTTTGCTGGAGTGGAGCTCTGGATTGATGTCAAGCTTCTGGGTTTTTATGTTTTTATTTTATTTCATGTGTATTGGTGTTTTGCCTGCATGTATGCCTATGTGAGGGCGTCTGATCCTCTGGAACTGGAGTTGCAGACAGTTGTGAGCTGCCGTGTGGGTGCTGGGAATTGAACCTGGGTCACTCTGAAAGAGCAGACAGTGCTTTAACCATTGAGCCGTCCCTCCAGCATGCTCTTGGGCTTTGTGAGGTAGTGTCTCCCTAGTGCTTTCCCCAGGGATGGTCTGGAAGATTAAATGTGGAAGCATGTGTTTAGGCATTCAGGCAGGGAAGCTTGGTTCCCTCTGCATGCATCACTGCGAAGTATCTTTCCTGTCTCTTCCATCTCCTTGGGCATAGATAAGTCCTAACGGAGTCCAGGCGTGTGATACCCTAGGAAGATTCTGGAAAATAAGCTTATTACAGTATGTATTTCAAAATCCTATAGCTCCATCACGGTAGGTTTTTTTTTTTTTATTTTGGTTGTTGTTTGTTTTGTTTGTTTGTTTTGTTTTGTTTTGTTTCTTGAGACAGGGTTTTTCTGTGTGTAGCCCTGGCTGTCCTGGAACTCACTCTGCAGACCAGGCTGTTGTCAAACTCTGCCTCCCAGGTGCTGGGATTAAAGGAGTAAGCCACCACTACCTGGCAAGTATCTTTAATTTCATTACCTGTAATATTTCCTTTTTAATTCCCCTGCTGTCTTAGTTAGCCAGACTTGCCTAACAAGGGCTACACAGTAGATGCCTGGTCTGGAAAACACAAGTTCAAAGTCACATGATGTCAGATTCCTGTCTCTGCAAGGCTCCACCTTTTCCAGCTTCTGGTGACAGTGTGTCACTCCTTGGCTAGGGATAGAGCCTGGTTGTTAGAATGCCTGACCAGCAGGCTGTAATCCCCATTGGCAGTGGAGGCAGAAATATCAGAAGTTCAAGGTCATCTTCAGCTACAGATTGAAGCCGACTTGGGCTACATCACCCCGGGCTTCCAGACAGATAAATCAACATTAGTCTCTCTTCAGTCCTCGCTCCTCAAATAGCTTGCTTCCTTTGTATTTGTATCCAAATTTTCCTTAGCACATAAAGGCAACAGCCATTGGTTTAGAACCCACATAATCCAGGGTGAGGCCATTCCACGGTGTTCACACTGCAAAGCCCACTCACAGAAACCGAGTGGTCAGGATCCCAGTTGTCTTGGGGCCACTTGCCAGCTGACCCTGTGGTACTCGCTGCAGGTCTGGCTTCTGAACACATGCTATCACGTCAGGTTCTCTTAAGCATTTTTTCCCTTTATCTCCAGTTAATAATTTACTTTCACAGAAATGTTTCAAGAGAAACAGTTTATATTAGTTTGTATAGTCTTTCATTTTTGTAGTCGGGGGGGATAAAGTCCTGTATAGGAATTAAATACAGCTCGCTGACTAGGAAAGCTGCTTTAGAAGAGTTCAGAAAAGCAAGAGTTAAAAGGGCAGTCCCCAGAGTGCAAGGTTTATTTACAAAGGTCTATGACTTGGGTGTGACTTGGTGGTTCAAGCTTCAGAGACTTGGAGACACCCGAGTTGAGCCTGCCGGACTGGACCAGGCGGAGCTCTGCATGGCCTTGGAGGGTCCTGATCACAGCTTTTATGAAAGACTTGAACCAATTCTGGAAAACATGGATATGGTCAACTGTCTGTTCCTCCAGTGTTTGTGTGGGCCACCCCTGCCCATGGCTAAATCTCAGGTAGGTTCTCAGCCTGCAGACAAGGATGCTTGCTGGACTGTGTTTAAAGTCTTAAGGGTGGGCCAGGCCGAGTGGTGCACACCTGTGATCCTAGTACTCAGGGAGGCAGAGGCAGGCGGATTGCTGTGAGTTGGAGGCCAGCCTAGTCAACAAAGCGAGTTCAGGAGAGCCAGGGCTACACAGAGAAACCCTGTCTTGAAAAACCAGAAGAATAAGAAGGAAAAAAGTTCTAAGAATGGGCCCATTAATCTATACTCTTCATAGTGAACCTGGACAGTGTTCCAGAAGCATAAAAATTTTTGCTTAAAATAAAAGATGTAGTTTAGAATCAGTGCACCTGTGAGCAGAGTCCTTACCTGGGATGTCTGGCATGCATCAGGCGTGGGTTCATCTGTATGTTGCCAAGTCCACATTGGCTTGGGAAAAGATCTGCCTCCTTTTGGCTGAGGAGCAGCATTTGAATGTGAGCTCCAACTCAGGCTTCTCCCCAACGACTCCTAAAATGGATGTTTCAACTTCATGTGATAGTTTGTAACTAGATTTCGGGATCCCTTGGACATTTTGGTGGCGTTCAGAGGGTAGCTTCTCTCGAATCTTCTGTGGAGCTGTGTAAACCCTGAAGTCCTGTTACAGTTTATTTCATTTCTGCTGCCTGTATTCACATAGTAGTTGGCACAGAGGTGAGGCAGGAATATTTGCAGGGCTGCTTTGCCTGTGCCTACCTTGCCCAGCCCCAGTCACTTCCTGGTATATTTCTTTATTTTTGGTATCAGTAAGAAAATACAGGTTGCATGTTACATAAGCACAGAGCAGAGGCATTAAAAAAACAACAGCAGTGTTCTTTAATGTTAATGAGTAGTTGGAGTACTCCATGTCTCAGGTTTTGTTCTATGCACTTCTGTTTTCCTAGCAGGTTGTTTCTAACCCTTTTTAAATGACATCATATAAATGAATTTATTCTTACTGTGTATTTGAGTTGCCTATGTCATTTGAGTTAGTAATTTGTTTCAGTTCCTCATAATAAACTGATTCTCATAGGATTCAGAAAATGATGTTAACCTTATGATTTCCCCCTTTTTCCCTGTGGAAGAAACATGTATGTCTCCTTTGTGGGTGGATATGAGTTCACACAAAAGGAAAAAATTCCTCTAGTAGGCGGTAGGGATTTGAAGTAGAAGGGAAGTAAGTTAAGAGGGCATGAGTGTCTTTTAGAAGAAGTAAGTAGAATAGTAAATGAGGGAAACCAGGGTTGTGTTTCTCCCTGTCAGTGTAAGAAAGTGGGGTTCAGGAGGGGTTTTAGGGCCATTACATTTTGGGAGGGGACTGTTAGAGGCAGGTTACAGAGTTGGGGGACAACTTTTCTCAAATTTCTTTCTTTCACATAACATGTGGAGCTTGATCTGCCTGTTATGGTGTCTTGAAGGTACAGGACAACAGCATGGATACTGTGGAACGGAAGTTCAGAGGTCACCTGAGTGGCTGTGTGGCCCTGGCAAACCGCTACACTCCTTTCTCTTCCAGCGTTTGTAATTTGAAGAGAGGTTTGTGTAGAGTGTCAGCACAGGTTTCATTGTTGAAGAGCTGTCCTTATTTATGGGGTCCACTATTCTAGTTTGATACATGTATACTATATCGTTTTTATTATTTTGAGTTGGGAGTCTCACTGTGCCACCCAGGATGGCCTTGAACACTGGTATAATCTTAATGAACACGTAAACATGTCAGACTGGAGATTAAACAAGTGTTCATTTTAGGACTCTTTGTTACTGCCTCAAGGTTTCTCTCCTTGGGCCTCCACCATCTAAATTTCTTTTGGCCCAGACTGTCTCGTGGACAGGGCGAGGTCGGGCTACGTCTGGAGGGTCTTTGTCATCCCTTGGCCATCTGCCTTTGATGGATCCTGCTGCTGCCCCTGCCTGCCTTCCTGTGTAGGCTTTTCTGCCTACTCTGCATAACTCGGCCCCTGCTCCCCCAGCCTGTAGCTTTATAGCCTATTTGCTTTGTGTTTTCTTTTAAAAAATAATAGGGACAATCCAGATGGGTAGTATTGGCTTGCAGTCTCAAAACTTTGGGAGTCTGAGGCAGGAAGATAACCTCAGACACACACACAGAGTATTGGTCTGGCTATTTGAAGACATCCAGGCTTGGTTCAGAGTAGTTGCTATGCCCACAACTGACAACTACTGCCAGTTTCTGGACCAGCCCAGTCCTTCCTGCATCCAGACTTGGGGGATCTGCCAAGTAGATTGGTACCTATTTCCAGGCAGGGCAAGCCCTGGGGATGGCTATTCTGTGGCTGTCTTTGTAGTGACAGCTAACTCTACCCTATAAGGCATATCCTGCCAGGATTGCATTTCAGTCACTTGCTCAGCCAGCCTCTAGCCCTGACAGGGATGGTGATAGAAGTCTAACTGATTCCAAACCATGAGTGTTTTCCTGATTGCTTTTGAAAAAGTGCATGAGACTGGGTGGACCTGGTGCTACATAACTGCTTATTCAGGAATGGTGGGGAAAATCCTATCCTTCTATTCCCTGCCCCCAGAGATGGAAAACTTATTTGAAGAATTAGAAGTGGTGGTCATCTAGCTTGGTGGAAACACTCGATATTGTGCTCGCTCAGCACTCACAAGCTCTAGGTTTGGTCCCAGGACTGCTAGCAGGAAAGTGTTGCCTCTTTTGTCTTTGTCTTGTTTCGAAAGCCTTCTTTAGGTAGCTCAGGCTGGCTTGAGTCTTTGCCCTTTTGCCTCTTGCCCCCAAGCACTGACGTTACCGCATGGACGGCCATGCTCAGCCGAGGGTCCTAGAATGTGTGATTGTGAGATTTAGCCTGTCAGAGAGCCAAGGTTAGCCTTCACTTGTCTAAGCCCGCACAGCTTGTTTGTAGTCTGGTAGTTCTAGGAACACTACCTAGTTCAGTCCACTCCCTTCAGACTGTGGCTCAGGGCTGGGTTCCTCAAGTGCTGAGTCTTCCCAGCTCTGGATGTAATCTGCACTGAAAGAAGGGACTTCAGGGCAGTTCTGGACCTTGTTACACACTCATTCTGGCTGCCGTGGCAAACCTCCCGCTGTTAAGCATATTTGGGAAACACCCACCCTGGCTTTATACTTTTATTGTTATTATTATTATTATTATTATTGTAGACCTACTGGCATTCTGACTGTCTCACAGAAGCTCATCACTGCTCTCCCAAATATCTCGTAAGCTACAGATTTAATTGAGCCCAGAATCAGAGTCAGCGTATTTATTCACAGTTAGTTGTGTTCTTGTTGTCTTGGCCCAGTAACTTTAGGGAAAGAGAGTCTGTGGCTCTGCAGAGTGGGAGGGGCCAGCAGGCATCTGCCTGCATCTCTGAGCTCAATCAGCCTGTTCATTTGCAAAGGTGGTGACTGAGGATGACTGGCGGCAGGGCTCAGCCCAGGAGGAAGAGCCTAAAGAGGCGCCCCGGATCTCCAGGAGGAGATGGAGCTCAGGGAGGCGTACCCGGCCGCGCCCACTCTCTGACTATGGCCAGTTGGCCAGCAGAAGCCTGTCCATTCCTGAAGATGCCATTGCTGCAGACCCTCCAGATGAAGACCTCGTGGACAGGACACACCCAGCAAGTGTGACCACCACCAGCCAGGATCCATGTGCCCCCTCAGGCTGTTCCAGGGGAGGCCGGAGAAGGCGACCTATATCTGTGATTGGAGGGGTCAGCTTCTATGGCAACGCCCAGGCAGAGGACGTGGAGAACCTCCTGGTCCAAGTAAGAGCTGATGTCTTCAACTGTGGCCAGCAGAGACACTCAGTTTCCTGCCTCTGTCACCCTTGCAGACTAAACTGGACACTGCTTTTCCTTCTGGCGGACATACTTCTTTACCCCCTTTCCTCCTGACTTTGACACCTGCTTGGATTCACACTAACAGTCTGCTCTCTCACAGTCTGCTTTCTAATCTCCTTTCCTGGAGCCTCAGCTCACACAGCACAGCCTTGCCACTAGTCTGAAAGCCTGAGACCTGAGCCAGGGGACCATCGCCTGGCTTTATCTAGTTCACTTCCTGTGGGAGTGATTGTTGAGAGACAAAGTGGTCCGTTGTTAGAGTGCAACCGTAGAAACAAAATGAAGATGAAATAGAAGGGGCCGGGGGTGACTAGTTCAGTGATGGAGCGTTTGTCTTCATGCACGGAGCCCTGTGTTCTTTTCATCCATCCCCAAAACAAAGCAGCAGACCATGCTAGGAGAAAAAGAAATTTCTTTATCTTCTAAAATAGCACCTCTCTCCCTAGTAAGCCATCTCCCACCATTCTTGGAACACGCTAGTCAAGCCCTCTACCTTGGAGAAACATCACCATTCTTTATTTTGCTTTTGAGCGGCAGGTTTGACCATAAACACCATTGGTCCCTCCAGCACAGTTGGCAAATATTTCTTAAGTTCATAGTGAGCACTTTAAAGTTATAGAACATTCAAGTAAAGGGCCTATCTTGAAGAAACTCACACTTTGCTAATTTGGCCCAGCTAATACGGCGATCAGGCTCATACAGTCACAGAATAATTTATAAAATAATATATGTGCTCAGTTTCACCCTTGCTAAGTACTTTCTTAAATTACCTGCAAGATTCTCTGAAAAAACAAACGAGAGAAAGAAACTCTATATTAGGCTTAGGCTGTGTGTTAAAGCTCATCCTGCCAAGCTCAGCACAATGTCTTGCTTGTAGCAAACACTCAAAAGCTCTTGCTTACTTAATTCAGTTGAGTTGAAATCTTCAAGAAGTAATATTAAAAGCCCAGTGTGGGGCACGCAGCTGTGATCCCTGCTCTTGGGAGAGGGAAGTGGGGGGAAATGACTCAAGGCCATGAGCTCCAGTCTGCCATCATGGGCTGTGAGCCCTTGTCTGAAAAACAAGCAAAATAATGCAAGCAGAAGTGAAGCTGAAGATGATACAGGGTCTTTAAGATCCTTTTGTTTTAAGGTGTTCCACTTGTTGGGGAAATTTTTTTTAAACTAAAGCAAATTGTAATAGAGCTGAATGCAAGACACAGTTGAGGGATAATATGAGACTCTGAAAACATACTTTTATTTCTGAACGTCAGCGTAGTATTGTGTCCAGACATGGTGCTGGAGCCTGTAATGCTGGAACTCAAGAGGCTGAGGCAGAGGAATTATGGGATTGAGGCCAGCTTAGACTCCAGAGTGAGACCCTGTTATACAAACTGAAGCACAGCAGGAGAGACAGCTCAGTGGTTAGCGTTCTTCTCTTCCAGAGTACCCATGCGGGGCAGCTCACATCTGCCTGCAACTCCAGTACCAGGAGATCAGACATCCTGTTTGGGCCTTTGCGGGTGCCCACACATAGGTGCCATACACACATACTATATAAAATAAAATCTTTTGAATGATTTATTTATTCTTACTTTGTGTGCATTGGTGTTTTGCCTGCATGTTATATCTGTGTGAGGGTGTGTCAGATCTCTAGGGCTGGAGTTACAGACAGTTTTGAGCTGCCATGTGGGTGGTGGGAATTGAACCCGGTTCTCTAGTAGAACTGCCAGTGCTCTTCACGGCTGAGCCACCCCCAGAATTTTTTTTTTTTAAGCAAAGCAACCCTGAAGATCTGTGACCATGCCTGTGTGCTGTTCCTGGGCCTTGCTTCCTCAGATGCTCTTCTGGGAAGCGTACCTTCCTAGCTGTAGCTTACGCAGCAGCGTTGCTGTCTCGGCTCCCTCTTCCTCAAAGGCCCCCCTCGCCCTCCCTGTTTCCCTCCGGCACACTGCTCACAGGCGGTGTGAAATGTGACTGAGCCAGCTTGGAGGCTGCTTGTGGAGACTTTAGAGCAGCCTGTTGCCACTGAGCTTGCTGCAGCCTGCAGCTGCTGGCGGGCTTTGAAGCAGCCACCCTCCATCTGCCAGTGGCTTTGGGGTGAGAAGGCAGAAATGGTTTGCGGCTGGCAGGAGCTGAGACTTCCTGGCACCTTCTCACAGCTTTGCACTTCCTTTCACAGCCAGCAGCCAGGCCTCCTGTGCCTGCACACCAGGTTCCACCCTACAAGGCTGTGTCTGCCCGCCTTCGGCCCTTCACCTTTTCCCAGAGCACTCCCATCGGGCTGGACCGAGTGGGGCGCCGACGGCAGATGAAAACATCCAATGGTGAGTCTTGAGGCTTCCTCTGGTTCGCTGGTGCCAGGGAGCCTGAGGCAGCTGGGTAGATTCTGCACTTTTCCCAGCTTGCAGCCAGGACAGTGCTGCAGTTGTTATTCGGGGTACCCTGGATTTCATACAGAAACTCCAGTTCTGATGTCTCCACACCCAAGTTGCTGCAGAGCCAGCCTAGGCTAGAGACCTAAGGTTCTAGAGTGGAGGGTGTTTTTTGTTTGTTACTGTTTTGAGGCTCCCTGGCTGGCCCGAGCACACTCCATGGCATTCTCCCTGCTGCAAACATGCTTACCCACATTTCCCTCTTGTGTAAGGACACCAGTCTCACCAAAGTGGGTCCCCTCCCCTTAATGTCCTCATCTTAACTTGCCATCTATGAAGGACGTGTTTTCGTCTAGGTCACAGTTAGGGGTCTGTGGCAACGATGTCTTCATCAATTGGGGGGTGGTTCAGATCAATCGAAAGGGCTTTAGGGATAGCGCCGGTGTCTATCATTCCTGCATGTGCTCAGATACCAACACAGACCAGGAAAGCATGGAAGATGCTTGGCCATTAGGAGCAGAGAGGGTTTCTTCTCATCCACCACATACAGCCAAGCAGCCTGTTTCATGATTTATATAATGCTTTTTTAAGAATTTAAAAACAGAAACAAAGACCTTAGGGTTCTTTGGTTGAAAACAGTAAAACTAACTGACAAGTTTAGGAAGGGAAGGGGGGGGCACGTGACAAAGGATGTCATTTGTTTGGTAGAGTGCTTGCCTTGCAATCACAAATCCCTGAGCTCAGTCCCCAGTGCCATGCAAAAGGGTGTATCGTGGCACATGCCGGTAATCTCAGCACTTGGGAGATGGAAGTGGGAGATTCAGAAGTTCAAGGTCCTTATCTATGGAGTGAGGCAGAGGCAGAGGCAAACTTGAGCTCCGTGAGACTAAATTAAAGAAAAATAAAAAAGGACTGGGTGTGGTAGTACCTGCCTCTTGAGTTTATGGCTAGCCTGGTCTACAGAGCTAGCTCCAGGACAGCCAGGGATATACAGAGAAATACTGTCTAGAACAACACCCCCCTCCAAAAAACAGGAAAAATGAATTAGGAGGGTATTGGGTGCTCCCAGAATGGCTAGGGAACTAGATGGAACATTTATGTTGTCAGGATGGTTCCCAGCAGTCATGGAACCCCAAGAAGCAGTGTCACAGAAGGCTGGGCATGGTGTCACCAGGGGAAGGGAAAAGGCCAGCCTGCTTTGCCCTCCTTACATACTTGTAATTCATGCTCCCAGGATGGAGGCTCTGGCTCTTCGAGCTCAGTGGTCTGTTCACGGGGTAGTTGGTGGGAGGGACAAGGGTGGTAATCCAGCCCCCTCGCCTCTGCATTTGTGCGGGTGTTTATTCTCCTGCCCTCAGTGTGAGGACGGGAGAAGGGAGGCAGGCTTTGCTCCCAGAACAGCGCCCAGGTAGTGTCAGGAACAGACTGGTCCTGACAAAGTCCTTCCTTGGCTTGGGTCCACTTACTCTCTCCCTCTGCGGTGAGCATTTACTTTGTGTCTGAGAGCAGTGACCAGGACAGAGCCCTCCCATCCCTTAAAACTCGGTGAGGGGGATGATCTGCAGGGAGCTATTCAACAGGACAAGGGCACTGTGCAGGGGAAGACAGCAGGTGGGGGTGCTTGTGTCCAGACCGTGTCACACCACAGTGCTGTACCTACCCCTGACACTATGGAAGTGCTCCTCCTTCCCTGGAGATGACACACAGGCTAGTCACCATGTCAGACATCGCTGAGCCTAAGCCATCTGGGAGGTCACTCTTGCTTTCGCCAGTGCAGCAGGGGCCCTTTCCTGGTGCCTCTCACCCACGCAGCACAGTGTCAGAATGGAGAGTGGGCAAGGGAAGGACACAGGGCTTGGGAACTGGTGCACATGCATTCGTATTTCCATGAAAGGAACCTGCCCCTTCTGCTTCCTCAGGAGCCAAGCCGTAGGTGGTACGTTTTCACTTTGCGTGCCTTCCTCCCACTGTCGGCCTCCTGCCTGCCTCTTCCAGCCCCACTCACCTTGAAGGGGTCTGTGTCGAACAAAGTGGTCCCACTTTATTAGCTGTCATGTTCTCCTTTCTTCTCTTTTCACCCAAAGTCGGTTAACCTGTATGCTCATGTATGGAGCCTCAACTGTGAGCCGGGGGCAGTGACTTCTGTCTCCTTGGGTCTCACGTTCTCCGAGTTAATCCACCACAGACTCATCTTTACTGAACATGCCCAGGCCTCTTCTCCCTTGTCCATGAACCCAGGGCCTCACATACGCTGCAAACTCCAGCCTGAACCTTATCATGAGTTGTTCACTAGGCAGCTGAACAAATGTCCACGTGGTATTTCCGCTATACTAGTATCATCAGTCATCTAGAGATGATTTCAATGATCCAGGAGGATGTGTGTATGTTAGGCGCTACGGTCATGCCATTTTAAGTAAAGGGGCTTGGGTATCCCCAGAGGAGCCTGGCATCCAAAAGGCCCTAGGATTCAGAGGGTCACTGTACATTCCAGCATTTGACTAGATTCCTGGTGGTATTCCTTAAATCACTAGTAGTGCTTGTGAGAAAATGTGAGGGTGATGGAGGATAGGAAGGGGCAGGAGTGACCTGAGTGGTCACCTGGCCATGGGGAAGAGGCAATGAGGTGGTGAGGGCCAGCAGCATATGCTCCACTGAGATCGGCTGAGGCCAGTGACTGAGCTCAGGAAACATGGACAGAAGAGGGCGCTGTGTCAGAGGAAGTGGCTCATGCCCTGGGGACCTGGGGTTCTGAGTGTGACAGGGAGTCACTGCCAGCAGGAAAATGGTGGGTTCTGGTTTGTGGTGGGCGTGGTGGTATACCCTTTCAATCTCAGCACTCAGGAGGCAGACAGGTGGATCTCTGAGTTTGAGGCCACCCTGGACTCTAACAGAGCAAGTTCTAGGACAGCAGGACCCTGTTTTGGAAAACGACAGCAAAATCTTTCTGCATGTGTGTGTGCACAGACACGTGTGTGTGCATGTGTGCTTCTGTGTGTGTGCATGTGTGTGTGTATGCTTGCGTTGAGTATCTGTGGGTACAGGCGTGCCGTAGGGTATATATGGAGATCAGAGGACACCTTGCAGGCCTCGGATCTCCCTTCTCACCATCCAAGTCTTCGGGATCACACTTAAGTCATCAGGCTTGGTGGCAGGTACCTTGCCCCTCAGAGCCATCTTACTGGCTCCTGGTGTGCACTTCAGAAGGGCGGGGTGGCCAAGCCTATGTGGCGGTGTATGTCTGCAGTCCCTGGAAGTTAGCCAATTTAGCCTGGGCTTCACTGTGGTTTCCAGGCCAACCTGAGCTGTATGGCAACAAAGAAATAAAAATTATAAAAAAAGAATAAAGTAAAAATAGAATAAAATAAAAATAAAAAAGAATAAAAATTAAACATTAAAACCAGAGCAAGCGGAGGAGAAAAGCACATGTCCAGTGGTTTGGAGTAAGGCAAATGCAGAGAAGAACGATGCACAGAGGCTGCTCTGTGAGTCCTGAGTATCCACAGTGCCAGTGACCACAAAGCCACCCACAGTTCCCATGGGTGTTCATTTCCCTGAAGCAAGAGGAGGCTGAAATGAGTACCTCAGGCTCTGTCTGACTCTGGGCAAGAGCTGGGATGCAGTTTCGATGGACGGTGCAGTGCTGACTGGGAGGAAAACATTTTGCAAGTATGCAATGGAATGAGAGAGTAGCTGCTCCTATGTTTACCCATGGTTTCCGGCTGTGACTTAGCATCCCCCAGTGACAGGAGTCACAGGTTCACCGCATGTACCCCTGCAGAGTATCATGGCAGCAGCAGGCCATGTCCCTTAACTTCCTAGATACTGAGGTGGTGTTGGCAGTGACCCAGCCACTGGGAAGTTCAGGTGGCATCTGGGAGATGACATGGCTGTCTCTGAGCTTTTGGTGAGGCCAGCGAAGAGGCAGGGTTAACCTGTGTCCAGCACAAGTGGCTTTTTCAGTGAGGACAAACCATTGCCTCCTCCTTTTATAAAAATGTCCATTGTAATCAGCTTTCCACAAGTAGCTATCTGGTTCCTACAGAGAACCATATCATTAACCCTGGTGAGGGCAGGCCCTGTGGTCTAGCTCAGGCTGGGCATCCTTTCTGCAACTATGGCCTGGTGGGTGTTTTGTTTCTTCGTGCATCCACTGAGCCACCCGTCAAGATGAAAAGATTAGCCTGTGTCGGTATCGTGAGCATCATATGGCAGTTGACCCAAGGCATAGATATTCCCTCCCCCCAGTTCTTTCCTCCTTATTCAGTCAAGGCTTTGGCTCTCAAGCACGCATGTGTGCAAACTTGCTCTATCTGAAGAACTAAGACATGCTGCTTCTTCTGAAGGTTACTTTGTCCTCGGTGCATAACAGCCAGATAAAGAATGGAAACTAGAGGACAGGAACGAGACTCACTTAGTGTAGAATACCTGCCCAAAGATGACCTACTATTCGGGGATCCCCAGATACAGAGCCCTGGCTGACCGGCAGATTTCATGCCTCATTACCCAAGTGGCACCTTAATGGAGGTCCTTTTCAGTTTTCTTCCTGGGGTCCCCAAGATCAGGGAGGCACAACTGGAGACTTTGTGGGTCAGATCATGGTCCTCTTGCCTGGAACAGCATCTACCCACTAACCCACAACAGGTGTTTGCTTCACTTGCATAGACGCTCAAGACTCCATGGCAACTAAGGCATCCCTGACCTAGATTCCTAATCAGTCTGTAGCTTATAGGAGTTGCCACCATGCCCACTCACTGGCTTGTGGCTCCTGTTGAACCACTTCTAAGCTCTCTATCTGCTAAGTTAGGGATCCTCTCTTTCTAGATGCCAGGAGGTTCTGTTAGTTAGCTTTCTGGTGCCATGATAAAATAAACAATGCATAAAAGTTTATTATTGATTACTGTTCCAGAGGGATAAGAGTCCAGCCTGACAGATGTGGGAGATGAGGGATTCGGATAAGTATGGCAGCAGATAGTGGGCATGGCAGCAGGGACAGGAAACTGACAGCTCACATCTTCAAACACAAAGAAGAGCAAATTGAAACTGGGGCAAGGCAGTTCACTCTTAACACTTCCCCCCTGATGTACTTCCTCTAGCAAGGCTATACCACCTTCCAAAAGCGTGCTACCAGCTGGGGACCAAGTCTTCAAATCCAGGAGCCCATGGGGGACATTGCCTATTCTGACCACCACACTCCACTCTCTGGCCTCTGTCTGAGTTGCTGTTAAGGTCCTTGCTGCTCTTTGGAACGGCTTGAGCCTTTTGGACTTCGGTTCTTTATAATCACCCCACTCTTGGTACCAGCTTCTGTTTTAGTTACTCTTCTGTTTCTGGGATAAAATACTACGACCACAGCAACTTACAGAAGAGAGAGCTTTATTTTTGCTATGGTTCCACCATGGCAGGAAGAGGAGGGGCGTGGCAGCGAGCAGTAGGCATGGCAGCAGGAGCATACCTTCAGTAGCAAGCACGACACAGAGAGCATGAGCAGGAACTGTTAGAAAGGGTAACAATTTTACACTTCCTCCAGCAAGCCTGTACCACCTCTCCAAGCACAGTACCACCTTCTGGGACCAAGTGTTCAAATATCTGAGCCTTACACTGCGGTTACTTCTCATTCTAACCACCATGGAGGTGTTTGGCGTACATACCAGCAAAGTTGTGAAATGATCCGCAGCTTCATGAGCCTGTGGATTGAATACAGGTACTACTCAAATAATCAAAGTTATATTCATTAATGGACCGTGTGAACATTACATGGATCCTGATATCAGCAAACCAGTTAATTGAGCCCATTTTGAGGCTAGAGATGACAGCAGACACCTATAATTCCAGCATGGAAGAGAGGCAGAGGCAAGAACATAGTGAGTTCAATGTCAGCCCGAGCTACACAGTGAGATCTATCTCAAGAAGCCCAAAACAAATTTTAAAAATTTAGAGCGGAGCTGGAGAAGTGGCTCAATGGATAAGAACACACATTGCCGTTCTGGAGGATATGAGTTCCATCCCCAGCACCGCGTGATGGCTCAGAACTGTCTGTAACTCCAGTCCCAGGGAGATCCAGTGCCCTCTTCTGGCCTCCACAGGCACTGCATATACACAGTGCAGAGACATACATAAAATAAAGATTACATTAAAACAAAATTTTCTAAAGATTCTTTTAAGAACCAGGTGGGGAGTTTTCAGTTTTGTTAGGCGGGGCGGTGACTGTATCAGCTCTTGTGGAAGGGCTGGAACTGGCAGCTGACATCTAGGCAAGGAAGAGTTAGAGAGTACAAGGGAGTGTGAGGGGCAGAAGGTACTGAGGAAGCTTGTTTACAGTCCTGCAGTTATTTGAGGTTTGTGTGTGTGCCAGAGCTCAAGAGTCATTATTCAGGGACCTCCTGCCTTGATTTTGTTTGTTTTATTTTTGAGATAGTTCAGAAAGCAGTATAACCTTGCTGGCCAGCCAGCCTCAGGGACCTGCTGAGTCCGCTTCTCTCAGTCCTGACCTTACGGCCATGTGGCCCTGTGCTTAGCTATTGTTTCCATGGGTTCTGGGGACCTGGCACAGACTAAGCCGTCTACCCAGCAGTGTTGTTTAGAAAATGAAAATCCCAACCGCTCTATTTTACCAAGAAAGACTCAGGAGCCAGGTGCGGGGTGAAAACCTGCTAGCTCAGAGAGGCAGAGAAAGCACCCAGCTGACCTTTCTCCTCAACTCACATCCAGATGGAAAAAGCCCAAAAGACTCACTAGCTCAGCTGACAGCTCAGGAGGAAAAGGCCAAGAAACCCAAGGCCCGAGGCTTGCTAGCTCATAGCCCCAAAAGCCAGAGAGCTACAGTTCTGGCTCTAGAGAGCTAAAAGCCCCTTCTTCTGCAAACTGTCTTAAATATCCCTCAACTCAAAGTCCCTCCTACTCTTTCATCCCTGTCAGCTGGTTTCTTGCTCTGCCTCTTCACCTAGCGTGAACTTTATTATATCCTGTGTACAGAAAGCTCTTGGATTAAAGGTGTGTGCTAGGGCTCATCCACACCAAACAAGAAAGAGGGTTTTACAGTTCACAATTTTGGGGTTTACAATGTGATAAAATATTCTGCAACTCAGCAGCCTCTATTTTAAGTTACTTTTTATGCATTCATACTGAAACATTTTCTGTGTAAAATTTAATAAAGCATTTGTTTTCAGAGAATCCAAAAGGGGCTGGAGAGATGGCTCAATGGTTAAGAACACTGTCTGCTCTTCCAAAGGTCCTGAGTTCAATTCCCAGCAACCACATGGTAGCTCACAGCCATCTATAATGAGATCTGATGTCCTCTTCATACATGCAGGCAGAGAACTGCATAAATAATAAATAAATCTTTAAAAAAAGCCACAGATTCCAGAAAAGTTGATGAGAAATAGTTGAGATAAAATTTAAGAAATACTGGTAATCACTCAGTCTCTGTGAGTGCTTAAAAGCTTATTTCTTCCTCCCTGGTCGGGTGTTGTGAAAATCTGCAGCAGAGCCATCCGTGCTCAGTGGTAGAGTACATGCTTTGAGTGTGGGAATCTCTGGGTTTTATCCCAGTCACCAAAGAAAAGAGAAAACGGTATTGACAGCTCCAATTTTCTCAAGATCCAGAGATGTGAATGTTTGTTACTGATGGGTATTCTTCTGCCGACCAAATGAACCAGTTCAAGCCAAATTGAAGTATAAAGTCATGTTTATTGGGGACAGCTCTTGGGTGGGTTCACCTGTTCCCAAGAAATAGGGCCAGGGAAGTCACCATGCAGACTGGGAGACAGAGAAGAGGGGGAGAAAGAAAGAAAGAGTGTACTTATACAGAGAGAGGGAGGGAGAGAAGAGGAGCCAACCAAAATGTCTGGAAGAGCCTCTGGTTCAGAGGAAGCCCAGCCCCTGGGCTAGAAAGTTCAGGTAGGGATGCCGGGAGTACCTGGAGGCCAGGTCCATTTTGGTATGTTAAATAGACACCTCAGCTTGTCCCTGGTCTGAATCCAAACGGTTACTCCACTTCTCTGTTTTCTGTTGTTGCTCTTGTTGTGAGACCTGGTCCTGCTTGAACAGCTGATCTCAAAATCAAGATCCTTCTGTTTCTGCCACTCAAATGCAGGGATTACAATTGTGCACAACCATACCCAGCTAGCTCACTCGCCCTTCCTTCCTTCCTTCCTTCCTTCCTTCCTTCCTTCCTTCCTTCCTTCCTTCCTTCCTTCCTTCCTTCCTTCCTTCCTTCCTTCCTTCCTCCTTTTCTCTCTCTTGCTCCTTTCTCTCCTTCTTCTCTTTCTTTCTGAAAGGAAGACCTGTGCCTTCTTACTGAAGTGGTTTCTCTTACACATTTGCCATTGTGTGCTGTGTTCTCTCCAGCTCTGGGCACTACCCTCTTGCTCTGTTTAGAAACGAGTCTTATCTCTCGGTAGCCCATACTGTGTGTGAAGGAAGGCCACGTGAGCAGTCCTGAGAGAACCACCTTTCTATAACATGGGTGTGGTGTTGGTGATAACGGAGTAAGGGTGATGAATCACAGTGGCATGAGTGTCTTTATAAAGTAAAAATGCTGAGGTTCGCTGGGTGTGGTCGTGCCTGTAGTTGTAGCACTCAGGAGGCTAAGGCAGAAAGTTTAAGGAGTTTTAAGGTCAACGTGGGTCAAATAGCGAAACTACCCTATCTAGGGTTCTGGGGATGGGTCCCAAGGCCTTGAGCATGCTAGTTAGGCCAATATTTTACCACTGACCTAACTTCCCAAATGGTTATTATTATTTTTTTTTATTATTTTAATTTGAGTGTCTTCTTAAGTTTTCTAAGCTAGCCTTGAACTCACGCTGTATGTTGGACAGGCCTTAAATTTAACATCATCTTGCCTCAGAGTCCTAATTGCTAAGATTACAGGCATGCACTATCATGCCTGTCCTTCACAGTCCTCCTGCTTTTCACACACACACACACACACACACACACACACACACACACACACACACACACGAGAAAATGTTGTATTTCTGAGTCTGCCTAGTCTATATAGATTACCGAAAGTCTTATTTGATAATTTAAAACATTTTTATTTTACTTTGCTCATAAGATAACCATGATTATCCTGGCTGATTTCAGAAGTGAAGAAGTTTCCTAGCATTTAAACTCTTGTGGAATTTTTCTGGATCATAAGCAATAATGCATGCCTATGCATTGATGTCAACAGGTGTAGGTTGTATCTAGGAATGCCCATTTGGTAAAGTGTTTGCCGCACTAGTCTGAGGACCTGAATTTGGATTCCCAGCAACCATGAAAACTCAAGTCCATACAGTTTATGCCTATAACTAAAGTGCAGGGAGGTAGAGACAAGAAGACCCCGGAGGTTCGCTGACTAGCCAGTCTAGTTTAATGGGTGAGGCTCGTGTCCCAGTGAGAGGCTCTGTCTCACAAAACAATGTGTATGGTTCCAGAGGAATAACACCCAGGCTCACACACAGACATACACAACACATACATAAAATCATATCTGGCCTGGGCATGGTGGTGCATACTTGTGATCTCAGCACCTAGAGGACTGAGATAGGAGGACTGAGAATTTAAAGGCAAGATTGTGCTTTATGTGCATAGCCCTCCCTTATTAAAAAAATTTTTTTTATTCTTAATTGCGTGTGTCTGTGTATATGGGAAGGAGGTACATGTGAGTGTAGTTCTGAGTTGGCCAGGGGTTTTTCCTGAATTACAGGCATTTGCGAGCTACTGACGTGTGATGAGAACGCCCATCTTCTGAGAGCATTGCATGCTTTTAACGGTGGGACTGTCGTCTCAGCCCCACTACACTTTAGAAAAGCACTTTGTGTACTTCAGCAGGGTGCTTGTGCATTCTGTCCCCAATATCTCTGAAAAAATAAGTTGAAAAAATTCAGTTAATCAGTAGTAGTGTGTTAAGCCATTAGTAATAATGAGGAATAACAGAACGATGAGGATAATTAGGTACAATAATAGCAACTAGAGGGAAAAAAAGTCTCTCCTGGAGGTGAGTTAACTTTTGTTTTTGTTCTAGGTTAGTTTTGTGTTGCTTCCAGTGTTTTGCGAGAGGGTCTCCTGTCCTCCAGCTGCTTTTGCTGCTGCTGTACCCAAGCGTGGGGGTTCTAAGCACATGCCGTCATGCTTGGCTTGCTTTCTGATCAAAATTACTTAGGTACTTATTTGTGTTCACATGCATGGGGAGGCCAAAAGACAACTTGTAAGAGTCTGCTTCTTCTCTTGTCTGTGTGGATGTCAGGTTTGATGGCAAGTGTTTTTACCTGTTGAGTCATATCAGTAACCTTTCTTTTTGTTTCGTTTTTTGTTTTTTGAGATAGGACTCTCTCTGCATCCCAGGCTGCCTTAAATTACATAGCTCACACTGGCCTCAAATTGACAACAGTCCTCCTTTAACCTCCCAAGTGCTGGAAGTACAAGTGTGAACCACACACCCAGTGTGAATTGACTTTTTATGGCTGTATTAAAATCCTTCCAACTTACTCCAATAACCACTCAATTTAATTATTATTTTGTACACTGTGTGTGTGTGACTACCATTACTCCAAGTTAGCGAAGAGAGTCAGTGAACCCAGTCTAGATTCCTAGTGTCCCGGGCTGAATCTGTCAGGTTTCCTGAGAACACCGATCATTTCTAACAACATTGTTATCACCGTACAACACGGAGTCGTCACCATACACATGGAGGCAACTGCACTCGTATTCATTCCCTGCTCCACCCCGTGCCCAGGATCCAGCCCAGTGCCTTGACTATCCCAGGCCAGTGCTCTACCACTGAGTCATGCCTGCCCTTCCAACTCCAGCCCTTTAAAGGCATGCAGATAAAGAATAACTTCATCTGCAAAGGACACCTGGGTAAGATCACGCTTTGTCCTTCCTTATCTCTGTGATCCACACTTACTTGCAGATAAACCTCAGATAAAAATATGTGGAAGAAAGATTGTGGGCAGATTGACTATAAACATTTTCCTCATCATTATTCTACATGCAACCCAGTATGACACCCTTTCACACCATGTTTACATTGTTTTGGGTGTTTTGGGTGTTGTAAGTCAGCTAGATTAAATAATTAAATAACTAAAATGATTAAAATCTGGGAAAGGATGTGTATAGATTCCGATTTAGGGATTTGAGCATTCCAGGGGCTTGGAAATCAGCCCAAGGCAGATGGAGAGGAAGCTGGCCAGCTGTCTGTGCCATACACCAGCACAGCCAATATACACCAGCACAGCCAATACCTGGTGGGAAGGTTGGAACTTTGAAAACCTGCTCAAAAGGCTTAAAACTGCCTTGTTTAGCAGTTTGGAAGACATGAAGTAAAGTTGGGTACAGTACCCACACACGTGCGCGGACGCACGCCAGTGAGCACACACACACACACCCCACTCACATAGGTATGTAGTCCCAGCATTGGGAAGAGAGAGCAGGAGTTTGAGATTTGGGGGCCCAAACAGTTTCAAACAAACTATGAACGCATTACAGGTGTACTGAAATTGGTCACTCTTTTTATAGTAGTCAACAAAAAAACAATACAAAGCCAGAACTAAGCAGGGGGAATAAGATTTACATCTTTAAAATACGTTTCTTTTTTCTCTTGTGTTTTGTTAGGTTTAGATTTTTGGGCACCTCACTCTGGAGCCCAGCTAGCCCAGGACTTCCTGTGTAGGCCAGGCTGGCCTGGGACTCAAGGCAGCCACCTAGCCTCTCCCTTCTGAGTGCTGCAATTACAGCTATGTAGCATACATTTCTCAATAATTAAAAATTAGAACTTCAGCCTATGACACACCACCTTTTGCCTTAAGGACGTGAGAACTGTTTTTAAATTTTTTTTTTTTTTTACAATTTTCATTTTGTGCAGGTGTGTGTAGCCAGTGTTACTTTGTGGGTTTTTTTTCTTTCACCCTTCACCCCTTTTCTTTCCACTCTTTCAACCCCCTAACACTAGACATGATAGAAAAATGATAGAGAGGAAAGGAAAGATATCCCTGATTAAAGTAAAGGAAAGGGGGTGGGAGATGTTATAATTAGACTCCCTCCTGCTGATTAGGAGTGGTGAGCTACCTGGGGCAAGTTTGATCTTTGCCTGTCAGGATATCAAAGTCTTCTCCTTGTTTTTTCTTTGCACATGGCTACTTAAACAACCACGACCAACAACTTACCCCACCCCTTGGGGCCCTAGCATTTATATACCCTCTGAAAAGTCCCCAGAATTCCAAATGTCACACAATCGAAGAAACTGTCTGCAGCTGGCAGAATCATACCGCTGCCAGAGCACAAGGCAAATCATATCAGCTGCTCAAAGCGGCCCCATATCCCACACCTGAGATTAAAACAAAAACATATTCTTACAGTATTTCTGTGTGTGTGTGTTTTGTTGTTAAGAAACCAAAACTCCAGAATTCTCACTACAGGTATGTATGGTATTTATATGTACATGATTGCCGGTACCCAAGGAGGCCAAAGGCATCACGTCCTCTTAGAACTGGAGTTGCAGACAGACGGTTCTGAGGGTCAGGACATAGGTGCTGATGCATGGAATTCTGGTCCTTTGCAAGAGCAGTACATGCTCCTAACCACCATGTCCTCCAGCCTTTGAGGACTGTTTTAAAGAAACTTTCGGCCCTAAAAAAGAAATGGCAGTGCCTTCTACCACAGAAGAACTTGCTGCTTCTCATACAATTGACACAGTGGCTTTCCCAGTATTACCTACTTGGAAAAGCATGCCAGGAGGGTTTGCTGGGGCCAGGAGGATGGTCAGAAGAGGTGGTGGGAAGTTCCCGTGCCATCTTCATGTGTGGACCCTGTGGATGGGCCCATAGTCACTAACATCTGCAAACTGGTCCTGGGAGTGGCTTCTGTCAAGCGTCTTAAATCTGACTTGATGCTCCTTCCAAGCTGCAGGAAGCAGATACTTTGGGGTACCCAGCAAGGATGTGTAGGTTTAGCCTTATAGGAGCCTGGGGCTTGGGGGGCTATTGAAAGTGCCCAACTAGTGGGCACTTAGGGGATCTGAATACACCTGGTATTCCCTTTGGGTTCTGCTGGGGCCTGATCCAACCTGCTGCTGCCTCCCTGTCCTGCCCCTCCGGGTCCCCCACCCCACCCATCTGGCTCTACCTTCACGTGGGCTGCTAGGCAAGGGCCCAGTGTCTCCCTTGCTTGCATCATCTGCTGAACATTTACTACAAAGATTTAAGCTTGGTTTATGTAAATAAGAAAATTAGGTCTAGGGTGGTGGCGCTCGCCTTTGGTCCCAGCACTCAGGGAAGCAGAGCCGGGCAGATCTCTGTGAGTTCAAGGCCAGCCTGGATTACGCAGGGAGTCCAGGACAGCCAAGACTACACAGAGAAACCCTATCTCGAAAAAGGAGAGAGAGAGAACTTATCAGGCCTTTTCCAGTTTTTCAAAATTCAATTGTGTAGGCACAGGAACACTTCCATATTTTCTCATTTTATAGTGAAATGCACACCTAAATCGGAAGTCCAAAGATTTATGAATGTATTTATTTTCTTTTCCCTAATTGGGAGCTGGTGCCAGTTGTAAGAACACCAGGGTTTGGCTTCTGTGTCGTGCTTTTCCAGACAGGGTCTCACTGTGTAGCCCGGACTGGCCTGGAACTGACAGAGATGTCCCTGGCCTCATGCAGCACGGAGCTTGTCGCTGGTTTTGTTGTTATGTTTTGTTTTATGATCAGTTGATAAGTCTGAGACTTTTAGGAAGTGCTCTCTGACCTGTTGGGAGGGCCTTGTTAGTGTCATTCCTGGAGGAATCATGGCTACTTGAAGCCTCCTTCTGAGTTGGGCTGATTTATTCTCTTTTGTGGTGCTACCATTTTCTGCTTCCTGTAGCTGGGAGGAGCGCCAAGCCGTACTCAAGGGGCCTGGGGTTGAGGCCAGAACTAGGCTGGAGCCTTTAATTTTGTTTTTTTTTTTCGTCTGTCTTATTTAGGTTTCATTTTCTTCCCTTGTCTTTTGTTTGTTTATAAGTTAGATTTTAAATGTGCTGTAGCGTCAGAGAAACTTCTTTTAAAAAAATGGGGTCATGGTGGTACACACCTGTAACCTAACTCCTGAGAAGTGGATCCAGGGAGATCAGGAATTCAGGGCTCCCCTTGGCTACAGAGTCTGAAACTATCCTGACCAGTGTAAGACCCTGCCTCAAGAACAAGTAAGGAAGATACATTGTATACATGTATGAAATTATCAGAGAACAATAAAATATTTATTAGCTAAACAGATAAGTAAAAGGCAGGCATGATGTCATCTGTCTATAATCTTAGCACTTGGGAGGTTGTATCTGTGACAGGAATATTATAAAAAGTTCAATTGATCTGGGCTACAAGGTGAGTTCAAGGCCAACTACAGTGACAGTGTAAGACTCAGGAAAAAAAAAAAAAAAAGAGGCCTGAGGAGATGGCTAAGTGGGTAAAGTGCTTCCTGGGGAAATAGAAGGACTGGAGTGTGGATTCCCGAAAGCATGGGAACGCTGAGGGTGGAGGCTCCTACGTGAAAATGGCGGCACTTCCTAAGGGGGCAGGAATTGGGACAGGAGAGTCCCTGGAAGCTTATGGGTCAGCTAACCTGGCTACACAGAGGGAAAGCGAGAGTGCCTGTCACCAAACAGGGCGAGAACTGACTTCCAGAGTTCCCTTTGACCTCTGTCCACACTGGTACTTTGCCATGCACACCGTGTGCGTGTGTGCTTGTGCGCATGTGAGAGATAGAGGCAGACAGACAGAGACATTGGCACTTTAAAAGGCACAGGAACTTTCTGTTTTGGGCTTATTCATTTTGTCCTTTCTATAACTGAGACCCTTCACCTAAGTCCTGTTCTAGGTTGCCTTTTATTTCCGTTATACAGACCACAGGAAAGGATTTACTTGGCTTAGTGTTCCTGATCAGAAATCAGAGTGTTTTGTTTAGTTTTTGTTTGAAAAAGGACACAAGGTTGGGTGGGTAGGGAAAAGGGGCGGATCTGGGAGGAGTTGGGAGATGGAGTGAATATGATCAAAACACAGTGTATGAAATTCTCAAAAAACTACTATAAAAATGAGAAGAAGGAAGAAGAAAATCAAGGAATCTGTACTTGAGTTGTCTTACCAGTGTCTCTAGGTTTCACTGCTGTACTAAGGAACCAGAACTGGAAATCAAAGTTGCTGCATCATGGTATGGATTGGGCAAGAAAGCTTGTGCACAGGAGCCCAGTTCTTTGTCATTGTCATGAGGAAGGTGAACAGCTGCCCCTTTACTGTTTGCAGCTGAACCTCTTACGGTTCTGAGCTTCCAAGCTGCTCCTGAGAGGTAGGCGCCCAAGCAGCTTAAACGCCTCCTGTTGGGAGGACCTGAGTTTAAGTAGCCTTGAGGCTTTGGCAGGGGGAGAGCCTCGGAGGCCAGCGCAAACCTGAGACTCAGGTACCGGAAGGAAGGAACTGCTCTGGGTTTCAAGCTGGAGTGAGGGGGTCAGTTTTGCATCTCAGAGCCTTCGTAGGCTAGATTGTGGAGTGGGGAGTGTCTTTTGCCTAACTAGGTTGCCATGTAGCTCAGAGGTGGGGGAGGGGGAGACCGGCAGTAGTACTGGGGAAGTAAAGAGATTGGAGGTCTAGAGAATTGTCTGGATGCTGTAAGCAAGGGAGGAGTGCATAATGACACTGATGCCAGGGCTCCCAGCTCTGTGGGTGGAACTGGAGCCCTCAGCTCGGTCTTGATTAGGCCCCAGATCACAGGGCTCTCTTGAAGGGGAGATGGACCCAGGCTAAAGGTGAGGACTTCCTAAACCAGAGATGGGTGGGAGGGAGGGTTTGGAGGGGGCCAGGGAAAGAAATTTACAAAGGTAGAAAATAGCGGGATAGAGGCCCAGGAGCTTGACGGAGCTCCTCGGAGCAGATAAGCTTGGGCACAGTGGCTTGTACTTGTACTTTCCAGACGCTGGAAAGACGGGCAGGAAGGTTGCTGCAACCTGGGAATTAAAGACCATCCTGCACACCACAGGGAAACTGCGTTTCAAGAAAAAGGTCTAATGTGACAAACTGGTCAGAATGAATAAGTGCAGTTATGTGACTCTGGGCCTGGAGGAGCTTGGTGACCTTGATAAAAAGAGCCTTCGGTTGCCATCAGGACACTGCAGTGGAAGGCTGGGGAGGGGCAGGATTCTACCATTGCAGTAGTTGATATACTTTGCTGAACCCTTGTGCTGCTTTCCGTAGCTTACAGCTGAAAGTGTCCTGTAAGTGCCAAGGATCAATTTGTAATGATTAAAAAAAAAATACTCTAGCTCCAAGGGACAGCATCTGAAAGCTCATTAACACACATGGGCTGATGTTCACCCTTGCTAAATGGTTTTGGGGCAAGTAACAAGTGCATGTCAGGAAGTTCAGTCCCTGTGGAGCCTGTGGCTCTGCTGAGGAGACCCAGGTTGCCCGTGGTCCTAGGTTCCATCCTGGCACTGAAAAATAGTGAGGGACATTCCTTGGTTTAGGATTATGATGTAACCTCTGCTATATGAAACTTCATCTCCCTAGTCTGTATTTATTGGCCATCTGGGAGCTATGTTCACTCAACAGTTTTGCCCAGTTTTCATTTTGTCTATTTGGTATTTTTGTTGTTGTTGAATTGTGTGAATTTCAAAAATAATATACTTTGGCTATTAACCCAGTGCCCCCTCTTCCCCTAAAAGTGAAGGAACTTATTCATAGGCACTTGTTGCTTGTGTTGTATTTTATTTGATTTTTCAGTTAAATCAATTGAAACATGAGAAGGTATAGAAACATAATTCTTTGCAAAGTCTTGTGTGTGCATGTCTGTGTGTGTGTATGTGCATTGCTGGGAATGAAACATTGGCTTCTGCGCTTGCTAGGCAAAGCATTCTCTGCTGTGTTACATACCTTTTTGCAGAGTCCTTTAGCATTGATGTTATTTTAGAAATGATGTGCACAACAGATATTATATGAAAGAGGTTTATTGGATGGAGATGGAGAGAGAGAGACATGATAGGGCGAGGGGAAAGAGTAGGAGAGAGCAGTAAGAGACAGAGGTCCTTTTATCCCAGGCCCCTGTGGGCTGTGACTAATGATGACATCATAGGTTACTAGGCACCCAAGAAGCAGGCTGCCTAAATGCTAACAATTGATGGTGCGCTTCTATAATCCAGGCACTCAGGAGGTTGAAGCAGGAGGATCAGGCATTCAAGACCAGCTTGGGCTACCTAGCAAGACCTTCTAAAACACAGTTAAATTTAGTAAAAGTCTTTGGAATTATTTTTATTACATGCATGTGTTTCTTTATTTTGTGTGCATGTGCCAGAGCAGCCACACAGAGGTCAGAGGACAGTGTGCAGGAGCTGTTCTCAACTTGTAGGTGGAAGGAATCAAGCTAAGGGCCTCCAGGCTTGGTGGCAAGCACCTTCGCAGAGGCCCAAAACAGCTGATCATTTTCCCTACCTTTGCCATAGTGGTGTGCAGAGTGGGGGTGGGGGTAGATTGTTCAAAATTCTGTTTCTAATATTTTGGAAGTAACAGATTTACATATTGATAGTTTGTGTTAAAAGTGTTTCTGTTTTTCTTTGGTTACAGTTAACAGAAAAGAAGTAATGCAATCAGGGAGGAGGGTAGAGTTGTGCGGCTAATGTAGCATCATTCTGAGCTAACTGCTACTGGATTGATTTTTCTGGTGAACACTTTTGGGTCAAAAAGCTACCGTAGGATCCCACTCCTCCATTGAGACCAGCTGACCAGGCAAGTTACCTATCTCAGAGTCTTAAAATCAGTAAAGAGGGAATTGAATTAATCTCTAACTCAGAGCTGAAAACTGGCCCAGTACAGTGTGAGGAACTACTGTTGATTAATTAGGGGTCATCTCAAGAGGGCATGAGCAGTGAGCTCTTTAGTCACTTCTTTGACCCCACCTGCCAGCGGCCCATTCTGGACAAGCCACCCTATCTACCAAGTGGCTAAGAGCTCTGAGTAGGACACCCAGATATAGCTTAAGCTAATTTAAGATATATACACTCAGGTTATTAGTGGAAACCTTTACTGAATCTTTTCCATTCTTTTGACCCAAAACTTGAATCACCACATAATTGCCTATGGATTACCTAAAAATTTATTACCCTGCTACTCCACTCAGCATTCTAGTAGAGGAAGGAAAAAAGAGGAGGCAGAGTCCAGTGCTCAGGAGTGTGGGCCTCACATGTGTGGGCAGGTTCAGGTATGTGTGGGAGCCTTAGTGACTCCTTCAAGTATAACTTTTGGCAGGGCGCATGGCTGTAGTCTCAGTATGCTAGAGTTTGTGAGTTTGAGACTGGCCTGGGCTGGAAAATTCTTGCCTGGCATGGCTTCCACTCCCCCAGCCCCTGAAAACGCTTTTGGTTTGATCTTTATTATTTTTATTTAGGGTATGTTTGCTTTTGTTTTTTGGTTTTTGGTTTTGTTTTTTTTTTCCTTTTCATATAGCAAGTATTCACTCTAGTGATGCAGCATTTATTTTATATGGAGATAAAAGGAGAATTTGTGGGACTTGGGTCTCTTCTATCACATGAGTCCCAGGGATGAAATTCAGGCTGTCAAGCCCTGTGGTATGAGACTTAGTGTGATGAGCCATCTTGCCAGCCTCATTTACTTGAGTCAGAGTCTCCATGTATATAGCCCAGGGTGGCCTTGAAGTTGCCCTCCTGTCTCCATTTCCCAAGCCCTGGGGTTTTATCATTCCCCTCTAAACCCACCCTACAGGGGTAAGGGCATAGCCCGCTGTACCCAGTCTGCTCCTTCATTTTCTTTATACTGTTTTTTAGAAGTTTCCTTTGAGTGAAGAGTCCAAGCCAGACAGGGTGGTTCACACCTATAATCCCACACCGTAGAACCATGAGACAGGAGAACTGCCAAAACTTTAAAACTCTCCCAGGCTACAGAGTGAAACCATTTCACAGGAGGGATAAAAAAGGGAAATAATGAAATCAATCTCAGTAGCTCAGCACCCAAAGAGAGTGACAGTCACTGGGCTGTAAGAAATGTTGGTTAAGGCTGCAGTGATCCGAGCTTTGTCAGGTGTAGCGGTCATGTGTCCTGTCCTGTTGTCCCTTTCCTGGTCTGCACTGCACTGCATACCAAAGGATTATAGTATTGGCTGTGCTTATTTGTAAAATGGGGTGAATCCATTTATTTATCTGTAGGCAAATCCTTGTTCTTCGTGTTTTGCTGACTGCTAAGACTGGGTAGTGGAATGCTGTCTCCAGCCCTGCTGTGAGATAGTGTGGATTCCACAGGGTCAGAGGAATCCAGAAATTGTGCTCCCTTTCAAAGGGGGGATTAGGAACAGTCCATGACTGCCCGACAGCCCACTGCCTCTAGGCTGAGATTACAGGAGCTTCAGTAGCCACTCTCCAGCTGGTATTCTGTGGCTTATTGTTGCCTATAATCAAAGGTTTTTAAAAGAAACAGTACATTCTGTCTCTGCCTCAAAAAACATGATAAAGAATTTAATTTTTTGTCATTTTATTTTTATAATGTACAGGGTCTTGCTGTGTGTGTAACCTAGACTGGCCTTGATCTCTCAATCCTCCTGCATCAGCCTCTCCCATGCTGGGATTACAAGCATGCACCACCATGTCCAACCCAGAATTTAACACTTTCAGCCAATGCATAGCTTTCCATCTTCCAGCAGTTAAAGCAGTCTTTGTTTTATGACTTGCGTTTGTTCCAGTTTGTTGTTGTAAATTAAAAACCTAAACAAAAAACCGAAAGTGTTGGTTTAGTAATAATGTTTATTACTAACCCTAAAGATTATCACAGTGATATTATTTGCCCTGCTATTACAAATGATAAGACACGGGCACCTGTTAGATTTTATAATTGCCTTATTTACCTTGGGCAGGGCAGATTTTACCTATGCTGTCTCAATAACCTCATCATCCATTTCCCAGCCCCCGTCCAGTGACATCCACCTTAATCCTCCTCATCTGGTCTACTTTCCATCCATAATCCCATGGGACTTGCTTATATTTTTTTATCTGGGTTTTTTCATGCCATTATTGGAGTCCTTCCTCTCTGCCACATGGCTTTTTCTCTACACTAACCCATTGAGGCATCCTTCTTCCTCCTCTCGTCCCATCTGTCTGTCTCCCGTGATTCTCCTGTCCTCTCCAAATCTGGGAACTTTAGCCACACCTACCCCATTCTGCCCTGCCTAGTTATAGGCCATCTAATTAGCCCATCAGATAGGTTTACACAAGGATAGGTATACCCAGATCTTGAGGGCTAGTAACATGCATCAGACCAACCTCCAACGCAGTCTTTGTAAAGTAGAATCAGAAAGGAAAACCTTCTTAGAACACTATGTGTCTAATTTCCAAGTTTCAGAAAATGGCTTTTAAAGATGAGAGATACTAAACACCGTAGGAGGAGAGCAAGAAATTAAACACCTGGTGTGTGTGTGTGTGACACACACACACACAGAGGTGCCAGCCCTTGGTCCCTGTGACTGGATTGATCTTACAGAGAAGGAACTCAAGCTCTGATTATGCTCTGAGGCTTTGCCCAGCCCAGCTGTCCCGCTGAAGAGGTCGGGGGTGATGCTGGCAGTCAAGCCTGGCCACAGGGATGGTGACCATAGGGTTTAGCTCGCTGGAGAGAGAACCAAAATGAAGACAAAAGAGGTGAATTGTATCCTGTGCCTCTTACTTCTCTAGGGCTGGGATTACAGGTGAGACCTACCTTAAGACAGCACAATTTCTAAAATTTTAGTTTCATTTAGTTATTTTGGATGTGCATTGTGGATGTGAAAAACCCGTAGCAGGTGTGTGAACATCAGAGGACAACTTGGAAGAGTCAGTTCTCTCCTTAGTTCTAGTGATTCAGCTCAGGTCATCTGGCTTGGCAACAAGTATTATCAACCAAACAATCTTGCTACCCTGTTCCTGTTTTTGAAGATTGCACTTTTTCATTTGTGTGTGCCCACACGTTTATCTACCAGCAAGTCACAGTATGCAGGGAAGTCAGTGGACAATCTGTGACAGTTTTCTTTCACCGTATGGGCCCCAAAAACTCAGGCTTGATGGGTTAGTGAACCATCTCTCTCTATCCAAGATAGCATCTTTGAAAACAGTTCTATGTTGTAGAAAAATAAAAGGCCTATTAATGTTTACTATTAATGCATAGGTTATTATGGCAGTTATATTTAAGCCAGTCATATCAATAAAAGATACCTGATAGATTTTTTTAATAAGCCTTATTTCACCTGTGGCTGGGCAGACATTAGCCCCCTAAACTACCTCGTTATCTCCCAGTCCCACATCCCATGCCATTTGCTCTAATCATCCCTATCTGGGCTACTTCTCATCCAAAATATAAATACTTGTGCATGCTTTTTAATCTGGGCTGCTTCTATCCAGCCATACCAATCCTCAGAGTGAATTCTCCCAGCCACATGTTTTTTTCACTTATGCTAATCCATGGTGGTCTCTGCCTCCTTCTTCTCCTCTCATACCTATGTCTCCCCTCCCCATGATCCTTCTGTCTTCCAAGCTTGCAAACCTTGCCCCCCCCCCTCCCCACCACCACCACCTTACTTCTTCCCTGCCCTGGTGTAGGCATTTATTCAGCCAATCAGAGATGATTTGGAGACAAGGTCACACAGTGTCACTTTGGGTACATGATAATCTGCTCATAAAAGACAGCAAGCAGACCTGGGGGAGTAAGATAATTAACAATCAGGTACAAAGCACCAGACCATGATGTTACAGTTCTATGTTTCTGCACCAGTCTGAGTTCTAGTCGGCGCCTGTGTCTTGGAGCAAGTTTAGAAGCATGTAGAATATGAAAGACAGAGAAATGGTGCCTTCATTTAAGTCACACAGAACCAATTTTCTTTGACATGATGTATTCAAGTCCACATGAGCCTGACAAGCTGCAATGGCCACAAAGGCATAGAACAGCACTTCTCATTCTAAGGCTGTCCATGAAGGAGCTCTTGGTTCTCAACCCTTGGCTCTTACAGACTGCAAGATCAAAAAGCAAATTACATCCTAAACCATGAGACTGCTCAGTGGCCTCGCTGGGCATTTCTGAGCCCTAGAACTTTACACATCCTAGGTGAGCACTCTACCAATAAACTATATCCCCCAGATGTAGAAGAGTTTACTTAGGCTGATGGTTCCAGAGGGGTAAGAACCCATCATGGGAGGGAGGCATAGCAGCAAGCAGCAGGCATGGAGGCAAGAGCAGGAAGTTGAGACTGCACCTACAAGCACAAACATGGGGCAGAGAGAGTGACCTAGGAATAGGTGAGACTATACGCTATCAAGGCTCTCTAGCCAGTGATATACTTAATCCAGCAAGGCTGTACCATTTAAACCTCCCCAAACAGCACCCCCAACTGGGCACCAAGTGTGCAAATGCCTGAGCCTGTAGGAGCCATTTCTTACTCTAATCACCATATTCCACACGCTCACCCCCATGATCACATAATGCAAAAATGCTTTCAGTCCTACTTCAGAATCCCTCATGGTCTTTCACAACCTCAGTGCTATTTAAAAGTCCAGAGTCTCTTCTGAAACTGAAGCCATCTCTTAAATATACCCTCCAATAAGATCAAAGAGCAAATTAAATACAAAGAGCAAAAACATATAATGAATGCCATAGAATGCCACAGAATCCAAAAATGGGCAAAGAGCAAACCATAGCAAGACTGAAATCCAGCAGAACAAATAGCAAATCCTGTAGCACCATGCCCAATGTCAAAGGGTTTAGATGATTCTACCTCTCTAGCTTTGCTACCTACAACCTCAATCTCTCTCTGTGTCTCTGGTTTCACTCCCTGTGTGTAGCTCTCCCCCAGCAAATGTTTCACAGCTCTGGCATCTCTAACATCTGGAGTCTCCACTGCAAACCAGGCTTCATTTTTACAGCCTCATACAATAGCCTCAGAGCTTCCCGCCCTCTCGTACAGAAGCTTAACAGTTCTCCAAAACTGTGGAGGAAGAATCAGTGCCCTTCCTTCTAAATCATGCCTCTACAGCCAACACCTGTGGACAACACTGCCAGGTTTGGCTGCCAGCTTAGAATGGACCCTGTCCCTGTGGAACCACATTAGCAGTGACCTTTTTACACCTTTGCTTTCTAGAAGAGGACAGTGCCTTAGGCTCTCTTTCACAACTTGGAAATTTAGGTGGGTGGAGTCTTCCCCTGAGGGCACCTTTTCCTCTTTCCAATGAGGAACCTGAGGCTTCCTAATGGTGTCGATCTCGGTAAAATTGTAACCTGAAGGTGGTCTTTGTCTCTCCAAACTTTACACTGTGTACTTCTGGTCTGCGTGCTCTGTTTTCATTGTGAGCCTCCCTAAGCATTATACAAAATAACCATACTGCAGACTCAATATTATACAGGCTTAAAACTTCCTTCGCCAGAGAAATTAGTCCATTACTTTTTAATTTAGCCCCAGGAAAGTTCTCAGGTCACAGGCAAAAGGCAGCCAGATTCTTTACCGGATATCATTTGAATAGCTGGATGCTGTGATTTCCCAGCGTACTTACAAGCCGCAGTGGCTCCGGACAGATAACCTTTATCAGTTCCAGTGAGGTGGCCCAGCTGCTCCAGACACTTGGACAGATCTTTCAAACAGCCAGGGGAGGGTCACAGGTGTGCCAGGTGCCCCTCCACTACAGGTGAGGGTGCCGAAGCCTGGTGCAGAAAGAGCAGCAGGGAGTTCTTCGGGTTTGGAACACAAGCCCACCACTGCATTTTACCAATTGCCTTCATCGCCTTTTAACCTGCATGTTGAAGATTACTGTGCAACCATTGTTTTGCGCATATTAACTCATGGTTCGTAAAGTTTAAAAAGGCAGTGACTTCCTGTTCAGAAGAGATGAAGGAAGCACACTGTTGACAGCTCTGTCGAAATGTAAAAGAAGAACCTGCTAATTGCTAGTCATTTGAGGAATACAGAAAAACATGGAGGAATTAAAAAAAAAACAGAAAACAAACCTCAAACTGTTACTTAATGGAACCTCTTTTAGAATAAAGCCCATAATATACATGGTAGCAGTACAAGTATTACTTTCATAGAACAAAACACTCATGTACTTATTATGTGTCTACATTTTTCTTTTTGCATTTTTACACATATTTTTTAAAACAAAAGTCCCTTCTTTAGTGATTCCATAAATTATAGTTAGTATTATGTAGCATCATAACTCAGATTTTTGGCATTCCATGCTGTGAAATCCTAACTCCATTTCAAGCCCAGTGACCTCTGTTGCTTTTTCTCTCTGAAACAAACAGCTCTGGGAAAGTGATCTGCAAAGGAAGGCTAGAGCAGCCCTGGGGGTTGGAGTTAAAAGCAGTACTTTTCGATCACCGGGGCGCTGAGCTGCTCTGTGGATTTGCGTTAGGTTAGAATTTCCTCCCAAAAGTCAGCGCGTGGTGATGCCTCCAGAGCGATGAAGCCTGAGTCACGGGCAGCAGGCTGTTAGTTTCTGGGCAGCTCTCGCCAGGAGAGCACACAGCACCCAAGAGTTCCCGCAGCTGCTAACCCGACCAGCCGCCCTCCACGCTAATCTGAGGGCTGGTTTCCTGGGTCACACCGTCCACCTGCCCTGTGTATTCAAACAGAAGGATGGTAGCTAGAGGAGAAATAGCAAGATTTTGGAGTCTGGAAAGCCTTCACATGGGTATGTGTGCGGTTCTCCGGTGGGTAGTGTTGCTGACTCTACTTTCTTCCTGAGCTCCCATTCTTCCTCCCCCTTTCCTTCCTACTCGTCGCTAATCTGGTGTGAGTGTACTTAAGAGGGTCCACCAGAGAAATTGATCTTCGTATGGCAGAGCAGTTAGGAAAAAAAAAGATAAAGTGGTGTGGAGCAAGTGTGGACCCCCTCTTAGTGGTAGGGGTCTGGTGTTTGCTGCCGGGGCTGTTACAGGGTTTTGTTTATTTGTGGTGAAATCCCTTTCTTTTCAAAGGAGATATTTGTGTGTCTGTGCTTAGAGATATATAAGCACCCCCTCCTGTGCTAGGAGGAGGGGTAAGGTCTAAAGCTGAGAACTGGTTTTAAATATTTACTGTTTTGAAAGTAAGCTGGTCTGGTTCAGTTTGTGCATTATGCTCATCTCATCTTGATAATTTTTCTTTTTATCAGCAGCTGGACGAGACTCTAAATGAGAAAGAGGTGTTGCTGTAGGAAGTTAGAAACTGTAATCCATGCATTCCTAAGGAAGTAAGAGGGGGAGGGGAACTTCACAGGAAGAGGTCTCCCTGGTCTGCAGATGCTCTAAAAACAGATCTTGTCTTTGGTCTTGCCTTAAATAGATGCCAGAAACGTGTGGGGAGATGAATGGGAATTGTAGTTGACAGCTTGAAGGCAGGCCCAGCCGCCAGTGAGGCTGTTTGTAGTTGGTTTTTTCTTTCCTGTTTGGGTAGCTTTCTTTGCCAACCAAGACAGGAGCAGAGATGTGGTTTCGGCTTCTGTCTTTGGCGATTATCCAACAAGACCAGTGTGTGTGAGTGACAGGCTCAGTCACGCAGCCATCAGACACAGCCCAGCAGAGGAAAGCCAGGAGATGAGAAACTAAGAGGGATGACGAGGATCCTACCTTCTTGCAGCTTCCTTCTCCTTGGGCTGCCTGTCAGGAGGAATGTTCCTCTGGTGTTACCAGAGATGGGTAGTACTCCAAACTCTTCCCGAAGGCTTGACCTTTGGGGAATGAATGGATGGGTTCTCATCCTCTGTGGAGGGGCCGCTCATTGATTTCCCTCAAGCCATGAGCTCCCAAGAACCATCTCAAAGTCTTGCCTTTCTATGCACAAGCACAGGTGAAACCATGGCAATAGTGCTGTTCCTCATAATAATAATTGTCCAAAATAACTGAAGCCCCCACTGGTGGGTTGCTGCTGCACAGGAATGTACCTCACAGTCAGCTGGTGGATGCTTCTGCCACTTGGGAGCAGTAGATGTGACCCCCATTTTTTAATTTGCAGGTGTTTTTGGTTTTTGTTTTGTCTTTTAAATGGTCGTGGTGTTGGGGGGGGGCTCTTAGTTAAAGTGGGATTTCTAAGTCCAGTCAGTCTGGTCCTGAACTCAGGATCCTCCCACCTAACGCTCCTGACAGTTGGGCTTATGACATGGCACACCACTAACAGATCTTGAACCATAGCCTCCTCCTAGATAAATGAGTGGTGCTGATGATAATTTGGGACATTTGTTAGTGCTGAATACCATACGGGGTACACCTTACCAGCTTGGCTTTCCTGATAGATCCTCCAGTCAGCAAAGTGGCCATCAGACCTGGTCAATGGTAGAGGGAATGCAGGAGGGATATCCCCTCAGTGTCAGTCAGCAAGGGTAGGTGTGGGAAGCCACCCTCAAAACAAGGGACCTGCAGAGGTGGAACAGCTGGCTCAGGAGACAACAGACACTCCAAGGCATGTCTTAGGTAAAGCTGGGGCTTGTTACAGGGCACAGAGAGGCCAAGTTCCTCTTGGCTGCTGGCCCAGAGACAGGCACCCTGGGGTGCCAGCTGCCCAGGCCTCCCATCCCACCCCGTCTCATCTTGTCACTTTACAGATGAGCGGATGGCAGAACTCCAGGCGAGCTGCCTGCCCTGAGGGGGTACATGCTCACTGGTGGCTTTGATGAAGTCAGAGACTTACCAAGCCATCTGTAGAAGAATGAATTCACTTCCAGAAGTTTGCAATGGTTAGGCTTAGTCGTGAGATGTCTTCCTCCTATCAGCTTTGGACAGCCAGAAACATGTGGGCATTTGGGTGAGAGCTGAACAGGGACAATTGTTTGCTTTTTTTTTTTTTTTAAGATCCTTATAAAGGGTAATCAGCCATAGTGACTCTTTCTAGGGTCTCTTTGGATATTATTGTTGGTCTGTGCACTCCAGAGATGCAAAGATAACTTTTTTTGAAGAATGGATTTCAAGGTAGCAGCACATGATAGTAATAGTTTATGTTTGAATGGGAAAGGTGTCTCATGCCTTAGTTTGGCCTGCAGCACACAGTGGCTCACAGTGAGTTCCTTTCCTTAAGGTCTTTGGGGCATAGTCGTAGACAAAACTGACATGGAATAATGGTACAGGGTGGCAAATAAACCAGTTTGTGCACACAAGGGAGGTATTTTGAAAGAGGTTAAGTCTCTGCTTGTGGAATGGGTCAGAGATAGTTATTGCAAGGGGAATCAAAGCTAGAGAAACAGGGAATCCTCATTAAAAAGAGACAGTTGGGCTTTAAACATGGGAGCTGCCCAGGGAGGAAAGGAACAAAACAGTTTCTCCCATCAGAACATGAGCAAGGGAGCATTCCACAGTGCTTGCTTCCCTGAAACCTGTGGTGTGGTGTGGTGGAGGCAGACCTCTGGAGAGCAGGTCCATGGCTGTGCTGTGCTGGGAGCTTAGCCTGAAGGCCCCCTGCCTCTCAGTTTTGCCAGGCATCAAAGCCATTCAAAGGGCTTTTGGAAATGGCTCCCGCCTCAGTTCTGGCTCAGTGACCAGAAAATAAAGTGGGATTTTTCTTTTTCTTTCTTTTTTTTTTTTTTAAAGCATCTTCCAGTGAGGCAGAGAGCCATGTCCCTTGTGTGTTGGGGAACCCCTGAAGAAGAGTGGGGCAGGTATGTCTGCAGCAGTGTGGGCATTGCTGGTTTCTCTCTGTGAGTTAAGGAGGTGGCCTGAGGGTGGCTCTCTGGGTTGAGGGAATGGACCCACCATCAGCTGTAACCACAGCTGCCTGCCTGTGAGGCCATTTCCGCCTTTGAGGGGGGAAGTTGGAATAGATTATCTCAGCCTGGAGGAAGTAGAGTGAGCAGCAGGAGGTTTTCTGAAATGTATGTTTTTTACCAGACTATTCTAAGCATGGGAATTTCCCCCCAACAAAGCCGTGGGGAAATCCCCACCAGGAGCTGGCTGGCCGGGAAAGGGCACTGTGCATTAGCAAGTCCGTGGGTGACTGCCTGCCTCTTCCCAGCTGTGCCACCTCCTGGCCCAGCCCTGAGCACTAGCTGAAAGGCTGAGTACTTCTCACTTTGTTCCACATCCGCCTTGCCTCAGACAGTGCGGGTCAGGGGTGTTTTTCTCAGTTACACGTGAGAAAGCAGAGGCTCAGAGATCATGGCTTTCCCAAGGTGGCCTCACTGGGACCCAGACCAAGCTCTTGGGACTCTGCACTTCGGTGCTTTTAAGCCCTGTCACTTTGTGTAACAATAAGCCAGCAAGAAAGAGATCTGTTTGTTTGGAGAAGAAAGCCACTTCAGGCCCTAGGGGTGTGGGGATGTGTGGTGGGTAGGGGGGGGAGTGAGTGAGAGAGGGGATAGCGGGCTTGTTTTCCAGAGAATAGCCAGGAAAGGGACACAAAACACGGTTCCACTGCTGATGTTGTGTGATGTCATTTCCTATTGTCAAAATTCACCTGTAGAATCAGATGCTCCTTCAGAAATCTGAAGTCCCAGTTCAGAGAGGATGGCCTGCTGATTTCACAAGGAGCGTAGGCTGCTTTTCATTGCCTGCTTTTATAAAACTCACACCCTTTCTGATTATGTTCTTTTTGTTGGTTTGGTTTGTTTTTGTTTGTTTGTTTTGAGACAAGAGTTTTTCTGTGTAGCCTGTCCTGGATTCATTTTGTGAAACAGGCTGGCCTCGAACTCACAGTGATCTGCCTGCCTTGGCCTCTCTGAGTGCTGGGATTAAAGGTGTGAGCCACCGTGCCGGCGCTGATTATGCTTTAACAGGCCTGTTAGCCCTTGTGAGCCTAGGCACTGGCCCATTCCCTGTAGGTAGCACACAACCCTCTGCACCTGTTCCTGGGGTCCTATCTGGCTGGGGGCTTCTCAGATGTCTGTAGAGAGTTGGTTCCCTCATCCAACAAGGTAACAGACTTGGAAGTTAGATGTCTTCCAGAACAAACTTAGAGAGGCCACTGTGTAAGGGACACAGCAATTGGACATGCAGATGGTACCCCAGGGAACATTTTCCTAAGGGTGATAGCTTCCCATGTGGTCCAACCAGAGTGTGGTGAGCCCACTGTGTTGTGTATCTGGAACTGGTGGACTCTTGAAAAGTGTTCTTCCAGAGTGGCCTCTAACCTGAGGTATGTGCTGAGTCAGCACACAGGTCTCTCGGTTAGCATACTCAAGGCCCCGAGTTCAGTCCCCAGCAATGAAACAAATTGAAAGAAGAAGATAAAGGGAAGGTGCAGACACTGCCTAAAGTTTTAGAAATAGAAGCAGAAGTCAGCCTTTGTGGTGGGTGAGACCTAAGAGTCTGGGGATCTTAATGTGACTTTGGTTTTGAGTAGCGCTGTCTCCATGTTTACAGGATTATTTAACTGAGAGAGGGAGAATTAGCCTTCCCCAGGGGTGAGCTCCGAAAAGTTACACAATACCAGGCTGTCAGCCCATAATCAGTACACAGAGCAACACTAAAGACACTCAGCAGGCTGTGTTTATGTAGTTATTCGTGTGTGTGTGTGTGTGTGTGTGTGTGTGTGTAAAAGTAAAGACTAAGGCCATGAATTTCAGGGGAAGTTGGGAAGCTAGAGGAAGTGGAAAGTGATGGATCTATGTTTTTAATTAACAAAAAAGAAAGTCACAAGGAAAACATACTCATATTTCAACAAAGGAAACAACAGAGATAGTTGTGCCCTTGTGAGTTGGCGATGGGGATGTAAAATGTTGTGGCCACCTTGGAAAACAAGAGAGAAGCTCCCAAAATCTTCCATCAGAATGAGCAACATCAACACTGTCCTGGTTGAGTTCAGAACCCACAGAACTGAAAGCAGGCCTTCCAAAGCATGGCAAGTGCACTCATGTGGATGGCTGTGTTGTTCATAGAGGCCAAGAGGTGGAAACGCCCAGTGTGCTCACCCACATGGAAGCAGACATGCAAAACACACAGCCTTAAGACAGAAGGGAATTCTGATGTGGGCAGCATGAAAAGACCATGAGTGTCTGGTGCTTGTGCTGAGTGAAACACAGCAAGGCTGATACCACGTGGAACAACTAGCTGAAGTAGACTCACGGAAACAGGAAATGAGAGGGGGCTGGCAAGGAGTAGGCAGCGGGGAGAGAGGGAAAGGGAGTTAGTGTCTGTACAGGGTTTCAGTTTTACAAGATAAAAGAGTTCTGGAGGTCCATGAACCAAGGTGAAACACAACCTAACTGCTACTCAACTGCTTTAAAGGGGTTAAGCTGGAGTTTTAAAAAATAATACTAAAAAAGAAATACAGATATATATATACATATATATACATATACATATATATATATATATATATATATATTTAGCTGTCTGTAGAGATATATGCATATGATCCCAGCACTGGAAAGAAAGAGGTAGATAGGAGGGGTTAGCCTGGGTTACATAGTGAGATTGTCTTGAAACACCTAGCCAAAACAAGGAATTCTTTATTTGTAGATTTCTCTTGGTTTTACAGGCGTGCATTTTGAGAAATTATATTAGCTCTTTATTACTCAGAATTACTGTAGGTTAACAAGTCACCTTTGCTAACTGCCATCGATAGCAGAGGAAATTGAAGGCTTTTTGGGGGCTTGTAGGAAGTGAGTGCAGAGGGACAGGGTCCCAGGGAAAAGGTCACACCCGGAGGTGGGTATAGGATTTGGCATCCATCAGAGGCACACACACACCAGGGGTTTCAGTTGCTCTTTTCCATTAACAGTGTTCAGCTCAGCTGAAAGTCATTTACTGCAAGTGTCTGGCACCAAGCTTAGCACTGAAGCAGAATGAAGTCAGTCCAAGGAGGCCTTGGATGCTGTGGGGGGGGGGGGAACGACGGACAAAACACCAATGAGCTTTTTATGAAACCATGAGACCGGGATTTTGAGTAATACAGAAGCAGCATAAAGTACGGCTGGGGATTGAGATGGAAGGCATGAAGACCGCTTGCAGAATCTTCTAGCCATTATTTGAGGTGGGTGTTGGGGTGCAAGCCAAGGAAACCTGGTGTCCATCCTAGCCTGGCCTGGCACAGTGTTATTCAGTTTTGCAACTTCTCGGAAACTTGCTTCTCCATTGGCAGTTTGCAGCCCGTTTGGAAGGCACTGAGAGTCTTCTCTGCTGCAGGTGTTTATGTGGGGTGCTGAGAAACAAGTATCCCTCTCGGCAGGAAGAACTTCTGTTTAGGAGGAACTTAAAATCACAGATATCATTAAGGTCCTGGAGGACAAAGAATGAAGACACAGTCAGGACAGCATTAAGCCTCACTGGGAGCCAGGAGCCACACTTAAAAGGGACAGGCCTCAGAAGTTCCTGCTCCTCCCAGTACAGTGTGGAAATATTGAAGTTTTGACACCAGCCTATGTTTACCATCTATCACACAGATTTCCTGACTCCTTACCTGTTACAGGCATTACAGAGGTGGCCTGTGGGAGAAGACGTGCCATTGAGGTCCCACCACACGGCACCCAGTAAAACAATATTATGCATGTCTGTACAGTTTTTCTTGAAAGCATTTTATTGTTTATGCATGTGCATCTGGAGGTCAGGGGACAGCTAGTTAGGAGTCAGTCCTCTGTTTCCACCTTGTGAGTTGTGGGGTTAGAACTCAAGTCCTGGCGGTGGTGGTCTTTACCGCTGAGCCACCCTGCCAGCCCCTAGTTTTATTTTAGAATGCATTTAGCTATTTATAGTGATCCTTGTGTCTAACTTAATTTGTCATCTCACCCTTATGCTAGACACCCTTCCCTCTTCACTGCATGTCCTCTGTCTCTAGTCACCCCAGTTGGCTGGTGGGTAGACATAGTCAACCTGCTTAGCCACCTTGCTTTTGTGATACTCAGCAGGAGTTCACTGTGGGCTTGAGTCTGTCCCATCACCTGCTTCATTCTTGTAAGCATTCATGGCAGCAGCTCAGAAGCCATTTGTCCTTGTCACTTTGCATCCCTGTCTCTTGTGAAGTCTAGCACTTTTCCCAGTGAATTCTTTATATTAGACTTCTGTAAATTATGGATTGTAAATGATAGCTACTAGCTTAAAAACAACAACAACCAAAACCCTGATTCCCTCTCCCACACTCCCCTGCAACAGGCGGATCAAGTGGCAGAGTTCTCACTGGGCCAACATTGCTCAGTGTTTCTTTGAGGGAGAAAGTCTCATTTTCAGGGCTTTGCTCTAACTGAGAGGCCCTAATGCCTTTCTTTTATTTTTTAATTTTATCTGGCTCAGCCATAGCTGAAATGTGATAAGGAGAAATGCCGGTGGTGTTGGGCAGTGCCAGGTCACTGCTGGCTGACATCCAAAGACTCCTGCAGCTCTGGGCCCCAGCCAGACCCAGGGTTTGTCTATTCTCTACTCACCCACAATCATTAGAACCTTTTAGCTGTAAACCCAGGCCAGCCACCAGGCCTCACTCCAGGCTGCTGTCTCCACTGCAATGCGCTCCCTCCCCAGCTCGCAAAGGCTTTTATCTTTAATGCTTGCCCTGGTGCCCGAGATTGCTGACTTCTGCATGCAGAAACAACAAAGCAAAACAAACACTCCTCTTGCTTCCTGCTTCCTCAACATTCATGCCCATACCCCAGGAGCGAGTAATGGACTAGGTGATAAGGAACTTTCAATTTTGTACCTGTGACCATGGAAGGTAATGGAAGTTAAGAGGGGGCTAGAAAGATGGATCAGAAGGTAAGAGCACCAGCTACTCTTCCAGAGGAGCCAGGTTCAATTCCTTGCACCCACATGGCTGCTCACAACTATCTGTAACTCTCTGTTCTAGGGGATCCAACACCCTTACACAGACACATGCAGTTAAAACGCCGATGTGTATAAAATAAAAATAAGTAAAAAAAAATATTTAAAAGGAACAGACATTGTACTATGATTCTCATACTCCCGAGGTCTGACTTCCTCAAGACCTCACTCCCTCCAGCCCTTCATCCCTGAGAAGAGGGGGAGCTTGCCTGTGCTGCGCACTCACATCACACATTACACTTGAATGGCTACCCATGCCCACCTGCCTGCCCTTTCCTCGGGGAGTCAGAAAGAGACCAGCTTCAGGAAGGCATTAGGAGCTCCTGAGAGTGTTCCTGTGTATCTTGGCTTTGGGTTCAAGTTCAGGAACATCTTGACCCACTGCGCAGGGCACTTCTAAGGCTGCTCACTATACTGTAGTTAGTGCTTGCTCACTTGCAGTCAGAGATGGGAACTGGGCTTGGGGAGAAAGAAGGGACTGAACACTGCAGGCAGCCAGCAGCCACTGTGGGCCAGAGCTCCAGCTCGGCTGCGCCATCTCAGCTTGTCCAAGGTTCATGGACTCATGGTCTCCAGAGCTGTGACAATGCTGGTGTACAGACGGGCACAGGTGGATAGCTCTGAAAGCAGGGTGGGGATTGCAGGTGGCAGGGGACCCCCAGCCTCAGAGAATGAGACAAGAAAGCATGGGCTTATGGGCATACCCAGCCAGGTCAGATGCTGCGAGAGGAAACTGAATGGAGCTTAGGCTCCTGGATAGGACACACCAGGGTAGGGTCTGCAGCAGAGGTGTCTCCTTCCCATCACACTGCTTCTTCATGTGATGACTGTTGTTGTAAACTAAAGTGTTTTGGGGCTATATAATGTTACTTATTATTAACCCTATAATTATTGTAGTGGTATTATTTAACTTTCTATCACAATAAGACAGACACCTGTTAGATGTAATAATCTATCAGGTTATTAAATAATTTATCTGCCATGAGCTGGGCAGATAATTCCATCTACGCTATTTCAATAACCTCACCATCCACCTCCCAGCCCCCATCCAATGCCATCCTCCCAAACCATCCTCATCCTCCATACATAATCTTATAAATACTTGCTTGTATTCTTCACCTGGGCCTCTCCATGCCATTACTGGAGAGGCATCCTCCAGTGCTCAGTACTTCCTCCCAGTCTGCGTGGTTTCTTCTCCAGGCTAACCCATTGTGGAGTTTTTCTTCCTCTTCTCTTCCCATCCATCTCTGTTGCCCATGATTTCTTGAACCCAAAGCCTGAGACCATTAGCCACGCCTACCCCATTTTGCCCTGCTCAGGTTTTAGGCCTTTAAATCAACCAATCAGGTATAATGTCTTAGGCAGGTTTACATAACAAGGATAGGTTTATACAGGCTAACCAGCTCTTGAGGGCCAGTAATTAGCATCAAAATACAAGCATCAGACCAACCCCCAACAGATGTCCTTCCAGAACCTGTTGAGCTCGTCTTCTCTTGCTCCCAGCTTGGAGATGATGTCCACCCATGGGCAACCCCGACCCCCGCTGTGCTCAGCCTTTTCCAGGTGTGGCCTTGATGCCCACTGCAGCAGCCTCCTGCCTCCCCAGCCCCACTACTCCCCTTCCTGTTGGAGCAGACTCACTCAGTCCTGCCCTTGTCACATGCCCTAAGGTGTAAGTGGACCCTGGAAACTCACTATCCCAATTCAAAACTCAGAAGCCAACTGGTATCAGGTTACTATGACCCAGCCCTTTGGCCAGGGTGGGAGGGTATGAATTCTAAACCTGCCTGGGCTACATAGTGAGACCAGTCATAAAAGCCACACACTGAAAGGACACTCCTGGGTTTCTTTGAACCTGGGTATCTCCTGCCTCAGTCTCCCCATTCTCACCTTTCACTCCATGCCCAGAAGGCCCCTGGCCACAGGAGGTGCATTCATGGATCTATGAAACCTCAGGTTAAACCTTTCGTATACTATGCTTTTTCTACTTGTGCATACCTCTGATAAACTTAGAAACTACACACAAGGTTCAGATGAACAACGACAACCAGAATAAAATACTACAGCAACAACAAACATACCCTATAGGCATCAAGGATGCTTTCCTGGCATGCATAAAGCCCTGGGTCTGTCTGTAGCACCTTAAATATAAGCCAGCAAGCACACACAGAGATGTTTATTTCTGGTGGATTTCCATTTAATTTTTTTTTCAACCATGGTTGTAGTGGAAACCTTTGGAAGTGAAGCATTGGATTAAAGCGGTCTTTGGTCATGCGAGGTATGCTTCAGATTGTGCAGCCATTTACTCTTGGTCAAGGGCTGTCTCAGTGTCATGACTAAGGGGGCATGTCTCTCTCTTCTGAAGAGCCTTTCTTGGTGACATACCACCTTTTGTGAGCCAGTGTCTGGCTTGAGTGTGAAACACCGAGCCACCTTTGCTCTCCTCAAAGCTCCAGCTACTAGTCTTGGCTCCTTTTGGTAGATGAGCTTTGTCCCATTTTCGTCAGCATCCAATGGACCTCCTGCTAGAGAAAATGGTGATGGAAATGTCACTGCTCCTGCACCAGAGGGAGGCTAAACCAGTATCTCTCGAGCACTCAGCAATGGTGAGAGGACCTATTATTCTAAAAGAACATCTGGGTACCACGGTAGTCTAACAAAATGCCTCCCTACTTTTTAATTAATTATTTTTCAAAAGTGTTTTAGTTTTTGATATGACACAATTACATCCTTTCCCCCTTCCCTTTCCTTTTTCCAGGCACTCCCATAGATCCCTTTTAACTCTCTGTCAGATTTATGACTTTTCATTAATTGTTGCATACGTACATGTGTATGTATATACGAGTGTATTCCCATACACAATGTTCAGTCTGTATGATGGTCCTTGTACGTATGTTCTGAGGTCTGAGCATTTGGTATTGGATAATTGGGGAAGATTGTTTCCTCCCACACTTGGCATTCCTTAGTTGCCTTTAGCTCTTTGTGTATGGCTGAGACCTCACGGGTTTCCCCTTCCGTCCGTGTTGACATGTCTGTTGTTGTTGTCCTGTCCTGCTCATATTTGGGCAGTCATGTTGGTGGGACTCCATGTGTAGCTTTGGTATGACTAGGAGACACAGTGTCTCAGCAGACTCCCAGATCCTCCGGCTCCTACAGTCTTTCTGACCCCTCTTCCAAAATGTTCCCTGAGCTGTAGGAGTGTTTTATACATTGAGTTGTAGACTCTGTTTCTATTGGTTGTGATTTCCATAATGGTGTCTTTTGCAAAGAAAAGTTTCCTTGATGAGGGGTGAGGACTACACTTATCTACGGGTATAAGACCGATGTTTAGGATGTAGTTAGGAATCATGCTGGTTTAGTAGAGTGGAGGTTGAGGTTCTCCTCCAAGATTCGTGACCTCACTAGCCCTGGCAGTGCCCTTATCTTTGAAATTCCTTTCTGTTTTGGTAAAGATGTTCACAGCTTCCTGTTTTGATACTGAGCACTGTTCTTGTGGGTGGGTGGACCACGTGGACACCTTCTCACACTGGTGGTAGTATTATTCCCTCACAGGCTGCAGCAGAATATGCTTCAAAGGTGATGAAATTCTCGAGCTCTTTACTTCCTCAAGAATAGCAACACATTTCTGGAAAACAGTACTATGTTCCTTCTCCTTTTAAACAAGTTCTCAGTAAATTAGGTTGGCCTCTAAACCATGGTGATCATCCTATCCTGCCTCAGTCTAGGTTCACGGTTATGAACCCCCATACTTAGCTGTTTTCTGTATTCTTTATTTCTGCTCTGGAGTGGATTTCCTACTGAATCATGAATAATTCCCTTTCCCTTGACTCACAAAATAGCAGTGTTGGCAATATCTGAAATGCTCTGCTGCAGAGCTGCTGGGATGGTGAAGTCCAGATGCTCTTGGCACCAGATGCCACCCCAGAGTTACAGGGTCAGTGGAGATGTCCTAACACTGTCCTACTCTGGGTTGGATAAAATGGCCGTTTTTCTTGAGGAACGCTGCCAGCGGCCACTTGTTTTGCTGTATAAATTGGTTGTTGTTGATACCTGCGTCTTGCTCTACAACCCTGGCTGGTCTGGAACTCACTGAATATGTGGCTTAGGCTGGCCTCAGATTTGCTGTGACCCCCCTTACCTCTGCCTCTTAAGCGCTGAGATTACCGGTGTGAGCTCTCATGCCCGTGTCCTTTAAAACATGCCTTCTCTGGCCCTTTCCTGCAGTCTCTTCAGATGGAGGTGCAGACTCTTCAGCTTTAGTGGATGACAATGGCAGCGAGGAAGACTTCAGCTATGAAGAGCTCTGCCAGGCCAACCCTCGGTACCTGCAGCCAGGCGGGGAACAGCTGGCCATCAATGAGGTACTGGAATCCCACATGTGCGTGCACTTGGTTCTCAAGGCCCTGGCTATCTGATCAGTTCTTCCTGGGCATATCCCAAAGCCTGGGGCTCTGGCTAGCTGGTTTCTGTTATAGTCCAGGAACTCGTTCATAACTGAGCTTTGCAGGTTCCTGACAGTCATCCCTGTAAGCACTAAGGTAAGCAGGTACTGACTGGTCTTCAGCTTTTTAAATATGTTCATTAGCTGGGTGGCGGTGGTATACACCTTTAATAACACTCAGGAGGCAGAGGCAGGCTGATCTCTTGAGTTTGAGGTCACCCTGATCTACAGAGCGAGTTCCAGGACAACCAGGGCTACACAGAGAAACCCTGTCTCAGAAAACCAAATTAAAAAAAAAAAGTGTTCAATTATCTCAGGTGATTCTCACAGCTGCTGTCTCAGGTAAATGAAAACACTAGTCTGTGTTTTAGTGAACACCCTGAAGTGTTTGCTAAATGAAATTACACTGAGTGGGTGTGTGCCACCTACTCTGAAAGCTAAGGCAGGAAACTCAAAATTTCAAGGCCTTCCTGAGCAGTTTATGGAGATCCTGTCTTAAATAAGGGCAGGGTAGTTCAGTCGCAGAGTGCACAGGCTCTGGGTTCTATACCAAACACTGTAGGGGGTAAAAAGTGAAATGATTTGTTAACAGAGAGCAGAGATGAAATTAACCATGTGTTTCTTCTTGCCAGTCTTTTCGTTTTGTTTCTACTACACTGAATGATCACTTATCCTGCCTTCTGTAGTCCTTTTCCTCCTCCCTGACCCTAACCCTCTAAATAGAGTTTTTCTGTGTAGCCCTGGCTATCCTGGAACTCTCTGTCTGTAGATCAGGCCAACCTCAAATTCAGATATCCACCTGCCTCTGCCTCCTGAGTGATGGGACTAACAGTGTGTACCACGGTGCTAAGCCCTGCATTATCCCTCTTTCTTGGACTCTGGAAGGCTTCTCCAGGTTTTGACATTCTTAAGTGGAACACAGGGAGCCATGGCTTCTTCACTAAGGTGTCCACTTATTACCAGGGAGCTCTGGCATCTAGTGTGGTGCCTCAGAAGACCTTTGTAGAGCAAAGACTCCAGACACTGAGTTTGCTAGTCTCCAGCTTCCTCCCTTGCTCAAGATGTCTGACTTTTCCACAGCAGGAAAGCTTCATGCCTGTGTTCAGTAGAGTTGATAGATACTTTAGATCTGGAGTTTTCATCTTTTTTAGAGTTGAACGACCGTTCTCTCTTCCCTTCAGTACGGTGCTCAATGACTTAGGTGATAACTCAGCACTCTATTATGTGATGCGCTTCCTGTTAGATGGGCTCGTAGGAGTGTTCTGGGCTACGCTAGAGAAGGCTGCGTACTGATGTTTGGGGACTAGGTGTAGTAAATGCATGTTCAATTTATGATGGTTTTGACTTAGAAAACTTACTATGATATAACTCCATATGTGAGTCAAAAGGTTCCTCACATCTTTGGTTTTTTGTTAGTTAGTTTTTGAGATGGTCTTGTTGCATAACCCAGAGCCTTGAACTTGTAATCCTCCTGCCTCAGACCCCTACATGGTAGGATTACGATATGTGTCACCACACCCAGCGTATTCATGCACCTTTTTAAAGTTGACCCGAGTTTCCCTTTAAGGGCAGGTCACAGACTCCTATCCAAGACTGTCTTCCTTCAGTTGATTTCATATGACCAGTGTGCCTGGACAGGATAAGTCTTTTCAGGCAGAATAGAAGGCGCCAGGTCACCATGAGAAAACACACCCAGCCTATGGCATGCTTCTGTCTACCCACCTTGCTAGATGCCAAGCATGCTTTCCTGTTTCTGTTCCAGCTCATCAGCGATGGCAGTGTGGTCTGTGCGGAAGCACTTTGGGACCATGTGACCATGGACGACCAGGAGCTGGGCTTCAAGGCTGGGGATGTCATCCAGGTCCTGGAAGCCTCTAACAAGGACTGGTGGTGGGGCCGGAATGAAGATAAAGAGGCCTGGTTCCCTGCGAGCTTTGTTAGGGTGAGTGTGGCCCTCTCTTTTCCAGGGTGTTCGTGGGCGGGGATGGCAGAAGAGTTTCAGCAATCTCAGTTCTCACCCAGACCCAGCTCTTCAGTCGTTGTGTTTAATGCCACACACAAGCCAGACCTCTAGGAAATAGGCTGTTTGGAGTGAAAATCTTTTTTAAAAATATATTCTTTAAAACTTTTTTTTTGATTCTTTGTGAATTTCACATCATGCACCCCAGTCTTACTCATCTCTCCTAATAATCTGCCCTCTACCCTTACAACCCCTTCCTCAAAAGAAAACAAAAAATAAAAATAAATAAAATTTAAAAAAAAAGAAAGAAAGAAACATCTCACCGTGGATTCTGTGGTGTGTCACAGTATGTTCCATAGTACACCCTTTGGCCCAAACAGCTTTACTTGCAAATGTTCATTGCAGCGGGTCACTGGTCTGGTTCGAGGCCTCTGGCTTCTGCTGCACTATCAATACTGGACCCTCACCCTGATTCCTCTCAGGCGTCCTGTCGTTGCCCCGTGCAGCCTGCAGGACCGGCCTCTTCATGTGCTCCAGTACTCATAGGTGGGGTAGATGTTGAGGGTTAACTCACAGCTCTGGATCTGGGCCTGGGTTTTGGCCTGGTGTTCAGCCCAGCAGCTCTCCTGCGCCAGTGCTGCCAGGGCCAGCTCTCCTGCTTTGCCCAGTCAAGCGGTGAGAGCGGCTCTACTGGGCTGTTTTCCCAAGTGCTTCTTAATGGCAGCAAGCAAACTGCTTGGCCCGGCACAGAGAGCGGAGGCCTGGGAGGTCCTTGCCTTGCTCCTCCTGTCCTTCCTCTTCCCTAAGCCACCTGCCTCCTGTGTGTGGCCTGCAGCTTCGAGTCAACCAGGAGGAACTGCCAGAGAGCAGCAGCAGCTCCCACGGGGAAGATCAGGGCGAGGACACCAGCAAGGCCCGCCACAAGCACCCCGAGAGCCAGCAGCAGATGCGCACCAACGTCATCCGGGAGATCATGAACACCGAGCGAGTGTACATCAAACACCTCAAGGATATCTGTGAGGTAAGTGCCGGTCAGAGATTGCTACTTCCTCCAACCTCATGCGTCTCATCTGATTCTTGGGCAAAGAGGCCGAGTTGTTTCTGCACGGGTGAAAACGTGGTCCTGCTTGGTGGTGTTGCCATGGTGATAACCGGACGTCCTGGTTTCAGAGAACTGACCTTTAGTGGATGTGAAGCTGGAAGGCTGCGTCCTCCCAAGCTGGTTCTCATTCTGTGGACCAAATGAGCTGTGTAGCTCTGGATGCTGATGGCAGCACTGCTCATTCAGCTGTGCTCACTCAGTGCTGGAGACAAGCTTAATTCTGGGCAGCCTGTTCTGGCCTGGATGAGCATGGCTGCCGCCGCTCACCTCTCTGATACATGGATGTATGCTGAAAGAAGTGTCTTCAGAGTGGTGCTTCGGGAAAGTCACAGTTTCCGGCTAAGCACTGGAGCACCCACCATGACTGCCCCATCCCCCTGCTCAGCTCAGCAGCTCACGACGTTCTCACTGGGCTCACATCCTCTTAGTTGCCTGGGCAGATGAGGAAATGGAGACCCTGACATTAAGAGGCAGGGTTGGCAGACAGTGTGTCCCTGAGTTTGGAATCTGAATTATCACAGTGTGTGTTCTCTAAAATAGAGTGATTTAGGGGCTGGGGTGCAGTGCTTGCTACATATGCATGATTTCGGATCCCTGGCATCCACATAAAAGCTGGTGTCTCTAACCCCAGCACTGGCAGGCAGGGATGAACAGATCTCATGGCCTCTCTAGCCATCTAGTCTAGCCAAAACGGTGAGTCTCAGGTTTAGTGTGATGTCCTGTCACCAACAACAAAAACAAAAAAAGAGTGCCTGAATCGACAGGCCTATCCACACACCCATGTATACTGCATACATGTATGCATGTTACACTACACACATGAAGAAGGCGGTGGGTTATATTTTACTGAGTTGAATCATGTGATGCTATTTTGGAGGTAACTTAAGTGTTATGTGGTCTTTCCTTCCTGTGCCATGAGCTCTCCAGAGCCTGAGCACAGCCCTGATTATGTGCATAAGGAAGCAGTAGCTAGCCCTCTTAGTAAGCCTCAGCCTCAGCTTACAGATGCACAGACTCAGGCTACATAATGAAAGCAGGTGACGACGGAGTCCTTGGGTCGGATGTTCTCGGATCTTTGCTATGATTTAACAGATACAAACCACACTCTCTCAGGTTCTCAGGCTTGATAGCAACCCTTTGCACACTGACCTCTTCCATCTCCCTGGCCTGGAAAGTTGGAATCTAGAAAGTGTGGCTGCCCCGAAAGTTTAGATTCTAGACAGCATGGCAATATGAACATGGCAGACACAGCACACATCAGTAATCTCAGCACTGGGTAGATACAGACAGGTGAATCCCTGGGGCTGCTCTTTGACCAGCCAGCCCCATCTTCTTGGAGAGTTCCTGGCCAGTAAGGACTCCATCAAACAAGACAGACAATGCCTGAGGAAGGACACTCTGGGTTGTCCTTTGACCCTCATATAGCTATGAATAGTTATACACACAGTGGTAATGTGAATTTTTAAACTCTGTTCACTTCTGGCAAATTGAAATCCAGCCACGTGAAACTTTTCACTTTAATTTTGTCTTCAAAAATATTTATGGTGAGCCAGGCTTGGTGGTGTATGGCTGTAATCCCACACTCGGGAAGGCAGAGGCAGACGGATCTCTGTGAGTTCAAGGCCAGCCTGCTCTACAAAGTGAGTCCAGGACAGCCAAACCCTGTCTAAAACCCCAAAAATAAGCCAGGCAAAACAAAAATATTTATGGTGAATTGTAGTTGTAGATGTATGATTGTCTCCTCAGGGCCCCGCAGAGATAAAAATAATTTTCTCTAATTAAAATTCACCCCAACTTGGGAATGGTGTCATACACCATCATCCCGACACACAGGAGTCTTCGTCAGGAGGATTGCAAGTTTGAAACCAGCTTACCAGCTTGAGTCACATAGTGAGACCCTATCCTAAAGAGAAAATAAAATTCAACTCAAGACTTTGACATTGAGCCAAAACACAGACAGAAACAACAACAAACTGTATTGTTCAACTGTCTCTAAACAAATAAAAAACCATTTGCTTTTGTGCTCTGCAGGGCTATATCCGACAGTGTCGTAAGCACACGGGAATGTTCACTGTTGCGCAGCTAGCCACTATTTTTGGAAACATTGAAGACATTTACAAATTCCAAAGAAAGTTTCTGAAAGACCTTGAGAAACAGTACAACAAAGAGGAACCTCACTTGAGTGAAATAGGATCCTGCTTTCTTCAGCACGTATGTTACTGTTCCTTTATTAATCACATCCTGTCAGACAATAGCATAGAAAGGTACCCCTCCACAAAATATTCCAGAGGTTTCTTCCATTGGCTCATGTACTGCTGTTAGGTAGATAGGATGGTTTCTTCCCCAGGGAGTGAGTGACCCAAGGTCACATGCTCATAGGCAAGTGACAGCTCAACCTCAGGGTTTCTCTAGTGGCAGCACAAGTTATTGGCACTATCTATTGAGATTGCCTATAACTGACAATAAAAGATTTCTGGAGATTTTATTTCTGTCCTGAGAGAACAGTTCTAGCATTGCCAGCACTGGCGGCAATGTCTCCTCACTTCCTGTGTGCTAGACCTGGTGGTTTTCTAGAGGCAGAGGCTCTAGAGCAGGAGGTATGAATAGACCTTAAATTGCTGAGCATGATGGTTTTATAGGAAAACTGGTAGGAATGGACCTCTAGGTGCCCAGGCATGTTCTAGACACTGTGAAGATCTTTGTGGCTAGATAGCCTGGTCCTGTGCATAAGCAGCTAGGGAGAAGCTTGGAGGTGAGCAAAGGCAGGGTCAGAGGGGACAGGTGAGGGGCCTCAAATACAGGAGAGTCTTAACTACTCTCACTGCCATGATCAGCCCTATCAGGTGATGGTCCAAGAAAAGGAGACTTGCCAAAAGGGGTATTTTCAAGGGAGGTCTGGCAAGCCTGGTTGTTCCAACAACAACAACAACAAAAGAACAGTGGTCTCTAGCGCCTGCATCATAGGGTTGGCGGGTAGGGTGGGGAAATGGCATGCTAGGGAACAGAGGACTTGGTGAGAGACTTGCTACATTTAAGTTCAGCCAAGCCTGCATGGTGGGGCAGGAGAAGTGGGAAGGAAGGGCATATGTGAGTGTGTGGGTCCAAGGCTGAGGCTGGAGGAAAGGTGGTGGCCGGGGATGTAGAATAGCATCCCAGGGCTTTTGAAGTGATAGCCGCCCCATCTTGAGGGAGGGTAGCTCCAAGCCCAGGAGAACAGGCAGCGTGGGAAGAGCAGCAGTGTGGCTGCACCTCAGAACGAGATGTTTTCCAGAAGGGAGGTGGGTAACATGTGGAAGCCAGTCCCAAACGTTAGGCAGTGTATCGGCAGCACGTGGCACCTCCAAGCCAGAGTTTAAGGGGACCAGGATGGAGAGACAGGCCTCAGAGCATTGCTTTGTCCCTCTGCTGTACCAGCTACAGGCTAGGAGCTGAGTGAGCAGTTCAAAGAGAGTCCAGTTATCCACTACCCCCAGACCACACTACCCCCAGATCTCCCCACTGACCAGTCATGAAAACCACTGCCAAGCCTGCATTGCCCTTGAGGTCTTGGCCTCTTCCCTACCCTGTCTTCTCCAGGAGTGCCCTCACAGATGGCTCAGAGACACTGACTGATGTGTCTGCCTTCCCTTCCAGCAAGAGGGCTTTGCCATCTACTCCGAATACTGCAACAACCACCCAGGTGCCTGTGTGGAGCTGTCCAACCTCATGAAGCAGAGCAAGTACCGGCACTTCTTTGAGGCCTGCCGCCTGCTCCAGCAGATGATTGACATCGCCCTGGATGGCTTCCTCCTCACACCCGTGCAGAAGATCTGTAAATACCCACTGCAGCTGGCTGAGCTGCTCAAGTACACCACACAGGAGCACAGGTAAGGCGAGGGCTGACCAGGGACCACGAAACCGAGCACCAGCCAGCCTGGTGCTTCTGGAATGTCAGGGACAGGTGGTGGCCGCGGCGGTGGCAGCAGCTGCTGCAGCAGCTTTGTCACTGAGCCTGGTGAAGACGGTCTTAGGCGTATATGGTGTTGATCACTGTAACAGGGCGTGTGAAGATACTCAGTGACTTGCAGAAATACAAAACCAAAAGAATTCTTTTTGATTGGTTGGTTGGTTGGTTGGTTGGTTGGTTTGGTTTTGGTTTTTTTGAGATGGGGCTTCTCTGTGTAACCCTGGCTGTTCTGGAACTTGATCTGTAGACCAGGCTGCCCTCACACTCAGGAGATCCCCCTGCCTCTGCCTCCAAAGTGCTGGGATTAAAAGCATGCACCATCACCACTGGTTTTGTTTGTTTGTGTTTTTTAAGTAAAACAGAAAAAATCTACATGAAAAAGCAATACTAGCCCCCTCTCCCCGGACCCTGCCCCTCTTTGTCCCTTTTCTTTGGGGGTTTCTTCTTCTTGGGGAGTTCCACATTGTTTGTTCTGCCTCTGAGAATAAGCCTGAGCACACAGCTTTGTGGACAATCCTGCAGATGTCCCAGAGTGCTTGGTTCACTGCTTCTGTTCGTAAGGCTGCTTGAGGATTCTGACTCAGTCCACCAGGGTCCCTGCTATGTCATCATATGAGCTCAAGTGGCCTAGCCTGTGGACTGAATTACTGGATTACACATCCCTAAATTACTTCTGCTAAACAGAGCCTGAATGCAACATTTTCTTACACTAGACTCACTGTGTCCTCACCTCTGTGTAAGTTAGGATTTTTTATTTGGGGGTTCTCAGAACTTAACAATTTTAGAGGCACGGGCAGCAGGGCTGCTGGAAAACCAGTGGGCTTTATTGCTCATGGCCTCTCATGTCCCTTGCTAAATAAATAAAAGAATTTTGATGCAGATAATTACCTTCAAAATGGCTAGGGGTTTTGAAGCAGCTTTAAAGAGTTACCGTTTTTGAGTGGCTCTAAACAGAACAGTTATGTTGAAGTCAAAGCAGAAATGAAGACCGTTCTCTGTACTAGTGAAAATAATTCAGAGTTGCTGTGGCTAACACTTGGTTTCTGCGGCATTTACTCTCATTCATGGTGATTTCTGGGAAATGAATAACAACATTCTTATTCCAAAAGAACTGGGAGTCTGTTTCCCCTGCTCAGTTAGCCTGTGCAGACTGTGGTCTATTCATTGGGAACAATGGCTGTTACTCAATGCCTCGTCTAGACTATTAGTGGACAAACCACGGACAGAGCACACTATTTTGTCAGTTCTCATCTGTGATTTGCACGTCTTGCAATTAAAATGAGCTTCCCGTCTTCCAGTGATTACAACAATATAAAGGCAGCCTACGAAACCATGAAGAATGTGGCCTGCTTGATCAATGAGCGCAAGCGCAAGCTGGAGAGCATCGACAAGATTGCCCGCTGGCAGGTGTCCATCGTAGGCTGGGAGGTGAGTGGCACTCAGCGTGCACAGTGAGCTCACTGCTCCTGCGCCTTGGACCCGGTGACAGCATGCTTTAGTATCTTCCACCCGTTCTGGCTTTAGTGGACTATGTACTGAAATGGTCTTTGCATTTGGAGGGATTTTGATGAGTCTAAAAGTCAGCTACCTTATGTCTATACAGTGCCTATAAGGAAATGACGTCTGAGTAGGGGAGGAAGCTCAGAGGGTAAACATGCCAAACCTAAAGACAGGATTTGATCCCCAGGACCCACATGGTAAAAGGAAAGAAGAAAACCCTGCAAGTTGTCTTCCAACCACCTGGGCAATTCAACACACTCATTGATTTATGCATATGCAATAAATAAATAAAAAGACAATTAAAATCATTCATTCATTTGGTTTTTTGAGACAGGGTTTCTCTATATAGCCTTGCCTGTCTTGGACTCACTTTGTGAGCTAGGCTGGCCTCGAACTCACAGAGATCTGCCTGCCTCTGCCTCCTGAGTGCTGGGATTAAAAGTGTGCGCCACCACACCCAGCCAAAAAAATAATTTTTAAAAGGAACAAAGTCATTAATATATTGCTTAGCGCCTGATTGCTCTGATGTGGAGAGCCAGCTCTCGCCCAGTCAGGAACACAATGGTAGGAGCACGGGGATTTGGGCTGTTGTGACAAATTTGGATCCTATATGATCCAAGCAAATTATCTTCTATTGTCTTTGTGTTGAGGGAGAAAATATTATTTCTTAGGCTACATGATAGTAATGGCTCAATGGGTATACTTCCTTTTACTTGTAAGTGCACATACATGGGCACATAGACACACGTGCACACACTCAGTGTACAGTGCCCCTACCATGTTCACCACTAATGCCATGTATGAACTCAGTGAATCTTCTCAATACTCCGCAGAAGAAGGCACCACCCACGGGCTAAGGGGAAGGCCGTAGAACCCCGTCCAGGGCTGCTTAGAGAGCGGCAGAGCTGGGCTACACCCCAGGACTCTGCACTGGTCACCTCTGCCGAACAGGCAGCTAAGGACCAGCTTCTGCCATTCAAGTTGTTGCTGAACCAGATAAATGGTTCACTGCATCTTCCAAGTGGTCAGAACTGGCTTTCACGGGACTGAGATGTGGGGTAAAAAGGCAGAAATTCAGCTGAGTTAATGAGAGCAGGGACAGCTGAAGAGAAGCGCTCTTTCTCAGGAGCCCTGAGCATACCTCCGACATGGCTGTCAGATTCCTTGCTTTTTAAGTGAAGAATCTGGGTCACAGAATTGCTCTAGGAAAGGAAATAGAAGAAATAGTTTGGAGTCAGGCACTTTTGCCTCCAAAACATGCTGTGTATTATTGGGATTAGAGAAAGAGGAAAATGTTATAAATAAAGGCCAGCTTCACACCACCTTTGTTAGGGTGATGTTGGCATTGTCCGTCTGCCCTAGATACGGCGTTCTCTTTCCAGCCTTAGATTCTAACATTCGGGGAATCATTTCGTTAGAATTTACTAATGTCTTACTGAGAGTCTGGCCCTTTGGCTTGTGGACCCTAAGCTAGCTGCTTCAGGCAGTGGGTAAACACTTGACTCGGGCACCTTTGGAGTCAGAAATCCCATGCCCCTGTGCACCGGGACCCTGCTTCCCCTTTCTTCTAATGAACTCTGTCTTTATCAGCCCCCACTCCAGATACTGTCTGGATTCCATTACTCTAACATGGTGTTTTTAAAAGATCAGGACGACACTGTGAATAATGACAGAGACAGGAAATAAAGGGCAGAAAAGAGATATTTAATATTGAGGAACCCAAGAAGTCAAGGTCTGAATGTCCTTTGAGGCATCTGTGTAGGGCGGCAATGCCTGGTCTTAGGGAACTGGAATGTTCTAGAACAACTGTAGCAGAGGCCCCTGTGTCCCTGTTGTTGGGAACAGTCTGGTTTAGAAAAACTCACAGTGTCATTGCATCCTCTCAGGGCCTAGACATTCTAGACCGGAGCTCCGAGCTGATTCACTCGGGGGAGCTGACCAAAATCACCAGGCAGGGCAAGAGCCAGCAGCGGATCTTCTTCCTCTTCGACCACCAGCTGGTGTCATGCAAGAAGGACCTGCTGCGCAGAGACATGCTGTACTACAAGGGCCGCATGGACATGGATGAGGTGGAGCTCGTGGACGTGGAGGACGGGCGGGACAAGGACTGGAACCTCAGCATGCGGAACGCCTTCAAGCTGGTCAGCAGAACCACAGAGGAGGTCCATCTGTTTTGTGCCAGGAAGCAAGAAGACAAGGCCAGGTGGCTGCAGGCCTACGCAGATGAGAGGCGGCGGGTGCAGGAGGATGAGCAGATGGGTGAGTGCTGGCCGCCGCCTCCACTGGCCCATTCTGCCCCGTTGCTCCCTCAAGAGCTGAATCTGCAGATGGCGCTGCAGGCACGTGCTCTGCGGAGCGTTAGTGGGCTAGGGTGGGCTTACTACCCTGATCCACACCCTACAGATGAGACGTTCTTCCAGGATGGCCCAGCTTGGTGTGGTCGCAGGCACTGAGCACATGGTTCTAGTACATACACCCTCACCCAACCAGTGGAAATACCAGATGATTCTCTTTACTTCTTCAATTGTGTATTTATGCTGCGTGTGAGTGTGTGTGTGGGGGGGTATATTTGCCCTCTGTGGAGGTCAGAGGAGGACATCTAATGACCTACCTGCCTTAGCACTCTCTGCTCTTTTCACTTGCGATGGTTCTCACAGAAGACGGAGCTAGGCTGGCAGCCGGTGAGCCCCCGCAGTCCTCCAGTCCCATTGGGGATTTGAACCCAGGACTTCGTGCCCTCACAGCACACACTCTTCTTCGCTCCGGAGCAGTCATCTTCCTAGCCCGGAAATATCAAACGATCGTCAAAGGCTTCCTCTGTTAGCAGCAAAACACTCTAAATCCACCTCACTGACGGGTCAGCTCAGATGCATTCCCGCGTGTCCCCCCCCCCCCCCCGTGGCATCCTCAGACCTGTACCACACGCCAGAGCAAGCTCACGCTTCCAGTGTTCAACAGACTGAGCATCTAAAATCTCTGGGCGCCAGTGTGGAAAATCCCACACCTGACGACATTCGGGCGAGCCAGTCAAAATGCAGATGTCCAGAAAGTACAGTTTAGAACTACGTTCAGGCCTTGTACAAGGTGTCTGTGAACCCTAGCTAAACAATCCTGTGTTTAGACTTTGGTCTCATCCCCAAGACACCTTACGTATTGTCTAAGTGGAAACATTACAGCATCTGAAGTGTGGCATGCTCTGGTGCCACCCATTTCAGATAAGGGGAACTTAGCCCGCACTGTGGTGTGTCACCCTGTTTCTGCTGGCCTTTTTATTGTATGATCCTGAGAAAAGGAACCTGCCCTGTGCCGTTAACCAGTGCGGCACTCACAGTTTCTACAAGCAGGTGCCAGAGCCACCCACCCAGATTGGGAATGTGAGCCGAGGTGCCCAGAGACCAAGGGTGCCCAGGTGTAAGATGGGTTGAGAGACGGCTGTGTCACCCAGGTCTCAAGGATCGCCTGCCGCTACAGACCAAGGGGCATTAAAGGTGGTCTCTCTGTCCCAAGCCACCAGCTTCAGATTTGACCCTAGATTCTGCTGTTGGCCATAAAAGTGTCCTGGGGACCTGTGTCAAGAGCACTTAGAAATCCATCAGGCCGTCTTACCATGAGAAGTAAGAATTTCTTCAGAGATCAGACCAGTGTCAGGACACGCGGCTGCCAGCCTCACAGGTGGACTCTGCTAATCTGTGTGGCTAAACCAAGGAAATCTGAACCCTGGCCGCTGCCATGCATTGGCTGCTGACTGGCAGACCCTGTTGCAGTAAGGCTTATCACGAAATCCTTCTCAGAAGTGTGCAGGTAGTTACCGAAACATGAAATGACGGAGTCGCCAGCTCCGCCTGAGTCGTTCTGTGCTGTTCGGTGCGTCTAGAAGCACCTGAGGTGACATCCTTGCACTCCTTTCCCTGAGAGTTCATGAAGATCACACTCCCAGCTCTGTGCATGGGCTGTTGTGTGTCCTTTGCTTTGTGGACTCCCGTGGCTGGGGACCAGTGAGGTCCTCACGCTCTGCCTAGAGCAAAACACCAATCTCTGTGTCTGGGTATGGGGTGGGAAAGACATCCTGCCAGCCTGACAGACATTGAGTATGTGACTGCATAAAGCCAGGGGAGCAGGGCCAGCCAGGGTAGAGTGTGGCTCGGCTCCGCCACAGAGGAGCATGTCTCCTCACCTCCTCCTTCTGAGTCTCACCTCTCACGTCAGGAGAAGCAGCCAACCCAGCCACAGCTGCTGCTCCCTGCTGTTTGGTCTCTTTGCGGCTGGGCTGTTCTCTTTCTCAGCACAGCTCTTTCTTCACCTAGTTGGCCCGCCACATGCAGACAGCATCTCTGTCCACACTGCAGGGCTAAGGCGCAGAGCCCCAGTCTGAGGCTTCCGGCACTTAGACTCTCAACCCATGGAGCTCGGGCACCTGAGAGCAGCAGCCCTGGGCCCCTTGCCTTGGGCTCTCATCCCAGAGTATCATGCATGCTTTGAAAGTTTCCCTGGGTTCTAAATATAGACCACATCTGTTTCCACATCCAGGAATGGAAATCCCAGAAAATCAAAAGAAACTCGCCATGCTGAACGCTCAGAAGGCAGGACACGGGAAATCTAAAGGTAAGGTTGGTGAAGGCTTCATCTCCTTCCTGTGGCTCTCATGGTAATATGGAGTCAGTGCCCACACAGAGCCTTTTCCCAGCCTGGGTGGACAGGAAGGGCTGGGGACATTCAGGGAGCAGACCCAAATTGACAGGCAGTGGAGTGTCTGCGGCGGGTTCGGATGCAGGTGCATTAAATACCTCAGGTAACGGTGAAGGCCTTCAGTCTCCTAGCCCTGCCAGTGCCCTCTGTTCCTCATGCCCATGAGAGGATGGTGCTGGTATCCACTGGGCCACCACCAAAGTGCTTGCCAGCTGTAGGGACTGCACCATAGTGAGGGGAGGGGAGGGGAGGTCCAGCTATAGGGGACTGTGCTACATTCCAGTGAGGTGAGGTGAGGTCCCAGCCATAGGGGACTGCACTAAGGGGCGGGGAGGTCCCAGCAATAGGGGACTGTGCTGCATTCCGGTGAGGTGAAGTGAGGTCCAGCAATAGGGGACTGCACTGCATTCCGGTGAAGTGAAGTGAGGTCCAGCTATAGGGGACTGCACTGAGTTCCAGTAAAGTTAGGTCTCAGCGTTAAGTGCATCAGTGGATGAGAAGACACTGCTTCTTCTCGAGCACTTCCCCACTCATGTACACTCTTGTTTCTTGACCAGGCCACATCAGGGTCCCAGTGCTCACACTCATCCTCCCCCCAGGGTAGTTAGTGCCAGTGAATGTTACCACATGTATTCTTACAATGCCCTGGCACTGTCGTGCCCATTTTAGAGACTAGGGAATCGAGACACAGAGAAATCAAAGAATTCCCCTCCCAATACTCACAGACAGTGACGTGTGGAGTAGCCTTTGTGCCAAGGGACAGCTGGCCCCAGGCCTTGGATTAGAGCATGCCTCTACTTTCCATAACACCAGGAGCCCAGTTCTTCATTGACCTCCATCAGAGTAGAAGGTAGTCTGCTCTGTCCCCTGGGCTTCTTCCGTAAGGGGCAGGCAGGAGGGAGGTTGGATAAGCTTCGTGAGACAACCCTTGCTGGCCCCACGTGGGGCAGGGCATCAAAAGTCTCATGGCATAGTACAGTTGTTAGATGTCCTCTTGATTCCTGCAAGTCGCTCAGTACTTTTGAGTCCCAATGTGGCTTTCCAGTGACTAGTCTGTTCTTCTGTCCTTCCTGTGTTAGGCTACAGCAGCTGCCCGGCGGCCCCTCCCCACCAGAGCCTGCCCCCACTTCACCAGCGTCACATCACTGTGCCCACCAGCATCCCGCAGCAGCAGGTCTTCGCGCTGGCTGAGCCCAAGAGGAAGCCCTCACTATTCTGGCACACCTTCCACAAACTCACCCCCTTCAGGAAGTGAGCCTTACCCATACCCAGGGTGCGACTGAGGTACCACGGGCAGGAAGACCAGTTTTGTGCTGTCTAGGCCCGGCGTCTTGCTCAGTGCTGAACTCTTCTTTTGGGGATCAGTGAAAGGGAGAAGGAGTTAGATTCATCTCTATCTTGAGAGACCCCGGTGCCCCCATGAAAGAAAGAAGGCCATGGAGCACTGCTCTGGCCCACACTGGAAGCCAAGGCACACTCTCAGGTGGCCGGGATATAGGGACGGGGGCCTGTCTGCATGGGGCCGTCGACTCAGCGGCTCTGAGAGTTTACCACCGACAGTCAACACTCCCGCTGAAGATCCGTACAGTACCAGGAGCCTTTCAGTCCTTCAGGAGCAACTGCAGTAAAAAAGCCTTCTATCGTAGGAACCCATCGGCGGGGATTGGTAGTTGTTGGCAGCTGTGGGACGGCCTGGGTCAGGTCAGGCCTGGAGGAGACAATGAAGTAGCTAGAGCCGCTGCCCACAAGGTGTAGCAGGTGCCAAGCAAGAGTGTAGGCTTCATCTTGCTGGCAGTAAGGCTTGTAAGGGATAATCACATCTTCCTGATTTGTCCCTCTCACCTCTTAAAGCAGAGGTCATATCTTCCTCCTCACTCGTCACAGCCTAAGAAATTGCCATTCACAGAAGTGATGGTGGTGGGAAAATTCTGTGCACCTGGGTGTCTTTAGCAGCCATTTGCAGTGCCTTTCCCAGTGAGACAGTTAAGTCCCAGACAGCCATAGAGAAAAGTAGGGGTAAAAACGTGCTGCTTCCTGGGGAAATGGAGCTACGTCTGTCACATGACCCCAAAACAGTGGAGAGTCTCATTCCGATGACTCCTTAGCTCTGGGACAGCTGTCTCTTAACGAAGGTCACATGGGCTGGCACCTGCGGTGGAACCTTTCTCTGCTGACATGTGGAGTTTGAGGAAAATGTCTTTGAACTTGATCGAAGGAAGACTGGTTCCGCATTTTAACCCACACGTGGGCTGGCCAGAAGGGGTCCTGCTTCACAGCTTGTACTTTGCTTTGGACAAGCTCATTCTAGTGTCCTGTTCTTGCAAGGTTCTCCCCTCTCATCAGCTCTTGCTTGGGAACAAACAAGTCTGCAGTGTGAGAGATGAAGATGTTGGTCCATCGGCATAGTTCCTCTACCCTGTCCCCATAGCTAGGCCTGAAACAGGTGACGTCACGGCAGATAACCTTGATCCTGGACCTGGGATTAGCCTCCACCCTGCTGGGCATCCTTGGAGTGGTCACTTAGAGGCAGCACTGCTAGGGATTGTGCTCAGTGCCCCATGGCTGTTCTTGTGTTCTATGAAGTTATTCAGTGCACAGAGTCTGCACTCTGTGTGGGAGAGAGGGAAGAGGCTCAACCTCAGCTGCGTTTATATAACTGACAGGTTTTGGGGGTGTTTGGTGGTTTGGTGTTTTTTCCCGATAGAGTGTAATATATTTTGGAAACCATACTTAGTGTACTTTGCCCCAGTGTATATGCACAGCAGTTTCAGAAGTTGTGTTGTTAATGTGAGAGTTGCTTTAAGGAAGTGAAGAGAGTCTTTTGGTCCTGTTCATTTTCACTGAGGATTCAACTTGGATCAGAGTCTCACTGCAGACTTCATATGCTGTTACAGCTAATGACAGCGAAGAAATAATATGTTAAGTTTGTGACCAGTCAATTTATTTCCCAGCTGCCCTAACTTCCGGTTCCCACCTACCTCCACTGACTTCCTAACAACCATGGACATAAGGACGTGTTTATATCAAGTCATATTCAAGACCTGGGCTGGCCCTAGGCAATTTTATACAGCCTGAGAAGTGTTTGATCAAATGTCTGTCCTGGATGAATCTCACTTGGAATTTCTTGGTGGTTTTGAAAACTAATGTGTTTTTAAAAGATAATGACTTTGTAAAAATCTGTATGTCTGTATACATTTTATTACCAAATTCCTGAGTTGTAAAGAAAGTGGAAGATCTTTAATATTCTTATTTTCAGCTCTCCAAACTTCCTTCTTGATTAATGCTTGTTCTCTACTTTGAAAGTAAAGGGGAGAAGCGACAAAGAGCTTCCTGCCTGAATTCTGTCTGATGCTTGCAAAGAACATTCCCCCTCTCCCTCAGTGGGCCCAAAAGATACTGGTTATTTATGTTGTTGATAGATTTCATTTGTTCCGTTTTTGATGTTTAATTTGCCAGCTCTGTTGACATGGCTGAGAAAGCCTCCGTGATTTAGTGTATACCTATAGTCTATAGCCACCATGTGGTAGGTGAAACGTGATCACAGACAATACTTGAAAGTCTAGAGAAAGAGAACATTCCAGGCTCTGTCCCCAAAAGTAAAACAGAGTGGCAGACAGCTAGTTGGGACTCTCATGAGCCTTAGCTGCTGTCGTCACGTGTTCTGGTTTTTGTTTCCACATGGTAGATCTGCTTCTGCAGGTGAGAATTGCCACTGCTATTTCTAAATACTGTGCCTTTTGCTATCCAATCCATTGAAGACTGGTTCCACATCCTATGTTGCTGCTGTTACACACAAAGCAAAAGTGTATTTAATTCAAAATTCACAGCACAAGTCCTTCATAAGCGCCAGCAGCGCAGCACTGTGTGCACATGGAAATCTGTGCCTGATTGCTGATATTTCTCAGGACAGGTCAGTCCTATTTCCCAGCCGGAGTTTCCTGGAGCCGGAGCATGGCTTCCGCATTATGGCTTCATCACAAATAGGAAAAACAGAAGTGTCCTCAGGCGAGTGCCAAGAAATATAAGTCAATGCCTTTCAGCAGCTGACAGCCAGGATTCTGGGCACAGAGGTGCCCGCTAATAGTCTCTTCTCAGGATCCAGGGAAAGGGGAGTTTGAAAGATTTAGGATGAACATAAGTAGAAGCTTCTAGTTAGCTTTGGAGGGGGAGGGGGAACATCAGCTTGTACAATGAATGTCAATGTGCTTCGCCATCCCGTGTACTTTACTGGAACCTTTACTGTTCTAGGCATTGCCAATATATTTAGAAAGTGCTTCGAGCCACTTATATAACTGAATAAATTGGTTCCTTTTGGGGGTATGTGTTGGTGCCCACTGTATGTGACTTGCTGGTCTTCTTGGCTATGCTTCTGAGAAGAACTAGTCCACATTGGGGTGCTGTCGCCTATGTAAGCCAAGGCTGCTCCTGGGCTGCTGAATTGGCTTCGACCCTGAAATAGGACCTGTGTACAAGACGTGCATTTTTGCTGAATGAAGGGTTTTGTTGTTATTTTTTAAAATACTGTTACTCAATTTCTTGTAAATGCTGTGAATCTCTTTGTCGTTTTGTATCTGTATATTAAAATTAATTTGCCAAGCTGGTTCTAGTGACGCATCTCCATAGTAAAGTAAGAAACATTACACAGAAAGAGGCAGGGCTAGGGTGTGCACAGAACCCTGGGTTTGCTTCTCAGAACCCAGTAAAACTGGATGTGATAGCACTTGGGAGGTAGAGGTTTTCCCTGGAAACAATAAAGAGTTCCAGATCAACCCAAGCCATCTGAGACTGTCCCAAGAAACCCAAGAAGTTTTCTTAAAGGCAGCAGATGCTGTAACTTACAGGTCCTTTCTTGCCCTGAAGATTCATTCCTGATGGGTGGGAGGAAATCACTGGACTGGTGTTGGAGAAAAGCTCTAGGGAGGAATGGAGAGGGGTCATCTGACTGCCAAAGCCGCTAAGGTAATGGAAGAGCCAGAAAGGACAAGTGACAGTGTGGGTGTTTTTGTTCCCCCTTTGTGGGTACTAGGAACTGCTCTAACCCTTACACAAGGTCAAGCAAGCCCTTTACTACTAAGTAACAGCCCAGCCCTGGAAGGCCAAATCTGCTGTGGTTTTCCACGAATGATGAAATGTGGGTAACCAGGTCTCTCTGCCTCTGGTGGTCAGAGCTGCTGGCAAGACCCCTCACTGGGAGGTGAGCCTACAGCCTTTGTGTCCCTCACCCAGGGTGTGGAGTGAATAAGAGTTTCCTTCTCTCGTTAGCAAGCTCAGAAAATCCCAGTAAACAGCCCATTGTTTGCTGTGACTAACCAGAAAAGGGTTGCCAAGGCTGCCTCTTGCTTTCTGTGGTTTGCTCCTTTATATCCTCACTCCTCCATGGGCTTCACTGGGTGAAAGAGTAACAGCGACAGCACAGAGAGTATAAAGGGCGGCCCAGGGTGGCACCTTGCAGAGAAGGGGCAGTACTGAATGGCTTCAGTACTTTATTCTAGAAGAGCTGGGAGGGGAAACTGTTAGTTGTCTGAGGTATGCACTGGAGAGAGGAATGTGGCCAGGAGAGCCATAGAGAAACAGGAAGAGGCTCAGCTGGCCTCAGTAGCACTGGAGATGTGAGGTAGGTGCTCTACAGGTCCTAGGATGGAGCCCCGTCCCTAACAAACATGCAGGCCTGGACCCACCTCCCAAGGATTCTGTGGGTAATCACAATGGGGATCTGATAGAGCAGCGAGCTGCCTCTGGGCCTGTGAACTGGATTTTAACAATGACCAGAACCCTGTGACTCTGGTGGCATGTGGCATTCCCTTAGGTAACTAAAGAGCTCATGGCCATCTCCATGTCCGGTATCCACTACATAGGTTGCAGTGAAGAGAAATTTCAAATCCAAGGCAGAGAGGTGCCCAGGGAGGCAGCCTAGCAGGTCAACAGTGATCCCAGCAGGCCTTGGGGAAGGGGAGGGACTGTGGTGACCAAGTCCTCTCCTTATGCAAAGAACTGAGACAGGCTAGTGTGAACGGTGCCCTGTCAACCCCTTGGTTCCTGCTAACTCAGAAGAGAGGATGGGGCTAGGAATACAGCTGAAGAGGACTCCACCTGACAGGGTCACCAGGGGACCAGAGGGGCCTGTGGCAGTCTGAAGCTGAGTGGCCACTGGCTGCACTACCCACCCATGATGGAACTTGGCCTAAAGAAACCAGACCTCCCTCAGTGGATGCTGTCTAGCTTAGCAGATGCTGACAAGTCTCCAAATTCAATCCCATCTCCTGAGTATGGTTGGGACTGCCTGCTGGCCTGAGACGGGCATGCGGAGTGTGGTTAGCTAAGGTGAGCCTTCCCAGTACCTGCACACCCCATCCCCAGGCCAGTAAGGTCGAACAGGATAGTATTTTTTTTAATGCTCTTGAAACCGTTGGGCTTTTGCATCCATGTTTAGACATTTCCCAGGAGAAGCTGAAGAGGAACCGGACCCACGACAGAGCTGCAGAGCACTTCTCGGCTGGCTGGGGTGGGGGACAGGCTCTGTGCCTGGTTTAAACTACACAGATGTTGTTGGAAGGATCTATTTGGGGCAGGTTAACTTGCAACATCCAGAACACCAAACGCTGAAACGTAAAAGTTCCTGGAAGAGAAGAGCAATTGTCACATTCAAAGGAAACTCAATTTCCCCCAAAAATAGCGGATAATCCCAAACCAGTGTTTGCTCAGCTCAGGCTGAACTGTAGAAGGGGCAGCATTCCTCAGGAACCCATAAAAGGGGTTTCCTGCCTGCTGGGGAGGGCTGCTTCCCTTGGCATGTACCTGAGGTTACAGATCCGTCAGTCCCTAAGCACGTGTACCTGTTACACATTTCAAAGCCCACACTAGCACCCTCGTCTTAGCATCCATCCCTCCTCTGCCCTAAACTCCCAGGCTGTTCCAGCTCACAGGTTTGCCTCCCCTAAGCTACTTGTCCTTATAACCCAGCATAATTTTTCCACTCCTGCTTTTCTAGGAGGCCTGGCCGTGGCCCATCAGCTTCTTTGTCTCTCTGCTCTACACTCTTGCAGATGTCAGTTCTCTCTTACACACCTATAATAAAAACCTTCTAACTGTGGAATGACCATCTCAGTGGTTTATTCACTGTGCCCACACTCACATCAATGACCATGAGCAGAAGTTCAAACAAACTCTCTGGGTTCCTTTTATGGAGAAAAGAATTTTTTTCCCTTGTTTTTCAACAAAGAGCCTCTCTGTAGCCCTGGCTATCCTGGAACAAGTTCTATAGATCAAGGTAGCCTCAAATTCACAGAGATCCACCTGCCCCTGCCTCCTGAGTGCTGGTATTAAAGCTGTGTGCCTCCATGCCCAAGCTGGGTGCAGTGGCACACACCTTTCAGCCCAGCTTTCAGGGAGGCTGAGGCAGGTGGATTGATGTAAGTTCGAGGCCAGCCTGGTCTACAAAGTGAGTCCAGGACAGCCAAGGCTACACAGAGAAACGGGGTTGGGGGGGGGGAGGTGTTTAAAAGTGTGTGCCAGCTGTCCCTAACTTTTTTTTTTTAAGCTGAGGACTGAACCCCGGGCCTGTGCTTGCTAGGCAAGTGCTCTACCACTGAGCTAAACTGGAGAAAAGAACTTTATTTTATGGTTTGGTATGCTTAAAGGACAGAGCAGTGTCACTGAAGTGCCAGCTCCTTAACAAGAGCTTTAAAAGCTGCCAGTGCAGGGCCTGGAGAGATGGCGCAGAGGTTAAGAGCACCTGGTGCTCTTCCAAAGGTCCTGAGCTCAAAAATTCCCAGCAAGACACAGCCACTTGTGGCTCCTAACCATCTAGAGTGAGAGCTGGTGCCCCCTTCTGGCCTGCAGGCATACATGCAGGCAGAACTCTATAACTCATGAACATACTACCCCCAAAAGCACACACGAGGAACTTTTTCTTCTAGCTAGCGAGAATTCCCTGCAAGTCAGGCATGGTGGCACATGCCTTTAGTCCCAGCACTCATGGAGGCAGAGGCAAGATGATCACAGAGTTTGAGGCCAGACTGACCTACAAAAGTGAGTCACAGACAGCCAAGAGAAACCCTGTCTCAAAAAAAAAAAAAAAAGGAGTGTCCTGCAGTATTCTGCAGAGACCTGAATGGGAACAAGCGGATTAACTGAATCCCTTGAATTTAGTTTTGCCCTTCATGAAAGTTACAGATAATAGTAACTGTATTTGAAAGTTGTAAGTAAACGAAGGTGATCCTAATGGTCTATACTGCAAAGCACACCCAGTTACTGTCATATTGTCCCGTCTGTCTATCTATCTATCTATCTATCTATCTATCTATCTATCTATCTATCTATCTATCTATCTATCTATCTATCTATCTATCTATCTAATGTAGAGGGTTCTATCTGCATGTACACCTACATGCCAGAAGAGGGCATCAGATCCCTTTATAGATGGTTGTGAGCCACCATGTGCTTGCTGGGAATTGAACTCAGGACCTCTGGGAGAGCGGTGTTCTTAACCTCTGAGCCATCTCTCCAGCCCATATTGTCATTTTTATACCTGTTGCCCAACAATGGACTCAGTGCCAATGAGGAAACTGTTTGCTTTAAGGAAAGAAACCTGCAGTGAGGATCTCTTCTTCCACGTTCCACCTGCTGGAACATCTGGAGTCCCCTCAGTCTATCTCAAAGGACAGAGAAGGGACAAAGTTTTCCACACCCAAGGGTGCTCCGAAGAGACCACCCTGACCCCAGTGCTGCTGTGGGTTTTGAAGCTCATCCAAGACATCTTGTGCCTCCCTCCGTCCCTCCCCTTCCTGCTATTTTGCAGCCATATCCACTGGGAGTCCTGTGGCAGGAAGGCATGATTTTATTTACAGTGTGTGGGTTCCCTATCCGCACGGTGCCTGTACCCAGCCTGCAACTCCCAGGATCAGGTAAGTGCACTAAAGGATTTTTTTCGCATTCAGCTGAAGGCACCTGGGTTCTGAGGTAGCCAGGTGTGGTATATATAAAGCTCTGGGTAAGAGCAGAGGTAATCTGCTTCTAATTTTTTTCCCCCTAAAGAACAAACTAGGTGTGGTGTTTCATACTTGAAATGTCACACTGGAGAGGCTGACACAGCAGGCTTGGGCTACAGAGTAAATTCTAGGCCAGACAGCCTGGGTGGGCTACAGTATGAGACTGTCTCAGACACACACACACACACACACACACACACACACACACACACACACACACGTGCAGGAAGGAGGCTAAGCAAGAGAGAAAAGCAAAGAATTTTATTTGCCAGAATTCTGCAGTACTGGCTGTGAGGAGGCATAAAAAAACAGGATAAAGCGCAAGAATAATGGACCTTTCTAGAAAAACATATATGTTATCAGCTACATATTTTAAAGAGTCTGTTTTAATAGTTATGCCTGTGCTAATCCATACAGTCTATAAAAAAACTATATGTTGAAGAAAAGATGCATACCTTGACACTGTATCAAATGCATAGGGGAAATAAATCAACTGAGTGTGGAAGGATGCCATCCCTCTGTCTTACGCTCAAGCAAGCTGAGCCTCAGAAAAGATTGCTCCCAAGTTCTGCTTCTCTGGTACAACGCACCTGCCATCCCAGTACTCAGAATGCTGGGGCAGAAGGACAGTGAGTTCTAAGCTGGCCCGAGCTGCATAGAAAAACCCAGTCTGCAGAAAGTAAGATTCCAGTTCCCATAGTTTCTGTTAAACGTCAGTGTTTGGGAGCTGAGTAAGGATTCTGAAGTGTTTGGGGGAACATGAGGAACTGGAGATGTTTGGTAATAGTCTTACCCTTGACTGCGAATACGAGAAAATTAACCAGAAGAGGCATCAAAGGCGGTTTAAAGAAAAAAAAATGTGAGTGTGTAATAACTCCCTGTGCCACACTGGGGGCCAGGAGAGGGCTTCAGATCATCTGCAACTCCAGTTACAGACGCGTGTGAGCAGCCAAGTGGGAACTGGGGGTTAACACAGGTCCTGTTGGAAGATCAGGCTCTTGATCGTTGAGCCTCCTGACCCCCAAGTGGCTTTTCCTGAGAGGGTGGGAAATGAGGGGGACACTGGTAAAGCACAGAAGAATTGACCTAGAATCTACCAGTCACTTCTGGGTGCAGCAGCAGCAGAATCGCTGTCGAGGACTCAGGGATTTGGCTCTAAGAAAACTCAACTTCCTCAAGGGAGGAAGCTTGTGACTGAGAGGGAAACACCTGGTTTCCTCGTCCAGAAACAACTGCCCCCCCCCTCAAAAAAAACAGGGTGTCTCTGTGTAGCATTGGCTGTCCTGGACTCACTTTGTAGACCAGGCTAGCCTCAAACTCACATAGCTTCTGCCTGTGCCTCCTCTTCTGGGATGAAAGGCGTGTCAACACTCTCTGTATCCCAGTATACTCAGCAGCTTCCACCAGAGGGCAGCACAGTCTTTTGGATGGCAGTGTCTAGCGTCGAAGGCGGAGGGAGAGCTGGCCCAGAGGCTAAGAGCACCAGGAGGAAGAGAGTTCAGTTCTCAGCACACACACAATTAAAAATTAAAAGTAAACAGCTACAAATGTGTAACTAGCACCACAGAAACATTCCCTCTCGCCCACAGGAAAGCCTCTTGCCAACTCATTATTTTATACATTAACATGTTTGATTATTTCTAGTTTTTTTTTTAATCATATACATACATTATTGTCTTCATAGTGTGCCTGATATTTTGGTCTTTCTAAAAGTCGTTTTTTAAATTTCTTTAAACCTTTATTCTTGTTGTATGTGTGCGTGGATGTGGCTGTTGTGTGGATTACCTTGGAGACCAAAAAGGGGGTCCAGATCCCCTGTAGCTGAAGTTCTAGGCAGCTGTGGGCTATCCACTGCGGGCACAGAGAGCTGAACTCTAGACCTCTGCAAGAGCAGCGAGTGAACCTATCTGCTGAGCCACCTCTCCAGCCCTCATTTGAGTTTTTTGTTTGGCTGGGTCTTTCGACACAGGGTCTCATCTGTGCCCCGTGCTGCTCTTGAACTCAGCATCCTTCTGCCTTCATGCGTCTTTTACATACTTCACTGACCATCATAACTTTTTCAGCGCTTAGGTGCCATCCCACTCCCTAAGTCTGTTCTTAGGCATTTCATAATGTGCCCTTTTCCACCTTAACAGGTAATGCTGCAGTTACCTTTGGCACGCTGATCTTTGCTTTGTTATGAATAATCTTAGAGATGGCACAACTGGGGTGAAGGGACAGACACCCTGTCTTTTGCTTTACAAAGGCTTATGGCCATCCACATTGCTGCCCGTAGCACATAAGATCTGGTGTCTGGTGGCTTGCATTAATGTATGTGTTCTTCTTGGGGGGGGGGGGATTTTGTTCTTTAAATCTTAAAAGAGCCGCCACCACATAGTCCTGGCATTGAACCATCATGGCTCAGTCTGCTGCTTCATGTTCAGTCGTGGGGACTGGGGGATGTAATGCTGAAAATTCAGTCCAGAGAGCAACTGAGTCCTATGACCTTGCACGGGGTGCGGAACCCCTGCCAGGCAGGCTCTGGGGAGAGATGCTGTGGCACTTTGCATACTCACGTAGATCCTCTGCTTGATCTGCAATCCCGCTCATCCATATCTCACAGACTCAAACCCCTGCAGGGGCTTGCAAGCCCATCCTGTTGTGAGGCAGTTTGCGGACAAGTCTCCCCTGCTTGTGTCAGCCTGCTGTGTGCTCAGGAAGAAGCCACAACAACAAGCTCGATCTGTTTCTTTGTTTGTTTTGTGGCACTGGGGGCTAAAGCCAAGGACTCTTTGAGATCCAAGCGCTCCCGAGTTGAGCTGTAGCCACAGTCCAAATGTAGACGTTTGGTTCGTGGCTGCTAACCGCGAAAAATGCCGCATCATTTTTGGTATGTGTGCATGGTGCTAGTACGGAGCTCGGGGCCTCAGGAGTGCGAGGCAGTGTTTCTACAACAGAGTCACATCCTCCTCTGTAATACTTTCTTCTTGTTTTTATTGTGATAAATTCAAATGTACCGGCTGAGCCATTTTAAGTGTATGACTGAGTAGTAATCAATACATTCCCATCATCCGCAACCAACACCGTCATCGGTCTGCAGAAGCTTCATCTTTCGCTTAATAGCAGCGACGCCCCACCCCCGCCTCCACCCCCACCCCGCGTCAGCTCCTTGCTCCTGCCATATTGCTCTCTCCATGGTGGGTTGGATCACTCTGCATGCACCAGATAAGCAGTCCCACCAGATTTTTTCTCAGTCCCAGATTGTCACCACCTAATGTCCCTGAGGTTCACCCATGTTGTATGGAGCAGTATTCCTTGCCTTTCTGGGGCCAAATGACATTCCGTTGTATTTATATACTAGAAATCCTATAAGCTTTCATTCGCTGATGGCCACATGGGCTGCCCCCTAGTGGCCTGTGTGGACATTGCCGCCAGGAACTTGGAGCTTGTTCAGGCCCCTCCTTTCAGTTTTTGTTGCTGTTTGTTTGCTTGTTTGATTGCTTGCTTGTTTTTGTTGTTGTTCTATTCCCAGGAATAGAATTGCTGACCCGGTTGGTAATTCTATGTGGGCCTTATTATTTTTAGTGCGCTTTTTCAGGTGGATTGTATTCATATTTGGTCTTTGCATTAGCTCCATGGGATAAGAAAATGTTTTACTCTGGCTCAAAAAAAAGTGGCTTGCTCAAGTTGAAACAATGAATGGAAGAGTCCTTTGCCCTCAGAACTTGGCTTCCATTTACTTGTCATTCCAAGCAGTCCCGGTCACGTGTTTCCACCTGAGGACGTTGCCCCTCCCCCCACGCCCGCCTTTTTTCACAGCCGCAGTGTCTCATTGTGTAACTGTGGACTGTGCTCCCCTGGAACTTCATGATTTCCTTCTTAGTCTTCTGAGTGCTGGGATTACAGGCATGTGCCAGTGTGCCAGGCTTTGTGACAAGGCCCCTCTACGCCAGCTCTGTCAACCGCCTGGTTTCCGTTTTCCCCGGCTCTGACCATCCGACACAGTGACCCAGTGCAGAGAGAAGAGGCCATGCCACTTCCTAGAGACCGAGGGCTGTCCCATTGTTGAGATGAGAGGCCACATCCATGCCCAGCAACTATTCCTACACCTGGCAAACTGGCATCTTTCAATTTCTGTCTCCCTCTTTCAGTCTAGACGCTATTGTCTGACCATGAGGATTTGGTGGCTTCTGCTGGTTATGGGTGCATGTGCAAGGAGTGTATACTTGCAGGACACCTGCCGGCAAGGGCACTCTGGTATCCCTGGGAATCCGGGTCACAATGGCCTGCCCGGAAGAGATGGACGAGATGGCGCCAAGGGTGACAAAGGAGACACAGGTATTCACCACTTACAGCTTGTTACCGTTTTTCTTTTTTTCCCTTAATCCACTCACTTGGCGCTGGGGTATTGTTCCACCTGCCCACTGAGCCCTTACCCACCAATGTGTCCTGTGGGCGCTTTTGGAAGACCTGCTCTATGCCACATGCTATTACTCTAGGTGCTGAATGGAGTGCAGGACAAAACCCAACAGCACCCTGCCCTTGCAGGCTTCTCCTCCACTAGAGATGACTGTTAACAAGTGTCTCTGCAGCCAGAGGGCATTTGAACAGGATACTGTGAGTGTGATGCATCGTTAATGTTATGAGGCCAGAGGAGCAATCTGATGGCTAAGTACAGTATAACTCCCATCCACAGAGAAAAGGCCCACAGTGAATGCCTACATCCATAGAAAGCACAGAACCCCACCGATATCTTGTTTCTCCTATACATCTGTAATCTATGATAAAAGCTTAATTTCTAAACTAGGTAAGGAATAGATGGTCATTAATAATAAAAACAGATTAAGTATTATACTTTATGTGTTAAGTAAAGTTTAGGGCATGTGGCCATAAGCACTGTGAGTATGCAATGGCCAGTCTAGTAAGGAGAAGATTGCAAAGTGACTCCTGAGGGGGTAGCATGTGGCTTCCCAAGCACTGTGACCACAGGCACATACCACCATATCTGGCTGCGTTTATTTGTGAATATATGACGTTTTAATGTTTCTTATCAAATATTTTGTACACATGAAGAGGAGAGACGATTACTAAATAAATCAAGAGTACTCTGACATATATAATGCCAAATTTGTTTACCCCTCCCTTTGCAAATTGTTCTTCATCTTTCCTGGTTGTTATTCCCCCCCCCCCCCCGCCCACGCCTTTTCTTTAGAAAAAACTTTCTCAATTTTTAGACATTTGAATTTGTTATTTTATGTGGATGGATGTTTTGTCTGCATTCATGTTTAGATACTACATGTGTGTGATGCCCACGGAGGCCAAAGAGGGCACTGAATCGTCTGGTGCTGGAGCTACCGACAGTTGGGAGCTGCCATGTGGGATCTGGGAGTCAAAGCTGGGTCCTCTGAAGAGTAGCAAGTGCTCTTAACTGCTAACTCATCTCTCCAACCTAACCTTCCCTCTCTTTTTCACTTTCTCCTCCTCCTTTTCCTCCTCCTCCTCCTTTCTTTTTCCTCCTTCTTCCTCCTTCTCCCTCTCCTCCTCCATCTTCTTTTTCTTCCTCCTTGTCCTCTTTCTTCCTTTTTCTTCTTCATTTCTTCTTCTCTGACTCCTTTCTCCTCCTCCTCTTCTTCTCCTCCCCTTCCTCACAGTGTCTCATGTATCCCAGACTGACCTCAAACTTGCTGTGTTCCCAAGGTTGAACTTGAACTCTTCATCCTCCTGCCTCTATTTCCTCTTGAGTACTAGGATTACTAGGCATGTATTACTATGCCTGGCTCAAAATCAATATCCATCCATCCATCCATCCATCCATCCATCCATCCATCATCTCTCCCTCTTTCTGCTGTGTGTGTGTGTGTATGCATGCACACGTGTGAATGTATGCATCCTTTTCAGGTATATTCCTCTGTTCTGCTCAGCTTTACAGAGGGCAGGGTCTTTTGAAGAACCTGACGCCATGTTGACCAAGCTGGCTGGCTAGCTCCCCCTCAGGCTCCCCTGTTCTTATCCCACAAGTACCTCTGCTCCTCCTTACAGGCTTGGACAGCCATGCTTGGCTTTTTACATGGATGCTGGGGACACAAATTCAGATCATCATTCTTCCTCTTTATCATTGAGCTACCTCCCTAGCTCTTGTGAAACAGATTTTTCAAAAGCATGTGTTTTCTGGGCCAGGTATGGTGGCACACACCCGGAATCCCAGCACTCAGGAGGCAGAAGCAAGTGGATCTCTGTGAGTTCAAGGTCAGCCTGGTCTAAATAGGGAGTTCCAGAACAGCCAGAGCTACATAATAGATAGACCCTGTCTCAAAAACAAAAAAACGAAAACAAACAACAAAAATCCCAAAAGCATTTGTTTCTGTATTTTCCATTATGTATATTCCATTATATATTTTAATATATATGCATATATATATTCAAAGTGCTATTTCTTGGGAGAGTGATGTAACCATGCTGCTTGGCAGAAGGAAGATCTACTGTTTATTTACCTGCTTCAGCACATCCTCTGAAGATGTGTTGTGGGCTTCATATAATCAACACACAGTCCAGTGTTGTGACACACATCAGCAGTTATTTAGGTAGATGGTCATGCTCTGGCCCATGTGATCATAAAAGCTTTGAGATTGTGCTACAGAATGAGAACTGGTAACTAAGACTGGAAAAAGAGAAGTTGGGGTAGGAAGGCTCAGGCTTTGGGGTAGTACAGAGGAGAGGAGGCTAGTTTTGATGGTTCAGTGGGACCTAGAGATGCTTGGGAGATTCCATAATGCCAGGCATTCTGATGGATGCAAATCAGTCTGTTTCCCTCTCCAGTTCAGAGAGCTGAAGGCTGTTGCAGATGCTTGTCAACCCCCAACTAGAATGGTAGGGTTGAAATCTTGGGGTCCTGGCTGATTAGAGTGAGACAAAACCTGGAATAAACTGTGGCCTAGTGAGCTCTTCTGTCATCATAGTCTAGCCATTTCACCTTGCTTACACCACATGAAGGTGGGACATGGCAACCCCTCCCAGCTTTGGGACTAGTGTATGGCTAGCAGAACCCCAATGTCCCATCACAGCTTGTTCAGTGGCACTTACCCTCAGCCTGTGGTGCTTTTCCTTACCCAACAGTCAGATCATGGAGTTCCCTGATGTTTCACAGAATCTGGTGTGCCTTCCATTCCACTCTTTGAGTGAATGGTGGAAAGGGAACAAAATGAGTGATACATCTAGCACTGTATTGGACTCCCAAGGTGGGGAGACCCTCTGTTCTTCGGGATAGATGCCAGACCCCAATAACCCTCAAAGACAAGAGCTTGACACAAAGGTGTTTTAGTAGCCAGCATGCCGGGGCTCTGCACACAGCTCCCATGCAAGGGGGTGATGCAGAGCCCTGAGCAGCAGAATCACAGAGTTTATAAAGGCAAAAACCGCAAAACAGGAGGGGGTCTAGGGGTAAGGGACTTTTCTAATGGGGCAATCTATGATTGGTCGTAGCCAGGTGCAGCCGGGAGGGAACAGTTAGAGATTGTATCCATAACTACAGAAGGGCGTTTCTCAGGAACGTTTTGTATCGGATCCAGGTTTGGTAATGATTAAAGCTCACAAGTCTCAGTTCCCATGGTCAGTTCCCATGGTTAGGGCCAAGTTAAAATTTTCTATCCTTACAACTGTAGAGCAATTTTAATTTAGAACATGGCTGCTCTAGCAAGACATTATATCCAACACTGTCTATGGTCCAGCTGGAATACAAACACCTTTAATCCAAGAAACAGAGGCAAGCAGACCTGAGTCCAAGGCCAGCCGGTATAGAGCACGTTTCAGGTAAAGAAAAACTTAGGTCCAGGTGTGGTGGTAGATGCCTTTTATCCCAAACAATGAAGGTAAAGTTAGTTTGGGGTGGGGAAGCACCCATGTTTGAAAGTGTTGTTTAATTGAGTGGCAGAAAAAGTGATGAATCAGAGAAGATTTTACAGAATAGGCTATGCCCAACTCTTACAAGAAGAAAAATGAAAGAGAAGCTACTTAAGGGGCAACACAGAGAGATGAGGCAGTTTTACCAGGAGAGTTTTACAGAGAGAGAGGTTGAAGGCAGAATGAGGCAGAGAATGAGAAGAAGCCAGAAGATTAGAAAAGATTGCTAGAGTTAGTTTGAGGCCAAGCAGAGCAATTCGGAGGCCGAGAGAAAAGCCAGATTGAATTGGTCAGCTGGGAGAGGAGTTTGAGCCAGAACAGCTGAGTTGAACCAGTCAGCCCAGAGTTCAGTAAGAACAAGAAAGGGTGAGCTTGTTAAACACTAAGTCTCAGAGGCTGAAAACATTCTAGGCCTAGGTTAGATTGTATGGAGACTAGAAGATCCCAGGACTAGGCCTAGGTTATCAGACAGAGGCAGTAAGTCTCCAAGACAATTGAAACAGGTGAGTAAAAGTTCCTTCTATATAGCACTGATCACTTCCAAGTCCTCATCCTGAGACAAAGTTACAACATGGCCCTCAATGCTTTGGTTCGCCTTGCCTCATACTCCTCATGCACCCAGGAAGTCCATTACCAACTCATCTCAAAACCTGCTCATCCTACATGATTCAACACCCTGGCAACTAACAGTCAGGGTTTAGGAATAACTGTGCATTCGAACACCATACTCAGACTGATAAAAGTTTATTGAAGGCTCAGCAAAGTCCGACCAATTGGGGACACAGTCTGGATTTGGGAACCAAGACTGTGACCCTGAGCTGTTCTCAGTGTGAGCTTTTAAAGGAAAAAGACTATAACCAAGCAGGAAGAATCAATTCTATTTCAGGTAAATTGTGCCTAGGTAGCTGGACAAAACATTTTAAGCTGATTGGCTGGGATTTAGAGTAGGGGATCTTTGGGACTTTCCAGTTCAGGAACATAGCTGGGTATTGTGGTTTTGCTTAAGTAGAGCATACCTTCATCAACAATTCAAGCAAAACATTCAATAAGTACTGAATTGTAAGTAAAAGACTATTCTTATGTCAGGCATGCAGAGCCTGAGAACTTGAACTCAGTTTCACTTTATGATCAAAATGGAGCCTAAAGACAAAACGGCTTCAGATATGCTAAAGATGAAAGTAGGTCTCAACAGAGGGTGTTGGTATAATGTTCTTTTGGAATGTATACACCTTACCCTTATTCATTCAAATGCTGATTTCTCCCCCCCCCCCTCTGGTTTCAATCAGGATATTGTATTGTGATACTTATTATGTAAGCATCCTGTCTCAACTCTGTAAACAGGCCAAAATAAAGCAACTAGACACAATGTTAAGCAGGGGAGGAGCCAAAGGGCAGGAAATGAGTGGGAGGAGAGAGGACTAGGAGAGCTAGGAGAAGGCAGAGCTGGAGGAGAGATCATGGAACTAGGTGGAGAGATGGACTGGACCTAATATATCACAAAAAGCAAGTATAATGTGGGAAATCGAAATGTTAGGAAACAATGAGGGCTTGGAGGTTTAGGAGGGAGTAACTATTGCCCAGCATTGTGTTCTAGGTTAACTAAATAAACCCAGTCACTGTGTGGTAATTTGGTCATATAGCTGTTTAGGATTAACAGCAAGCTTTACCAGAAGATATTTCAATAGTAAATAATAATAGCTAATTACAAAAGAGGGGCTATAGTGATGCAAAAAGTTAATATAGGCCTCAATACCACCTTTCGGCAGTGCGGAAAAAGAGGTGGGCTTGGGCACCCCAGGACTTCCTGTATCAATCATCCCTGGAGATTTATAGCCAGGACATTGGAATTGGAATCTCAATTCTTCTCTGCTTTCTTCCCTTTCACTTAGGAGAACCAGGACATCCCGGTGGCCCAGGGAAGGATGGAATTCGTGGAGAGAAAGGAGAACCAGGTCAGCAGTAGCTTTGCATTCACCCATACACAGTGCTCTAATATGATGCTGAGTTGACATCAGATAGATGTTCAAGGGTACTGTGGACTGACCTGTCGGGTACTCCTAGGATGAGCCACTATTTTGGTCTGGGTTCTCTAAAGGAACAGACTCAGTAGAATGAATGTATATAAACATACACATGGGGGGGGTTGGGGAGAAGGAGAGAGAGAGACAGACACACAGAGAGAGACAGAAGATTACCTGTGTTTTGGGTAGTCCAACAATGGCTGTCCAACGGAAAAGGCAAAGAATCTGTTGTTCAATCCATGAAACTAGACATCTCAACAGCCCCAATGTGGTTCTGGAGTCCTGAGAAATTCCTAAAGAGTTGCTGATCTTCAGCCTTTGTTGGAATTATGAAGAAGTAGATTCTAACACCAGCAAAGGAATGGCCCAGCAACAGGATAGATGAACTTGCCAGCAAGGACAAAGATAAGCAGGCAAAAAGCAAAAGCTCCCTTCTTCCACTCCCTTTCACACTGGGCTGATGACAGAAGGTGTGACCCGAACTTAGGTGGGTCTTTACACCTCAAATGATCCAATCAAGAAACTCCCTCACAAGTGTGGCCAGCTGTTTGGGTTTTAGTTGATTCCAGATGTGGTCAAGTTGATTAAGTTCTGCCACCACAGCCACCAACAGGTTCTCTCTCTCTGTGAGAGCTACAGATTTGTGCAGGGATCAGCACACTCGTTCTGGAAAGGTCTAAGTGGGAATTAGTCTCAGCTTTGTGGGCTGTGAGATTCGTCTCTGCACTGACCGGCAGCCACAGATGCCATGCAAGCAAGTATCATGTTCTGGGGAGCTGTGGCAGAAGGACTGTGTTTTGCATACTCTTTGCATAGTATGGAGGGTTTTTTCCCTAGTTGTAGGGATTAAACCTAGAACTTCATGCACGCTAAGCAAATGCTATGCACTGCTTTCTTTAAAAAAAACACTTATGAACATGTATTAATAGACAACAATGGAGTTCACTATGACATTTTCACACTTGTACATAATGTTTCAGTCACAGTCATTGCTTTGCTCTCTCTTGGTCAGTCCCATTGCCGCTGCTTGTTCGTTTATGTCTTTTCTCTCTTCTTGTGTGTGTAAACTGATGAGTTTCATTAGAGTATTCATGGGTACCTGGGTGAGAGTGTGTTTACAGGAGCACACTCTTAGAGCGACCTTACTGACAGCTAACCAGTGAAGAAAATGTGGCCCCTCCACATCAAACACTGACTGCATGTCCGTCTTCGGGGAAGCGTGGGGTCCCATGAGCTCCCTTCTCTTCCATGGCCGAGTGTGGAGGGGGCCAGTCTCATACATGTGATCACAGCTGCTGGGAGTTCAAGAGTCCAACAGCATATCATGCCAGAAAATCAGTGTTCTACAACATTCCTCACTCCTCTCTCTGTCTTTTCCATTCTTTCCATGCCCCCTCTCACCATGTTTTCTGAGTCTTAAAGGGATGGTGCAGATGTCCCATTTTTGGCTAAGCGTCCAGTTTACTTACTCTCAATGTCTCTCTTTTTGAACTTCTTAGTTTGAGACAGAGTGTAATTGAATTGCCGAGGTTCTCCTGGGGCTCACTCTGTACATCAGGAAAGCTATGAACTTACTGTCCTCTTTGTCAGCCTCCTGAGTAGCTAAGATGATGGGTGTGTGGCCACCAGACCATGTTGGGAAGTTATTTTTGCCCATCTAAACATGTAAAATAGTCTTACATGATGGGTTGTGCAAGATAGGATAGGAGGGCAGATTTGGGCAGCAGGCCACTGTATGCTGACCTCTGACCCAGTGAATGAGCACCAAGGAGAAGGCTCTACTTTGTTCAGTGAATCTGGCCCTACTTCAGGGAGAAAGTGTCACTTGAGTGAGCAATACGTTCCCAGAATGAATTGCAACCTGAAGGGGTACGGAGTAACAGTCAGGGAGAGAGATGACTGAATATCAGACATGTATATGAAAATACAAGAGTTCTATAAATTAGATTGCAAATACCCCAACTCTATAGATGCAAGAAAAAATGTGATGGAGGCTTGTAATTTGCTTGTACAATATGTCCACGTGTGCTGGGTTTGGAGAAAGAGTAGTATTTTAGCATGTAAGCCCAGGCTCTGTGTTCATAAGTGCCATTACCTCCCAATACAGGTGGAGGAAGTGAGCAGTGCGGGGTGTTCATATAGACTGAGGAAAAGTAGGTGGAAGGACAGGCTAGGGCTGGATAGAGGACAGGCGTGTGGGCCACAATGGACACCTGACTTCAGGTCCACTCCCCGAGGGGCCATCACCTCTCAGTGCCCTGATTGACCTGCTCCTTCTCTTATGTGTGCTTCTCCCAAGGGTGGTCTTGTTTCTGGGTTGACATGGGTCACTCTGGTGGTACAGTTGTCATTGCTCGTATGAGCCCTGGCACTGACTGAGGAATACTTTTGGAGTCTGGGGCTGTGGCTCAGTTGGTAGAGTGTTTGCTTAGCATGCATGAAGCCCTGGGCTCTATTCCCAGCACTGCATTAAAGTGGAGTGATCAAATATAGCTACAGTCCCAGGACTCAGGAAGTACGGGGGTGGGGGTAGATGTTCAAGATCATCCAGTCATCCTTGGCTCTCATGCCATCTTGAGCTACATGAGACCCTGTCTCCAAAGTTAAAAAAAAATAGTTGTGTGTGTGTGTGTTTGCATGTGCATATTCCTGCATGGAATTTGGGAGTTTGTGAATGTTCAGACTCTGAGTAGATCTCAAACCTATGCACTACTTTGTCTCAATTAAATGCTTACAGATAGAAATCCCAGCATTGCTCAGGAGAGAGTATTTCTTCAACCACTTCTTCATTTCCTTCCTCTATTCAGGAGCAGATGGAAGAGTTGAAGCAAAAGGCATCAAAGGTGATCCAGGCTCCAGAGGCTCCCCAGGAAAACATGGCCCAAAGGGATCCATTGGCCCTATAGGAGAGCAAGGGCTACCAGGAGAGACTGGCCCCCAGGGGCAGAAGGGGGATAAAGGCGATGTGGGCCCCATTGGTCCAGAAGGACTAAAGGGCAGTACTGGACTTTTGGGTCCCAAGGGCTTACCTGGCCCAGTGGGTCCCATTGGCAAACCAGGTCCCAAGGGAGAAGCTGGACCCATGGGCCCACAGGGGGAGCCAGGAGTCCGAGGAATAAGAGGCTGGAAAGGTGATCGAGGAGAGAAAGGGAAAGTTGGTGAGGCTCCCATTGTGCCCAAGAGTGCTTTCACTGTGGGGCTCACGGTGATCAGTAAGTTCCCTCCCCCTGATGCACCCATTAAATTTGATAAGATCCTATACAATGAACTGAACCATTACAATGTGGCGACAGGGAAATTCACCTGCCACGTGGCTGGCATCTATTACTTCACCTACCACATCACAGTTTTTTCCAGGAATGTGCAGGTATCTTTGGTCAAAAATGGGGCAAAAGTCCTGCATACCAAGGATGGTTACATGGGCTCCGAGGACCAGGCCTCTGGTGGCATCGTGCTGGGGCTGAGGCTTGGGGACGAGGTGTGGATGCAGGTGACAGGAGGAGAGAGGGTTAATGGCTTGTTTGCAGACGAGGACGACGACACAACGTTCACGGGATTCCTTCTGTTCAGCGGCTCTTAACACGGAGGGCTCTTCGTGTGCGACTCATAGAGGGCTCTGCTGGTGAAGCTGGGCGGGGCCCACAGATCTAGTCTGCTGGGGGTGGGGTGCAACTGTATCCATTCCTCCGATTACTGTATCAGTCCTAAAATGTAGAAATGGGAAGTTAATCCTACAAATCCAGTCATTTGAACATGTTAACAATAAACTAAGGACCACAAGCCATACAGCTGTGTTCCATTAAGGCAAGCAATCAAAGCACTTCCCTTTGGTGTCACCTGACCAGGGATGAGTCCAGATTTGAACTGTCTGGTTCATGCTCCCTGTGCCTTCTGTCTTCCTTCCTTGTCTGTTGTATGAGTCTGAATCGGTGTCTGCCTGAAGACAGTCTTGTGAATCTGTCCCTGTCCCCAACAAAGGGCTTTGCCCTCTATTTTATTGAATAGCACACACACACACACACACACACAAAAAACATCTCATGGAGGAAGGAATGAGAGATACTTTATAGAAATCCTTAACAGAATTTTATAAGGGATTAAGTCACTGGCTCCTCCCTAACCCAGACCACAAACAAACACTATTAAGCAGGCAGAGGAGAGAGAGAGAAAGGGAGAGAGAGAAAGAGAAACTGGACCTTGCATGGGCTTTTGAAACCTCAAAGTCCACTCTGCAGTGACACATCTCTTCCAACAAGGACTTTCCTAACCAAGGTGGATGGCCTTACAAAATCAGAATGCCCATCTCCTAATCCCTCACAAACTGTTTTACTAACTGGAGACCAAGCTTTCAAACACGTGAGTCCATGGGACCATCTTCACCATCCTCATTTAAACCACTACAATAATGTAAAAGATATATATATATATATAAAACACATAACATATATTCTATATAATATATAGAATATATAATAAATATATATTTATCATGATTGTATGTAACTAGGAATCTCTTAAAGATTAAAAAAAAACAGGTGCCCTGTTTGTTGTAATTAAATTTCCTGCTGGAGATGGAACCCAGGGTTTGTGCACGCTGAGCATGTGCTCTGCTACAGAGCTATGTCCTCAACCTGCTTGTTACAATTCGTCTAACACATCACCATTCCCTTACCCAGGGTGTCCTTTGCATATGTGTTTATGCTGGGAAGAGGAGAGGTCTGGCATCCTTTCCCCCTCTAAGGGCCATGTTACAATTTCTGGTATTAGGGGAACAGGAAGGGAAACGAGCTGGGGTCATGGCTGAGTGGGAATAGCATTTATACAGCACACTTGGGGTCCATTCTCAGCCCTGCAAAATATACTCACTCCACTTGATAACTAACAGCTCTAAGCTGGTGTCAGGGAGACACCCGAGAAGGCTACAGATACTTCATTTCTAAAATTCAGGTATCTGTGCCACTCAATTCAGTGAATAGTTGGACTGAATCCATATTACCATTCTAGGGTTTTAATGCCCAAGGCGGATGGCTTAAAACATCAGAATGTACCCTGTCACAGTTCTGGAAGCAGAAGTTCAATGTCCACGTGTCAGCAAGACTGAGACTAAGTCCCTGAGGAAAGGTCGGTCCCTGCCACTTCCAGCTTCTAGTTGCCCCTGGTGTCCCTTGGCTCTAAGCACATCTCTTCAGGGGTCTCTGCCTGTAGCTCTGCGAAGGTTTCCCCTGCCACTGCACATGTCCAAATTTTTCTCTTCTAAGGAGGAGGACACCAGTCATAGTGGATTCAGGCCCATCCCAATCTGATTGTATCTGTAAAGACCCTAACAAATATGATCGGATCTGCAGGTGCCAGAGACTAATACTTTAACATGTCTTATAAGGAGATACAATTCTACCTGCAATAGCCTGCCCTCTAGACTTGCCTTCAAGTTGATGTCCTTTCTATGTCATATGGGTCAATAGATCCACCTTAACATACTAAATTTCATCATTCTCATTTATATAAAGATGTTATCATTTAAAAGTCATTTAAATCAGCAACAGGAGGGACCTATTGTGTGCTATATCCTGGGTAGAATCTAGCCAGATGGAAAACTAAAGCCAGACAAGGTCTTTGCTTCCAAAGTACACTGGTAGGATAGGCACACAGTGACCACTAAGGGGAGAACGGGGAAGGCACGAAGGGCTCGTAAGTATAAAGCCGGTGAAAGCCAGCAGGAACATCCCGGGGATTCTCCTAGCTCCACCTCCCAAAGGCTGGGGCACCCTCAGTCCATGGGCCCCCCATCTCTACCCACAGCAGTCTCTCAAGGGAAAAAATCGAGCTCTTGATATTGAAATCCTTTCTGGGCATGATGACGCCTGCCTGGAATCCCATCACTCAGGATGCTGAGAACTGCTGCTGGTGGGTTCCAGGCCAGCCTGGGATACAAGTGAGATCCCGTCTACAAACCAGTCAAATATACACAAAACAAAACGTTCAAATTTTTCATTTCTTCCCTACTGGGGCCATAAAGCAGACAGGATTGCCAACACAGAGGTCACCTTCTGCAGGATAGATGACTGCACCTTTGAAAGAAAGCTCTGGTCCTGGCAGGACCCGGCACACTGACCCACAGTGGTGTGACTGTACTTCTTCTGGAGAAGGCTGGGGCTGTCAAAAGACTCTCCTAAACCTTCCCAAGTCTGCATCATTTTTTCTACTCGATCATAATTTTCACTTAATGCCTTCCTTCCCAACCTCTGCCCTCCTTCCATTTCTGGAGTAGAATTGACATTTGGGGAGGTCCCCATCTGTACTCATTAAGATTAAGGTATTATGGTGAGAGACTTCCTAGTTAGAGGGGCCACGGCTAAGGTAATGATGGTGGGGAATCTCCAAGGCGACCAGCTTCTTCCTCAACCTCCAGCTTTTGTCTCCTTGCTTGATGGACCAGCTCAAGGCATTCAAGATGGGGTCAGGACATATCACACCACAGTCCCTGGCCAACCGACCACCTGGGTTTCTTCAAACTGCACAACCCTAAATTAGGGGAGGAAAGCTCTTCAGAGGCTTAAAAAAACAAAAACAAACAACATCAAAAACCCGGCCCTTGAGATAAGAGACTGGATTTTTTTTTCTTTCCAAGTCCCGCCTCTGCTTTGCAGAGGGTTTTTTTTCCTCTGTGTGTCTGTTTCCTCAACTCCAACAAATGCCTTCAATTGCTGATTCTGTCCGCCTCGCTTTAGACTTTGCTGCTATATGTTGAGCTTCAGATTTTTCCTGCCTTTTTTGGTCCTTTGATTGGCAGAGACAACGAATCCGATCAAGACCCCTAGACTATATCATTTCAAGACCCCTAAACGGTATCAATAGTTTCCAAAGTCAAAATAGATGACGATTCTCTGACAGTTAATTCACAACCTTAGCTGACATAGCTGACGTGCGTGCAAACGTGGGTGTGACTTCAACCTTTTTCGGAGCAGACAGGTGCCTTGGGTTTCGACTGCATGTGGCTTCTCCTGGTTCCTTGCATGCGCCGTCACTGGGTCTCCTCTGAAAAGCCATCGAGAACTCGTTTGGAGTTCTCACGTTCATTCTGGGCACCTGTAGAAGTCAGGATAGATGCCTGACTCCTCCCTGCAAACTCAGGACGTTTCTTCCTCCAGACACACGAGGGCGCTAGGGAACTTCGGTTGCTCAGAGGGCGCCGCGGCGACGCTCTTGCTAACAAGAGTCAACACACTCAAGTCGCAGCCTGCGCCGGGCGCCCACAGGGCAACGCGAGCGTCACGTGCCGCGGCGTGGGCCGCTGCCTTGGAAACGCCGGGCGCGCGCTTCCCGAGAGTGGGCGAGCCGGGGCCCGGGAGGATGCTGCTGGCGCCCGGAATGCGGTACGCCCGCGGGCTGTGTGGCCTGGGAGCCGCAGCGGCTCTGCGGGGACCCACAGGCCGAGGCCACGTCCGGAGGGTCAGCACCAGCTGGTCCCCGGTGGGCGCCGCCTTCAACGTCAAGCCCCAAAGCCGCCAGTGGGACCTGTTCGGAGAGCGCCGGGTGAGCGTGCCCGTGGGTCTGGACGGCGCGGGCTCCGCCTCTCGCCAAAAGAGGACTCTGCCGGGACCAGTGATCACCGGGGCTGCGGTCCCACGGGCTGCCCATTCAGCTCTTCCCCTGCACAAGTTCGCTTTATTTTCCCCACTTCTGGCTTCAGAATTCACATTTGCCTTTGGCTTTGTAATGACACTCTTCCTCTGAAAACTCCACGACACCTTGTCCATTTCAGGCTGCTTTGAAACTACGTGTTCAGCCAGGCATGGTCGCTCCTGCTTGCGGGACTCTTGATAGGTAGAGGCAAGAGCGTTCAAAGGCCTTTTGGCTCCAAACCGAGTTTGAGACTAGCCTGAGATATATAAGAACCGGTGTTAAAACAGAAAGCAACAACTCAACCCTATTGAGGAAAATCAGACGTCTTTGGAGTTGACTGCTTAGCCCACGAGGTCACTAAACAGAATTGCTTGGCTATTTCCGCTCTGCCTGTGGTGGTGTGGTGTCGGACACTTGACAATGAATGATGGCAGGGAAGATTGAGAAGGGTTTGGCCAATGGATCCCTTTACTTTTGCATTTGCAGATTTTGTTGTAAGGGTTAAGGGTTAGTTTTGTTTTTTAGCTTTTTGCGCGGGGGGGGGCAGCTTTCTGAAGATGAGTCTGGGTTAGAGTTGCATTGCACTTCATGCTGTGAGTATCTCTGTGTTTAACTTTGTCTTTGTGGAAGTTCTTTCTATATAAAAATTTCTCCAAAACCGGTAAGGGTAGATGATGGTGGTATTAATGGAATCTGTGTTAGAAGTGCCTATTAGGACTGAGCAGAGAGCTGTGAAAGATAAGCGTGGTTTTGAGCGGATGAAATATAACTGATTTCTGCCATATTTTAAGTAGTTATTTATTGTCTGTGTGCCGTAGGTATAGGCCAGAGTATAACTTTTAGGGGTCTGTTGTCTTCTCTCTTGAGAAGGTATGGTCTCTCCTGTTTTTGCTACTGGACTGCATACTCAGGTTATCTTACAAGCTTCCATCTGATCTTTGAACTTCTGGGCTATTTTCTCCTTTCTCTCTTGGAGTAGGAGTTAGAGTTGCATGCCGTAAAAATCAAAAAGTTAAGCTTTTTTTTTATGTTATGTGTTTTGAGTGTTTTACCCAAGTGTATGCAAAGGCACCACATGTGTGCAGTGCCCATTGAGGCAAGAAGAGGGTGTTGGATCCCCTGCCGCTAAAGTTACAAACAGGTTGTAAACTGCGAGGTGGATGCTGGGACTAGAACCCAGGTCCTCTGCAAGAGCAGAAGTACTCTTAGCACTGGGCCATCTCTCCAGCCCCTCCTTCCAAATTGTTTTTTAATTACGTTTTTGTTTGTCTGTGTATTTAGGTGCCTGTTGGTATGTATGCCTGGACATTTAGCACTTGGGGTGTTTAGACTGGAGGATCTGACGTTCCAGGATACTGTCACAGGAAACAAAAGGAGTTTAAACTAATTTCTCTATCTATGAAAGGAGAATGTACTCCCTGTTACAGAACTGTGTGATTTAGAGGAGAGAACCTGTGTGAAGTACATGGCACAAACACATTACGTTAAATGTCAGCTTTCTTAGGACTCTAGGATTCATGCTTGAACTGCTAAAAAGATTGTCATTCCTATTAGATTAGGGCTTTTTTTTTCTTTAGTAAAATACTGAAATGCCTTAGTTTCAGCCAGAGACTGGGTTTGGTATGTTAAGTCTGCTTCGAGTCAGCTGTCCTTGGTTTTACAGTGGTGGACTGGTTGGTGTTATATGTGGGGACCTTGCTCTGTGACAGGCACAATCCTCTGCACTTCACACATGCTTTCTGCCCTAAATAGTATGTTTCCACGCTGTCAGAAATGTACAGCCAGCCTCAGTAAACCTGGTGAGAAAACTCTAGCCTGGGAGGAATGATCATGTGATCAACGTTGTAAACTAATTATGGTTACCATTAACATCCGCCCAGTGCTGTCTTCATGACAGTTGCTGTTACATATTTTGTTAAACCTTTGAATCTTCATTTAATCCTCCCAGCCATTTTCTCCTGGAGCCAGAGTACTGATACCTGAACCTATACCAGTTCCTTCTTTTTGAAAAGTAAGGAATGCTTGAAGAAAACATACAATTTCAAAACTGTTTTGGTGTAGTTTTGTGCAGTGTGACAGAGAAAGAGACTCTATTTCCATGAGCACAGATAAAGGTAGTTTACATAGAGCAACCAAAAGCAGGGCTTCATGCAAAGACAGTTCTAGGGAATAAAACAAACAAACAAACTATTCTTCTGGCTATAAATAAGAAATGATGTTTTGGACTTTTAGGGTCTCTTTGGAGTTCCTGAGCTCAGCACGCCTGAAGGATTCCATGTTGCCCAGGAGGAAGCCTTGAGGAAGACAGAATGGCTGGTGGAGCGAGCATGTTCCACGCCCCCAGGGCCACAGACAGTCCTCATTTTTGACGAGCTCTCGGATTGCCTGTGCAGAGTGGCCGACTTGGTGAGACTCAGAAGCGAGAAAAAGGGTGTGTGTGAGTGCAGGTGCATGCTCACCATAGGGGTGTGTGTGTGTGTGAGGAAAACTCTCAGGAGTCCTCTGTTCTTGTAGGTTTGGTGGGTGAAACTTAGGTCTCTAGGCCTGCAAGCCGCCTTCTACCCGATGAGCCATCTTGCCAGAAGAGGGCCCAAACTTGGTTACTTGTATCAATGAAAGTGATTAGTGGCACATGGAATCCAAAATAGTGATTGTTCACAAAAGCACTGTCCTAAGCACCAGAACAAGTGAAAAAATACCAGCTCTGCCGAAGTTAGGTAATATTCTGGAGTTCACTGGTTTTCAGATGAGTTGGGCATTGCCATATGGTAGCCTCATCTGGGTTAATTGATTTAGTCTTCTCTGCCTATCTTCATCTATTTCAATTTGGCAACTACTAACCAGTCAATCAGTCTCTGTCTCTGTCTCTTGCTCTGTGTGTGTGTAAGTGTGTGTAGGGTCTCACTCTGTATCCTAGGCTGTCTTAGAACTCACTCTGTGGTCCAAGTTGGCCTTAACTCATTCAGTCCCAGTAGCCTCCCAAGTGCTGGGACTGTATTGCCTGGCATGTCAGTCACTTTCAGTTCTGTCTTTCCTAGAATGTCTAGGACCAATATGTAGTTGACACCAGCTTTTTCCATTCAGCCGAACAGTCCCCATTTTTGTTCATTTTCATTTTCTAGAACATTTTCTTTTTCTCCTGCCCTTGAGTTGAGCATGATAAGATGATAATACAGTCACTCTGCTACACCTAGATTTTAAAGGAAAAGGGTTGAACTGTTTTGTTGTAAAGGGTTTCCCCAGGCCTGATGTTTGGGGTCCTAGCTCTCTCTGCTCTTTGCCTTCCTCAGTGCCTGAGACATCATGGACCTGCCCAGCAGGTCCTGTGCTTTGCCATCTTTCTTGTTATTAATGGACATCAGAAAAGGCAGATGTACTGAGTGCTCATTGCTCACATAGTCCGCTGTGATAGTGACGCTCAGTCCTAGAGACCACCTGGTATGTTGTCTTAGTCTGTGTCATCATCAAGCAGCGGGCTAGAATTTCCTCCTACATTTGTTATTTTGCTCTCCACGTCCTGTGTTTTGACCTTTAAAACTATTTATGAAGTATAACAAAGTCTCATTTAAAAACTATTTTACATGCCCACTTGGGAAGCTGAGGCTGGAGGATCAAAAGTTTGAGGTCAGCCTGGGCCACATAGTGAGATATTGTCTCAAAACAACAAACCTATAGAAGAAACCAAAACAAATTATAGTGCAATTTAAATGTATAATTCTCTGGGTAAATAATTCAAAGAATGTGTTTTCCTTTTTAATTTTCAAGCTACTTCCTGCCTTTAAGGCAAAAATTTCATGAACTGTCAGGAAATGGACATTTTGTTTTGTTTTGTTTTTTCTCATAATTTTTGTGAAACAGAACTGTTTTCTTCATTTTTATTACTATAATAAGCACTTATGCTAATGAGGCTGCATTGATGGTACAGTTAGGGTAAAATGTTTGCTCTGCAAATGTGAGGACCTGCCTTGCTCCCCAGCACTCAGATAAGGAGCCAGTGTGATGACCACACCTGCAGCCCCATGTAAGGACCCAGTGTGGTCATCACACAAGTAGCCCAGAGCTAGGAGGTAGAGACAGGAGGATTGCTCCAGGCTCAGTGACAGACCTATCTCTAAAGTGATTTTCTACTTAAAAATAAAATGAATCCTTGCTTAAATTATCCTGGCTGGCATAACAGAAACAGTTTGGCTATCTACTGTTCTAGATGAGGATCAGTAATTCATATTTCCCTCTTATTCGAGGCCGCAGAGAGACTGTGCCTTCCCTCCAAACCCCCACAGAGCCTAGGGTGTCAAATTAGTTTTGAAATGATATTAGGTGTCATTTTAAAAGTGCACCCCTGAATGAGCTGGGTCAGCATGGGAGTACCACAGTGCAGCTCGAGTTCCAAAGTTTTAGAATGTTGAAGGCCAGCGTCTGCTCACTGGAAACACAGGATGGGAAGGATTTGCTGGCTATTCATCTGAAGGCAAAAATCTGGTAAAATGAAGTTCATGAAAGCATCTGCCGTGGAATGAAACAGAGTTGGTTCCAAGGAATTAGATTTCTAAACATCTAGAAAGAATCATTGGAAGAATCTGCTTTGCCTCAGTAGCAACAAATTCAGTCAGGGAGTGTGTGGGTTGAGCCGAGTGGCACATCCTAAGTCTGGCTTCATTTGCACCCTTGCCCTTAGAATCCAGTGTTCCATCAAAGTCCTTTGGTTTTGTTTTCCCATTTGTTAGGCGGACTTTGTAAAAATTGGACACCCTGAGCCTGCATTCAGAGAGGCTGCGGAAGAGGCCTGCAGAAGTATTGGCACCATGGTGGAAAAGTATGTCCCCTCCTCTCCATGTGGCTTTGTGTTTAGTGCTTGCCATCTCCCAGGTGGGTGGGAGGAGGTGCTATGCTCGCAGCTCAGGAAGCTAGTGGGAGGGCTGGGCCGGGTCCCCTCTCAGCACAGCAGCCTGTCCTTTCTCTCCCTTTGTCTATAATTGGATAGCCGTGTGTGAAAATGAAATAGGCAAAGGTGAGATGTCTAAAAGGCACACAGGGACATATGCTAATACTTGTCATCATTGTTGTTGATCTAAGTGTGCTGGTTAGTTTTTGTAGTGAACCTCAGTTGAGGAACTGCATCCATTAGATTGGCCTGTAGACAAGTCTGTGAAGCGTTCTCTTGGTTAATGGTTGATGTCAAAGGGCCCAGCTCTCTGTGAGCAATGCCCCACCCCTAAGCAGGTGGTCCTAGGTTGTATAAGGAAACAGGCTGTGTTCTCCAGGGGTGTGAGCAGCACTCCTCCTTGGCTTCTGCTTCAGTCTCCTCCCTCGGTGGATTATGACATGGTACGTGTAAGCCAAACAAGCCCTTTCCTCCCCAAGTTGCTCTTATTATGCTCTTTTCACAGCAATGGAAAGCAGACTAGGACAGTAAGTAAAGTCTTTTTGTTTTGTTTTGTTTTTTGAGACAGAGTTTTTCTGTGTAGCCTTGGCTGTCCTGAACTCACTTTGCAGACCAGGTTGGCCTCGAACTCTCAGAGATCTGCCTGTCTCTACCTCTCTGAGTGTTGGGACTAAAGGTGAACACTACCACAACCAGCTGTAAGGAAAGCCTTTGGGTATTCGGAGTTCCTAGATTCCAGCATGAATCAATTGCTGTTGAGTACATGGCTGTGGGCCACAGGATAGGAAGCCAAAATATATATTTACACAAAGTACCTTTATAGACTTAGTTGAGTTGTGATTAGGAACATCTTAACACCCTCTGAGAGAGCCAAGGAAGACTGTAGGTAGAGGCTATCAGGAAACAAATTAAAGTGGTTTTGGGGTAATCCGAAGTGTTTCAAAGCCATTTGTGAATACTCCAAAGAGAGTGTTAAAGTCACTGTGGACAGCACTGTGTTCTGCAGCACAGGTGTGTGACAGCAAGCCAGGTAGTGATTGAGGCTGGGCATAGTGTCGGGGCTCCCCTAGCCTGGGTTTATGAGGGTGAAATAGCAGCCAGGCAATACCATGAGGCGTTTCAGAGACCAGAGGCTGGAGAGGAGGTGGCTTCACTAGCTGGACGGAGTTCCCAGAAGACCTGTATCTTAAGAGGTATGTCTGTCCCCCATCTCCCATTAAGCAGCGCTGTCCCGCGCGGGCATAGGAAATGTGACCTTACCAGCATCAATGTGTGCTACATAGATAAAGACAGTTCCTGCCACATTTGGGCACTTGACCCTGTGCCGCAAGAAGGACTAAAGCCACGGATTCCATGGGGAATGACCCTTCCTATTAGGAGCAGCTCAGGAAAGGAGTCAGCATGGCCAGGCCGCCTGTCTGGGATGCCATGAAGGTTGTGTCCTGCTTATTTTAGATACAACCTATTATAAGCACAAACACTCTTAGTTTTATGGGAGAACAGTGGAGAACCATACTGAAGTGGTATAGTGTTTGACTGGAAGCTTCACCTCTCCATGGAGAGTGTTATGGTCTGTTGAAAGTAAGACCCTAAAATTATCTTTATCACCTTGCTCTGAGTTTTGCATCCTACGTTCTCCAAGTACTCACTGCGATTCATTTTCCTCTTTCATTTAACTGGAACACAGCTTCTTCAGCTGGTCAAGCTAATGTCAGATGTGTTAGGGAACTTACCCACTTTCTGGGAGTGGAGAAAGAGTTGAGAGTTAATGGCAAATGTAGACTATAGACTTCATCTCAGGGTCTTCTGACATTAAACAGAGGGAGAACTGTGCTTCCATTTCAGCAGGGGCCATGGTGCAGGCATCTCTGAACTGCTGTCCTGTTCATGGCAGGAGGCCAGCAGGACATAGGTGCCAGCTTTCCCCCTGACACCTGGGAGCTGTGAGAGGCAGTTGGTGATGACATGTGTGTTCCTGGCCCCATTAACATTTGGGAGGCTCCATTTCACAAGATACTTCAGTTCTTTAAGTGTGAGTGGCCTGTGGAACTAGCACATTCTTGAGTTCCTGGATAAGATTCGTAGACTGGGGATGGATGGTGTGAGGAATATTATTTTTCCATCAGGATCCAGTAGGTGGGAGTGGCTTCTAGTCTAGCACTGGTCCCAAGGCTAGCCCTGAGCATGGCAGAGCCTTGGGACCTATGGAGAGGACAGTGGTGGTGAAGATTGGGCTGCTGCTGCTGCCTGAGTCAAGGCTTTTTGCTCCCAGTTTTGGCCTAGAGCAGGCAGCTGCACTGGTCTGTTAAGTGAGGAAGTGCGTACCTATGGTCTCATTCAGTCCTCAGGGCGGCCCAAGATTATAGGGCCACAGTTGATCAAGTGTATGAGACTGGCTGCGCACTGTGTCCTGAGCTGTCTTGTCCAGGATGGCCCTGCTTCTCCCACCCATATGAGCACAGCTAGCCTGAGTTCTAGGGTACTGAGCTGAGGTTTTAAGGAAATATTGGCTCAGCCTTTCTTCCCTTCTCACTTCTTTCTACTTATTAAAACCAGAGAAGCTGCCTGCACATTGCTAATGGGAAATGGTGTCCATGACCAAGGCCATCACCCCCACCTCCTTCCTGTCTGTTCTTCCTGTTCCAGCTGCCTACTCAGCTTTAGTTTACCTCCACTGGGACACTTAGGACCTCTGACATTCTGCTTAACTGATTGCCTGTCCCTATACTGAACAGTTTTTAACTATGGCTATTATTCCTGGTTCAAAAGAAGATCTAGAAAACTCTCCAGTTTTGGACTCTGCGTATTTGTATGTGACCATCTAATGCCTTTCTCTTGATGTAGAATAAAAAATTTAAAAATGGATTAGAAAATCACATGTTCCTATTCATGGTCTTTCTAGGTTGAATACAAATGTGGAATTGTATCAGAGTCTGCGGAAGTTACTAGATGATAAGAAGCTTATGGAGTCCCTTGATGCAGAGACCAGGTACTCATCCATTCACTCCTGTTTCTATGACTGACTGCAGGCCAGGCTGTCCAGCCCTTGGGCCCTCTGGGCTGGAATGTGCCCCTCTCAGTATCCCTTGGCTCCTGCACTATATCTTCACTTTACACCATGTCTGTCTGGATCCATCCTTTTACCCATGGTCACTACCAGTATCTTCTCATTTGTTGCCTTGGTAATTTGTCTCCATTTCTCTGCTTTACTGGCTCTACAAGGCTGCTTCTCAGTTCTTTTGTTCATTGCTGCAAGATGAAAGACCAGTGACAACCTCCTGGTAAGTCACTGATAATCACACTGTGCTTCTAGTTCCATAATAGTACCGCTGGGAGACGTCAGCAAATTGATTTGTTTGCCGGGTGGTTCTCAAGAACTTTAGAATGATTAGCTTTGGTTCATTAGATTTTAATTATTCATTGTCATAAGAGGCCTGGTGTTAACTCAGTACACAGGAGTACTTGACATATGATCTGAGAACCTTATTTCTTTGCTTAATTTTTTTATAAGATAAATGTAGGATCAATGAAATGGTGCAGTAGGTAAAAGTATCTGTTCGTAAGCCCAGTGATCTGAGTTCAGGCCCTGGGACCAATATGGTGGAAGGAAACACTGACTCCTGGAAGTTGTTCTCTGATCTCCTTACTCATGTCATGGCAGGTGTGTACATGTACACACACAGACAAGCACGTGAGCACACATGCTTACACATAAACACACACATGCACGCAAAATAAATAAATGAAACTTAATTATTTTCTTTACCTATTAATCCTCTTTTTGTTTATGGAACAGTTATTTCTTCTGATTACCTATTTTCCTTCTTGCTACTTCCATCTCCTTGTGTGTCTCCGTATGTGGCTTGTCACCCCAACTAACGCTTTATTCCTTGGAGGCCAGTTGGGAATGGAACCTTGCTTTCAGTGCAGATATGAGTTCCAGGCCAGGAAAGCACTGTGGGGGTGAGTGCTGGGGACTTACCTCACCCACCAGCGGCCATGTAGGACTCCAGTCTTTCTCCTCATCGCTGAAGCTCTGGTGTCATCTGGTGTGGTTTGTGTGTAATCAAGGTGGGGGGGAAGCACACAAACAACTCCATTATTAATGGGACCTATTTATTTATTTATTCATTCATTCATTCATTTATTTATTTATTTTGAGACAGGCTCTAGAACGCCACATTATTCGAGGATGGCTCAAACTTGTAATCCTCCTGTATCTCCTTTTCCCGAGTGCCGGAACTACAGATCTGGCAAGGTTCCTGAAGTTCTAGACTTTTAGCAGACTTTGGTCTGAGTACAACTCACTGCTAAAGAACTTGCCTCATCTATTCGAGGCCCTGGGTGTGATCCCAGCATGTGGGTATACCACCTAGGAAGAAGTTTAGAATAATGTTAATTCTGTTCATTCAAGATGTATTTGAGCCAGATATGGTGGTACTCAACTATAATCCCAGCACTCAGGAGGCTGAGGCAGGAGTATCACAAGTTTGAAGCTGGCTTGAGCTGTATAGCAATATCCTATCTAATAAAGCAAAAACAATACAGTTATAAGTAGAATTATAAGATACAACAACCAGGAAGATAAATATATCCATTTTGAAAAGTCAGAGCCAGAAGAATATGTCAAATATTCCATTAGTCTACCACTAGAAACAAAAGCAATTAAAAAAATAGCATTGTCAGGAAATTGTTAATTGGCTTTAAGCTTGAAGGCAGAATAAAAAGAAAGAGCTCAGCTCTCCACAGCCAAGATGCCCACTCCTGGCAGAGCATCAGAGAGCTGCTGGCTGTCCCGCTGCACTGAAAAATCTATGCAGGGGACTTTGAGAAGCTGTCCAAGTATGAACTGATCCTGTTGTTAGTTACGGGCTTGCATGAAGTTGAAATAACCAGCTTCACAAGGGAACAAACTGTTATGTGACAAGCTGGTAGGGACTCTTAGACTCTAAGTCTGTTTCAGACAAGCTTTCTGAAATATTAAGCTCCATGTTTCAGACAAGCAAACAAATTTCATATATTCTTATCTGTGTGCGTTGAAATAGTTTAAGTAGTAGATTTCAGAAATCCTGACTTGAACATAAAAGAGCGATTTTTGTTTGTAATTTTAACGAACTCCTGTTAACTGTGCTCGCTTTATTTTAGGCGAGTGGCTGAACTGTTTATGTTTGATTTTGAAATCAGTGGAATCCATCTAGATGAGGAAAAGGTAAATCTTATTTTTTAAAATATGTTTTTAAATTTATTTATCTTGTGTATGAGTTGGTCTGAATGTGTATGTGTACCGTGTGCAAGGCCTTAGTGGTAAGAAAAGGTTACAGCGTCCCTGGGACTGAAGTCACAGATGGTTTTGAACCACCATGTGGGTGCTCGGAACCAATCCTTGGTCTTCTGCAAGCAACAGGTGCTTTTATCCTTTGAACCACCCCTATTGTTGTTATAAACAAAAATGAAAATCCCAACCGTTCTGTTTTACCAATAAAGACTCAGGAGCCAGGTGCTGGGGTGAAAACCGGCTAGCTCAGAGAGGCAGAGAAAGCACCCAGCTGACCTTCCTTCTTAGCTCAGGTCTGGATGGAAAAAACCCAGAAGGCTCACTAGCTCAGCTGACAGCCCAAGAGGAAAAAACCCAAAACAAAAAACCCAACAACAAAACCCCAAGGTGCAAGGCTTGCTAGCTCAAATCTCAAAAAGCCCCAAAAGCCAGAGAGCTAGAGAGCTAAAAGCCCCTTCTCCACGCTGTCTTAAATACCCCTCAACTCAAAGTCCCTCCTACTCTTTAATCCCTGTCAGCTGGTTTCTTGCCTTGCCCCTTGACCTCGGGTGAACTTTATTAAATCCTGTGTACGGAAAGCTCTTGGATTAAAGGTGTGTGCTAGGGCTGGCTGAACCACACCATAATCACTGGCTTACAATAAACAGAAATTGGATTAAAGGTGTGTGATAGGGCTCAACCACACAAAAGAAACAGGGTTTTACAGTTCACAATTTGGGGGTTCAGAATGAGATCAAATATCCTTTTCTTTCTTGAGACAGGGTTTATGTAGCTCCAGCTGGTCTGGAACTTTTTTTGTAGATTAGGCTGGCTTCAAACTCACTATGCTGAGTGCTGGGATTAAAGGCTCCTGATACCGCATGAGACACTTTTATTTGTTTGTTATTTATATTGAGATAGGGTCTTTTTTGTAGCTCAGGTTAGTTTTGATCTTTCTCTGCAGTTGAGGATGAACTTCAACTTATTTAACATGAATTTTTATTTATTACAATTTATTCACTTTGATCCCAGCTGTAGGCCCACCCTTGCCCCCTCCCAATCCTGCCCGCCCAACCTCCCTTATCTCCTCCCATGCCCCTTCCCCAGTTCACTGATATAGAGGACCTCCTCCCCTTCCATCTGACCCTAGCCTATCAGGTCTCATCAGGACTGTCTTTCCTAGTTTTCCTCTGTGGCCTGGTCAGGCTGTTCCCACCTCAGGGGAAGGTGATCAAAGAGCCGGCCACTGGGTTCATGTCAGGGCCAGCCCCTGCTCCCCTTCAACTTTTGATCTTTGGCCAGGATCAGGGCTGGGGGTTAAACCCTGAACTCAGGGACTGGTTCATGCTAGGGCAAGTGTTCTACCAGCTGAATTCCATCCTCAATTTTTTCTTTTTTTTCTGAAGACAGGGTTACGTGTTGACCAAGTTGGCCTTGAACTTGCTGTATAGCAGAGACTGTCCTTGAACTCCTGACCCTCCTGCCTTCCCCTCCTACTAGGAGTACAGGCATGTGCCACTGTAATGCCAGGTTCACGGGACCCTCAGAGACCACCAGGAGACGACTCGATGCAATAGCAAGAGAGCTATATTACGAGAGCCATCTAACTTGGGACCCAAGTCTCACTGACGCAGCAGTAGAGAAGTGGGTTCTGAGTGAACAGGATTTCTAAAGGGAAAGTCTGTGAGAAGGGGTTTCCATGGCAGCAAGCAGGGGGCACAAGCCGTGACGTTACAGAATTGGGTGAAGTTTAGCAGGGCGGGGTGACCTTTTCTGAGGCACACAATCACAATGGCTAAGGCATATAATCACAATGGCTATTTTTCTAAACCTTATCTGAAACATTGGGGAGAATTTTCCCACCCAATTTCCAACCCATTCCAACCCATTGATTATTGCCAGGGAGTTTGTCTTTATTTTCTATGAAGCATGTATTCTCTTATTATTTCCTGGAGGCTGTTGCTAGGAGATATAACTTTGTTTTCTGCCAGGTGCACATTCTGTGATATTTCTTGGTACCTGAATTCAGCTCCCAGTCAAGATGGCTCTTTATTTCAAAATGGAATTATACCCAGGCTAACTTAAACTCTTCTCCACCATACCAGGCTCCCAGCTGTTTTTGACCAGTGTTGATACTAATCTTTGGTTGTTAGAGCCCTTGTGTTACTTGACCCAGCATTAGTAAAGTCTTAGGGCTTTTTTCACTTGACATAAAGTTCTTCTGTAGGTGGTATCTAACTGCAGTGCTCTGTGGGAGCTGGCCCATCACCCCTGATAATCCGTAATGAAGTCACAGCTAGAGTGTCATAGGTGTCATGGAATGAGGTTGAGATCAAGAAAAGGGTTCTGTTAACAGAGATGTCTGTTCACACTATATATGTCTTGTGGGTTCACACACTTGCTATGGCAGCAGGAGGTGTTGGTGTGACCTACAGGGTTCCACACTGGATAGAGGACCTAGCACATTGTCTATGTCTCTTGTTTTATAGGTATAGAAACAAAATAACTTGCTTAGGCTCTCTGCTTTAGTGCCAGAAATTCTCACACTGGCTGATGCTGGCTTAAGAATCTGATGCTATTCCACAGTGAGTTCCTTTATTTGGGAACAGTGACTGGACACCACTGAGAATCTCTATGGCTTCCTCTGCTTGCCCACAGCCCATTTATTATTATTTTTTAAGATAGCTCCGCCTATCCTAATAAATACAGTAAATTCAAAGCCATTCATCCAGGAACAGAAGTTAGTTTATCATAATGTCTTGGGTGTGTGTAGCCAGACTTCCATCCCTAAGACTTCTCCATCTGGAACCAAATGCAGATGGAAGACATTCAGAAAAATGTGTCTGCACTGAGCCAAGAGCAGACTTTTCTAAACAATACCTTTTTGCTCTTACCTGGCCTTTACATTGTATTATGCTTCCTAAGTGACTGAGGATAGTTCCATGTGTGGATACCGATTATGTCCAAGGTAGGGGTGTCAGCATTAGTCATTATCAATTGTATGCCGTGTCCAATAAATAGAAGGTCTCTTGCCTTTCTGTTTCCCTCTTAATTTTGTTTTTGTTTGTTTGTGTTTTGTTTTGTTTTGAGATACTGTGTCTACTCTGTTGCCAGGCTGGCCTTGAACTTGTGATCCTCCTGCCTCAGCCTCCTGAGTGCTGAGATCACTTGTGTGAATCATTACTCCTGGCTAATGAACCATAGTGGGTCCATTTACTCACCTGTCAGGGCTCAATATGTAACTCTTGGTTTGCCTCTTAAGTCTGGGATGTCTTTCCATCAGGACCCTTAGGCAAGGTGTTGCCATATTCAATTTGCCTGAGGCACATACATTTGCCCCTGCAGCCCTTTTCTTTGGTGGCATGTACTACTTCTCTCTTGAGTTATCCCAGAAAGTGTGGAGTAACTGTACATGTCTCCTTCATTGCAGTTCATATCATCCTTAGTAACTGAGTCTTCAGATGGTGCTTTAGATCCTTAGATCTGATGGCCTGGCTGTCTGAGGTGCTTGTCTTCTCAGTGATGACAGTGAACCTCCGTTTCCAGAGCATTTGCCATAGTAAAGTGTGCTTCCCCCCCACACCTGACTAGTGCCATTGAGAGTCTGTTTGGAGATGAAAAGCTGGTGAGGCTAGAGGTGGTCAGAAGTGATCTGTAAGCCACAGGCTTTTAGTAGGTTTTGGTTTTGTTCTTTGAGACATGATCTCTGTAGTCTACGCTGACCTAGAACTCTCAGATGCTAGGATTGCATGTTTGAGCTACCATATCTGGCTCCTTTGAATTTCTTCATAAGGTCTCACTGTAGCTCAGGATGCCTCAAACTCACGGTTGTTCTGCTTCAGCCTCTCATCTATCACAGGCTAGCCTTGAACTTTCTGTGTAGCCAAGAATGACCTCGAACTTATGCTTTTTCTGCTTCCATCTCCCAAATGCTGGTGATGCAGACCATCATACCTGCTTTATGAGGTGCTAGGATCAAGCCCAGAGCTTCCTGCATATTAGGCTAGCCTCAACCAACTGAATACAGTCCCACCCAGATGCTACTTTAGTAGCTTTGGAGCTAACATTGCTGGTAGAAATGGGTGTGCAGAGCTTTAATATTTTTCAGAACACTTGTTAAAGTGTTTGAAACTCTGCTGATCAGTGCTTATGTTCAGTTCTACCAGCACAGACACAGCTGCTCTTACCCAGCACATGTGTTCTGACAGCATGCCAGGTCTTTCCCAGCACATGACTCTCAAGGGCCATTAGCATTAAAGAAGCAGGAGAGTAAATCAGGCTTACTCTTCTCTGCCCTGGGTCAGTTCTCACAGGTGCCCCCTGGGACAGGGAAGAATCGCCCACTTTAGAAGGGAAGTCATGGAGGCAACCTCCCGACATAACAGAATTTGCACACCGTAAAGGCTGTTTCTGTTCTTTCGGGTTTGCTTTGGTTTATTCTGAGTTGGGGTGTGGCTGTGTCCCCAGGCTGGCTTTGAACTCCTGAGCACAGGAATTTGTCTTAATCTCCCTGGAGTAACTAGCTGTGGGTGTCGGCCTTTGTGCTTGCCAGTTTTCATTTAAAGGTCTTGTGACTGTAACTTAGGAATTTAGAATTAACAACTTATTTTCAGGAGTGTTTGTAGTAGTTTCCCAGGGTGTGTAGGGTCCCAAGCCCTGCATGTTGGACTGTTCTGTAATAATAAGTCCAGAAGCTCACTGGAATCAGCAAGGGAAGGAGATTTTATTCTTCTGGAGGTTTTAACACTTGGTAAAATTTTGGAGATGATTAATTTTACTTTTTTTTTTCATAAATAACTTTGGGAAAATCTTTGAACTGTCATTTGTGGATGCCATCCATTGTTTTTTTGTTTGTTTGTTTGTTTGTTTTAATTCCACTGATTACCTCTAGGTGGCAATACATGACTACAAGAGAAGTTTGGATTAAAAAGACATTGGAGGCACTGGAAACCAACTTTTTCCAGTAAAGTTTGGATTCCACACATTGAAAACTTCAGGCTATTATTCTACATTTACCTTTTTCTTTCTTTTTTTTTTTTTTAAATACAGGAGTCTTGTTATATGACCCAGGCTGGCATTAAACTCTCGGTGCTTGAACATTTAAAATGCCTGCCTCAGCATTCCCCACTGCTGGGATTATATATGTGTACCACTGTAATTGTTTCATTTTATTATTTTATTTTTTTGAGACAAGGTCTCATTCAGCCCAGCGTGGCATGGAATCACTATGTTGCTGAGGTTGAACTTGAACTTCTGATCTTCCTGCTTCCATTTCCTGTGTGCTGGGATATTGCACATACTCAGTTTGTGCAGTGCTAAGGACTTGGGGGCTTTGTGCATGGCAGGCATGCACTCAGCTGAGCTTCACCACCCTATTGCTCAGCTTTTTGTCAAGTACACATTTAATGTCTTATGTCTGGAAAAAAAAAGGTGTTGCTTAATACTTTTTTAAAGATAGGTCACATGATTTTCCTGAAGCCCATCTTAAGCCCAGTTAAGCCTACTTGTTTCTTCCTGATGAGTAACTGACAGTGCATACCTAGTCCTCTAATAGGCCTCAGAGAGTACATGGGTACAGTTTATGTTTCATCTTAAAATATCTATGGTGTATGTTGGGAACGAGGCTCAGTGGCTAGAGTGCTTGCCTAGCATGCATGAGGCCCTGGGTTCAGTCCTCAGCACTGCATAAAACAAGTATGATGGTTCAAGCTTGTTGTCCCATCATTCAGTGGGGCTAGGGCCTGGGGAGAGAAGAGGCAGGAGGGTCACAAGTTTAAGGTCATCCTCAGCTGTACAGCCAGCCTAGGTTGCATGAGACTGTCTGAGAGATTTTTTTTTGCGGTGACTCCTTTGACCATGGAGCTCAGAAACTCCTTCTCCCGGAGAAGTGTGACTGAAGCTAGGACTTAGATGGCTGTGCCATCTGAGTTAGCCTCCTCCCGCTCGACTGTGAGGGCCTGGCCTGTGTACCACATGCCTGGGTCATAGCACAGAGGGTGCAGCTCTGCCCTTCACACTTCGCTTCGCTTCTTTTCCTCATTTCGGTTTCGAGGCAGGGTCTGAGTGACCCTGAGCCAGGGGTCCTTCTGCTATAGGGAGTGCATTGCTCTGTGCCCGTGTGAGTCCGCTGTTAAGGACTTCGTTGTTCTCGCTCCATAGCATCCGTGCGCCAATCAGAGCCTCTGAGCTGGACCTGTTGGGGGCTCACTCCTGGTCTGTGCAGAACTGTGTTTCTCCTTTCCCTTCCCTCTTTGCCCTTTAGTCTAGTAAAAATTTTCTAATCTATTCTTTATATACTTAATTTTTTTAAGTGCCACTGAACAGCTGTTACCAGACTACTTGTTGACTTAATGAAGGTTTTTGGGGACAGAGAATTACACTTAAGTGTTCTGTATCAGCGGTTCAGATGGTGATTTCCTTACCGCTGTAGATTGTCTGTGAAATGCCAGTTTACATTGCTTTTAAATATGTTTTCTCCCACATGTAGCGCAGAAGAGCAGTGGACCTCAATGTTAAGATCCTGGATTTGAGCAGTGCTTTTCTCATGGGAAGCAACTTTCCCAACAAGATACAGAAGCATCTCTTACCAGAGCACCTTCGGCACCACTTTGCTCGTGATGGGGATTATGTAGTCATTGATGGTCTGCGTGCAGAGGCCTCAGACGACTTGGTAAGAGTCTTCCCATCTGAACACCAGTGGCTGTGCATTACTACTGTTTTACTCCCAAATTCATTAGTAACATAATACTGTGCCCTTAAAGATCTTGCTGCATTACTGAGCTCTGAAAATTTAATTTGTGACACAGTTAATTCCGCAAGTGCTTTGAGTAATGAAAGCACTTTATTGAGTTATTGAGTATAGTCAATAACTAGTGTGGTTACTTTTTGTGAAGTCAGTCTGTCCCCTGAATTAGGTGGCATAGAGACGGAAAGATTGGCAAATTGACCTCGCAGAGTCTGCCCGATGTGCAGTTGTGCCCATCAGAGCACTTTAGATCTGGTGAGGGCTGGTCTTTTTCTTTGGAAACTATGGCTAGCTATGGGTAATGTGGGGAGCGTTGGCCTGGGTGGCTGTTGTGAGAATTTTAAGCCATGATCTTTGACTTTCTCTTCTTTTAATCTTTTAACTACAGGTTCGTGAGGTTGCTTATAAAATTTTTCTTTATCCCAATGCTGGTCAATTGAAATGTTTAGAAGAATTGCTGAGCAGCAGAGATCTTCTGGCAAACTTAGTAGGTTACTCTACATTTTCCCACAGGGCCCTCCAGGGAACCATAGCACAGACTCCAGGTAAGCCTGTTTATTCAACTTCTGAGAACAAGCTGGCCTTTGAGGAAATAGTATTTCTAGTGGGTGGGTGGATAGATTGACAGCGCTGGAGAGCCACCCCAGGGAACTGTGCTTCTAGCCCAGAACTTCTGATTTTAAGTATCTATAAATGAATTAAAAAAAAAAAAAGCTGGAGTAGGGCAAAACCTTCAACGACTTTAACTGTTGATCTGCTTCTACAAGGTAGGCTTCTATTTATTTATTTTTCAAATAAGCTCAATAAATAACTATAAATGGAAAAAACAAAACAAACAAAAAAAGGCATTTGCCATATAGCCCAGTCTGTCTCTGAACTCACAGTTTTCTTGCCTGAGCTTCCTGGCTGCTATTGTAGAGAGAGGGAGCATCAGGAAGGACTCTGTGTGTAGAGGAGTTCCCGCCTTCCTGGCTGCGATTGTAGAGAGAGAGAGCATCAGGAAGGACTCTGTGTGTAGAGGAGTTCCCGCCTTCCTTGTGTATCCACATGCCCCACCCCTTTTTACACCATGCTCCTTTGTTCCTCAAAATTCCTTTCTTCCTCACTCTTCTTTAAACAGCCGCTTCCCTTGACCTGTTACACTGTCTCAGTTAGGGTTTTATTGCTGTGAAGAGACAACATAAGTAGGCATCTCTTCTAAATGAAAACATTTACTTGGGGCTAGCTTACAGTCCAGAGGTGTCCATTATTGTCATGGCAGGAAGCATAGTGGCATGCAGGCAGACAGGGTGATGGAGAGGTAGCTGAGAGTTTTATATCTTTATCCACAAGCAGCAGGGAGAGAGCGGGCTATCAGGCCTAGCTTGAGCTTCTGAGACCTCAAAGCCAGCCCTCGGTGACACATTTCCTCCAACAAGGCCACACCTACAGTAATAAGCCCACATCTCCTAATAGTGCCACTTCCTATGAGGTTATGGGGTGATTTTCATTCGAACTATGACCTATGGCTTCTAGCCTGGGTGCCCTTGCTTGACTTTGCTGAGCCTCAAAACTACCTCTTCCATGATTAACTTCCAAAGTTGCTGTGCTGTTTCTGTTTCCCTTCAGCTTTGCCCTTGAACCTTTAAAGCACATATTTTTTGTTTTATTTTGTTTTTATTTATTTATTTTTTTTATGCCCAGTATGGAACACAGGGCCTTACACATGCGGGGCATCTTCTCTATCAGCAAGCTCCATCTCAGGCCAGCTTTCAGACTTGGTTTTATATAAGTTAATTCCTAAATTGATATGTGAATTATATATTATAAACATTACATATGTGTTTATTTTGTGTTTGTTTCCTGTTTCTGAGACTCATATGTTTCAAGCTTTTGGTGATGACTTTGAACTCTTGATCACCTTGCCTCCACGTCCTTCGAGCCAGATTGCAGGAGTGTCCTACAACACTCATTTAAGTTACTGTTAACATCAGCACGGTTAAAATAAAGTGTTTTTACTTTTATACTATATGAAATATTATTAGACTATTACTCAGAGCTGCTAGGTCATGTTATCTAACCCCTCACCAGCTCTGTGGGATAGGGATTGGTTTCTGTCAGAACAAATCTAAGGTTAGGGGTATTCTTAAAACATGGCACAGCAGGGATCTGCACACACCTGTGAAGTTTCTTGATTTTCATGCCTGGAGCTAGAGTGTCTTTCTGAGCTGCTCTTTCGTCAGGCTCTCACCTGGGCCCTAGAGAAAAGTCGTTGTGGCAGGGGGAAGAGAATGGCTTCTTCATGAAGCTGTTGGAATTACTGCGGAGAGATGGAGCGGGACTGGACAACGCACTCAGCGCGCGGTGGGGCTGCCTTTGCTAGGAAGGCTTATGTAGGGATGTGGCGGTGCGTGCAAGAGGCGGCACCCCTCAGGGTAGACCTAGTCGTTTGCCAGAATGGCTGTCCCTTGGGGAGATGTAACCACGTGCCAAGGTCTCAAGGCAGAGATGTGCCACACACATCTCAGGAAATGTCAGAGTGGGTGCTTACTGAAAAGAGCTCTGTTGAGGGGCTGCATGAAGGAAGACCTGTCCTGGGAGAGATGAGGGCTTTGCAGGGTTTAGGTGGAAAGGAAAACTGACTTACACCATGATGACAAGGTAGTGCTGGTAGCAAGACTAGACTGCAGTAGGATGTGGTGAGGAGGGAGCACGTGGACGCTGTTGAGTGATACTCACGAGGAGACGCAATGGCAGCAAGACCAGGATGCTTGTGCAGTTGGTCTGTGGGCACCAGCTTCTAGATATATGTTTTGAAGGGAGTTCGTTATCCTGAGCAGCTAGAAAGACAGTAGGTCACTACAGTGGGGGCCAGGAACCTGGTTTGGCTCAAGATAAGGTCAAGATGCTATTGTCTTGAAAGTGATCACTGTGGTGATATGGCTGTAGGTTGAGGGCTCTGAGATGGAAATGTAAGTTGAAATATTTGCTCAACGGCATTGGAATGTACGAGGTCACCAAGGGAGTACGCTGGAAGGAACAGAAGGCCGAGGACTCGCTCTGGGCTGCTCTGAGGTGAGGCTTTGAGGAGTGGTGGGACAGTGAAGAAGAAAAGGAAGCAGCCATTGTCCTGCAGGAAGCTACCAAGAGAGGTCTAAGGAAAGCAGAGGACACCCCGGCTTAGATACTATGGCAGATTGGCGTAGAGAGGATTGTGGAACCAGCCATTGACCCAGCTGGGCTAATTAGAGTTCACGGTACTCACAGTAGCTTAATTGGATCCCATCCCAAGTTGTTTGCCTACCAAGTGGTTGGTATAGTGACATTTTGGAGAATGTTGTACCCAGTCACATGAGATAGGAGCTGCTGCTTTGAAGATTTGAAGTTTACTGCCAACAAGCAGTAAGTTGTACGGACAGCAGTGCTGTGAACTTTTAGCTGGTGATGGCTGTGAGCTTCAGGAAGAAATGCTGAGTTTTCACAGAAAGCAGGGTAGAAGGGGAAGAAGTGGGGTTACAGTGGCCATCCGCCAGGGCTAGAGGCAGCCACGTTGTGAGAGCGTTGGGTTTATTTTTAAGGAGTCTCACATTCAGTGGTGTGTGTGTGCGTGTATTTGTGGTGTGTGTGCACACGTGTTCATGTGGAGGCCTGAGGAGGATGGTGGAGGATCCCTCAGTTGCTCACCACCTTGTTTTCTGAGACATGACCTTACCAAGTGGGCTGGACTGTTTGGCCAGTAAGCCCCAGGGGACCTCATGCTTCCGTCTTCCCAGTGTTACAGGTGAGGTGAGATGGGGTTACAGGTGAGTACTGCTACACCTGTTAGTTTTTTTCTTATATGTTCTGGAATCGGGAACTCAGGTCCTCATGTGCACATGGCTGCTGTGCTGCCTACATCATCTCCTAGTCAGTCTTTTTAACACACCATTTCCAAACTCTTTACATATCACCAGCTAAACAAAATGGGTGACTAAATCAGACATGGCTGTGTAGAAATCAAATGCAAATGGAGATGTTTGTTGGGAACAAACATCTGTGGTAGCTGGGATGATGGGAAGAACTTCAAATGCAGGCTTTTGTCTCCCTTCAGCTTCTGACGCAGTTAACTTGGCACACGAGACTGAGTATGAGACTTTCTGGAGATGACAGGGGCAAGAAACTGTGGCTGTGGTTTAGGCTAACCCCATTCCCTGCTTAGCCTTTCATTTACTCAGAAAGGAGATAGCTTAAAGAGAGAGCAAGAAATTAAACCCGTAGAAAAGATCATCTGGAAAATATAAAGGCCGTGTTTGTGGCCGACTGAAACACACATGAAAGCATTGCACAGAGTTCGGGGGCAGAAGGCAGCATGGGATACTTTCCATGGGAACAAAGGAGTTCTGCTCCTTGTCCTCACAGGTCCTTGCTGCTGCTGACTGGCGGAGAGCTGCAGGGAGCACTGAAGACCAGTTGCTCTTGGTGTTGATGCTGAGGGTGTTATTTACAGTTGTCTGGAAATAACAAAAGTGACCCAGGGAAACTTGGCTTTTTAAAGTTGAGGTTTGGGGGGATCATTTTTCTAAACTGTACTGATATCATTTATATTTTTATAGTCTATCTTATATAAGGTGATGGGCTTTAGAGGCTCATTTTTGTTTAAAATGTCATGAACTTTGGCCCTGTTCACTCCTCATTGTTCTCTCCTGTACCTTTCTCCTAATGCGAGTCCCATTACTCTTCTCAGATAGTACAGTTCTGTTTTCATGTGTGTGCAGTTACTTTTGCTTAATAACATGTTGTGAGGATATGACGTTTTGGGGGCTGGGGGGAACCTATGAGGAGTTGGAGTCGAGAGTGGAGTTTGGCTATGATCAAAGTACATTGTATATATGTGTGAAATTCTCAATGAGTAAGTTATAATTTTTAAATGACTATCTCCAGTTCCATCCAGTTTCCTGAAAATGACGTAATTTAATTCTTTATGTCCGAGTAAAGCTTCATCTTTCTCTCTCTCCTTCTCTTTCTCTCACTTTTTCTCGCACACACACACACACACAAATGCATGCTCACACACACTCTCACGTACTCACATTTCTTTATTGTTTCATCTGTTGTTGGACATCTACACTGTGTCCCTAATTTGGCTGATGTGAATGGATGCACAGAATTGCCGTGGCGCCCTGAGTCCTTTGGGTAGCACACAGGACTGATGTGGCTGGCCCTTAAGGTGGTTTCGTTAGGTTTCAAGGTCCCTCCACTGGTGATTTCTGTAGTAGCTGTACCAGTTTACATTACTACTAGCTGTGAATAAGGGTCCCTCCCTTCCCATTCTTGCCAGAATCTGTTGGGTTTTTTGTTTTTGTTTTTTCCAGTAACAGCCATTCTGATTAGGGTGGCATTTCAGTGTAGATTTGCATTTCCCCGATGGATAGGGGTGTTGGGCCATTTTGAGACATTGTCACCTGTAGTTGGGTGCCCATTTTTCATCCCAGTCCCAAGCTCCCAGAATAATGACTCATGAGACTCAAAATATATTTACAGATATCTAGGCCATATAGCTAGGCTCATCTCTGACCAGCTCATAACTCAAAATAACTTGTTTATACTAATCTACATTTTGCCACGTGGCTGGCGGCCTCTGCTCAGATACCATGCCTCTGTCCTCACATCTTCTTGGGTGAATCTTCGGCGCCTGGCACTATCCCAGAATGCTTTCTGCCTGCTGGATGGCCCACCCTCTATTATAGTCTTTCCTATAGGCTGTAGGTTTTTATTGATGGGTGTCACACCCATACAGTACGCAAGATATTCTCTCTACAGTCTTTTTTTGGAACTGGGCTGGCCTGGGCTGCCTTGACTCCTATCGAGGTGTCCCATGTGCCAAGATTACTGGCATGCACTGATTTTTAGAATCAAGTCAGCATCTAGCCATCTTGAAACTTAGTAATAATTAGACATGTCTAAGACACTTCTTTTTTCATACAACTGGGCAGGAATTTTGGATTATTTTCTTTTTGCTCTCCAGTAATGCTCTTAACTTAGTGCTTTGTAAGTTTAATTTGTTTTTCACAGGAGATAATCAGTGTCTAGAAATAATAATTATATTCAGTCATATGGAGACAACTCTGCCTACCTTTGAAAATCATCACTTTAGGGGAGACTACATGTGTTTGAACATATATGTCCGTGTTATTTTACATAATCAAAGGTATTTTCTTTTGGATTTCATTTTTAGAAACTGTCATGCAGTTCCTTGAGAAACTATCTAAAAAACTCTCCGAAAGGTTAGTTTACATTCTGTTTAATATTTCAGTTGTATGTGTGTATGTATGCAGATCCAAGTATGGGGGGGTACAGGTGCACACAGGTGCATGCGGGGCTTAAGGCTGATGGTAAGTGCCTTCCTCTGTCACGGAGACAGGTTCTCTCATCTGCACCCAGGACTTGCCAGTTCAGGTAATCCAGCTAGCCAGCTTGCTCTGGGGGCCTTATCTCCTCTTCTTAAACTCCCACCTGACATGCATGCACTTTGGTCCTGGGGATCCGAAGTCTGCTTCTCATATTTGTGAACTTTCTTAGATGTTTCCCCAAATTTCTATAGTTAAATATTTTAAAAGAGAGTTCTTTCAAAATCTCTTAAATATACTAGGAATGCAAGTTTAAATGTGAGTCAGATCTGTTGGCAAGAGATTGTTGAAAGCAGCATCCCGAAGGTACCAGTCTTAATGATTTAGCTAGTTCTCCTCATTGACCCATTTTCTTTAACAAGCCCTTATTTGTGTCCATTAATCAAATGTTCTTTTTTTCTTTTCTTTTCAAGACAAGGTTTCTCTGTTTAACATCTCTGGTTGTCCTGGAATTCGATCTGTACACCAGGCTGGCCTTGAACTCAAAGGCCTACCTCTTCTTTGTTAAGGCTGGGAGTAAAGGCGTGTACCACCACCTCCCAGCCCATAATGTTCTTGAAATCATTTATTTTAAATTGTATCACTAATTTTAACAAACTCATAAGGTAGCATGTCTCTTTTGGGGCTATATACAGGAGAACTTAGATGCAGTAGGTCTCCTGGATTTGGAATTTTTGTTTTAAGGATTCTCTGCTTCTCTGTTTGTAATGCCAAGCTACTGTCCCCTTTCTGTCCCCACACCTTAGTGATGGTCTCCTTTGTACTTTGCTGCTGTCCCTGCCCTTCTGCCCAGTCCCTTTCCTCAGTGGGATCTTTCCTAGCACTTGGCGAAAGGTTGGCCACCTTGCCATATTATAGCCAGCATTTCAGGAAGAGGTATGCCATGGTTTGGAAACCAAGGCCTGTGGCCTCTTGTCTGTCGTAAAGCTGGTAGTCTCCTTTGCCATTTTTTGACCATAGGAACACATTGGTTGTTAGCTCAGATTTCTGTTTTGAAATTTTTTTAAGACTTATTTTATTTGTTGAGTGTTATATCTGCATGTATGTGTGTGCACTGTGTGCTTGCCTAGAGGTCAGAAGCTAGCATCAGGTCTTCTGGGACTAGAGGACAGAAAGTTGTGGGCAGCTGCTAGGTGCTGGGAACTAAGTCCAGGTGCTCTGGAAGAGCCGTAATTACTCTTGACCACAGGCTAGCTCCCCAGTTGCATCTGTTTTAGATTTTAAACTTATGCTTTTCAGGGTTTTTTTTCTGATTTAGCTTATATTTGCACTTTGAAAATCTTTGAATGCCAGTGAACCACCTGTCTCTGTTACAATGAAGAGGGAATGCTGAGTAAGAAGTTTCTTAGTTTACTCACTTTTGCTTGGGTACTTTGGTTCTATATAGGCATAGATTGTATTTTCAGCAAATGTGCCTTCTAGTTGTCTAGTTGTATGTATGTATGTATGTATGTATGTATGTATGTATGTATGTATGTGTGTATGTTAATTCTAAAAGACATATTCTATTGTCCACAGTTTTTCTGTAGGGAAAAGCAATGGGTAGCAATTATAAATATAATTCATAAGGGTGTTTTATAGAGAGGAACTTGTTAGTTTCCTGCATTTGGTGTGCTGATTTAGAGTCTGCTGGTGAATCTCTACTTGTTTCTGCTTTTCAAAGCTTTACTGTGCATAAGGTACAATTTGTAACAACTTGATGGTCTATGTAGTTTCATACAATACTTTAGTAAAAGTTGGATTAATCACAATTTGCTTTTGTGGTAAAAGACATCTAATTTTATCATGACTTTTGGGAAGTTTATAAAACTTATTTTTACTGCACTTACTATTTTTTCTTAATAAGTAATGATGGACTTGTTTTGCAGAACTATAAAAGATTTCGAGATGATGCAAGGAATGAAAATGAAACTAAATCCTCAAAATCCTGTAAGTTAGAAATGTTGAATTTTTTTCAAATAATATAAACATTATTTCAACTGAAAACAGTGTCTGTTGATTCTAGAACTTTCTTTGTTCTAATTTTAAGTTTGTTCTTTACAGTTTCATACATATGTATAGAGTAATTTAATCATATTTCCCTCCCGCATTGGTCTCTTATTCCTTCCCACCAAACTCCTTCTTTTTTCCCATCTAGTACCCCTCATGGCTTTTGTGTGTGTGTGTTTCTCTGCATTTGACTAGGGTACCTGTATGACCATGGGTGGTGGGTTATTTACTTGAGCAAGGGCAACTTACTAGTGGAATATGACTCCTCCCCTCCCCTAGCAACCAGTAATTACCTGTAACTTTTTAAGGAGAGGTGGGGCCTTATTAGCCCCCCATCAATATGGAGTAATATTGATAGGCGCAGTCTTGGGCAGAGCAGAAAGCCACTGTTGCTCCGAGTTCATGGCTGCAACAACCAGTCATGTCCGAAGACAGAGTTTTATAGCACTCCTTCCCATACTCCAGCTCTTACGTTCTTTCCAAACAGCCCTCTTCCACAAGGTCACAAGCCTTGGAGAAGGGGTGATTTTTGTAAGTGTCCCGTTTGGGGCTGAATATTCAACAGTCACTTTGCCCTCCTCCACCATTGGCTCTATTAAGGCTGATGTCTGCTTATGTCTGTGGTGGAAGCCCTACTCTGCCATCTGCAGATGGTGCCTAGTCATCAGCTAGAAGAGCTGGGAACTGACATCCAGAAGGGGGAGGTTGAGAGATACCATCCCTGCCTTTCAGGTGCTCATGGAGAAAGAACATGAGTCTCCCCTCTTACATTGCCACACATGATGTGCCCAAAGTGCCATGGTCCCATATGGGAAGGAACACCTGCTTCCTCAGGGTGCTAGGCTGGAACACAGAAGGATGAGGGTCACAGGACAGCTGGCATGCTGAGCCATTACTCAGTATGCCAGCGTGGGAGGTGCTGTTGACATATCAGAAGGTGTCAGTGAGTGGCTGTCATGTGCAGTGTGGTATTTGACCTCCGGTAGGTAAACATCCATTCAGGTGCTCAGGCTTGCCTGCAGCACGCTTCGCTGGCTGTCGCACAGCTCTGGTGCTTCTGTTGCTTTTTAGGCTGGGACTATAAGCCTGAGCTACCCTGCTCTGCTGTTGAACTAACTCCATCAGACTTACTTCCTTTGCCGAGATTGGACTTGATGCTGCCTCTGTTACAGTTAAACTATTATTTCAATTTTGGGGCTGTGCCCTAACTTTCTTGCTTAGTTTTACAAAGAATGCTCATCTTGTTTTACTACCTGAAGTGTATTTTATGACTTTTTATATGGGTTATGCTTTGAAAAAACTTATTCTGGCTGATTTAACCCATTAATATTGACTTTTGTTGATTATAGTTTAGAATGTCATTTACCTTGGCCCCAGATTCTAGGGTTATACCTTATTTACACCTCTATGCATTGGTTACAGAGAAGTCAAATTGTTTGCCATGGTTTTAAAATATTCTTTTAGATATATATATTTAAAATAACTGGCTTAGACTTTGTAAACTGGCCAAGTTTATGATAAAAATAGTCAATATCTTTGCTGACAGTAAACCATTCCCTTTCAGAAACTAATGCCTTGGGACCCTCCCTACTACAGTGGTGTGATTCGTGCAGAGAGGTAAGCTCTTCCAGAAAGGCCCTTGTGAGAGGAACGAGGGCGTTAATATGTACTGAGCACTTTGCTCAGGTGCCCTCATCGCACACTGGCCTTCATCAGACACTTCTCTCTCTGATGGCAGAGCTGTAGTCTCAGTTGCAGTGTCTTAGTTTGATCTTCCCCAGGTCCGTCCTTGGACTTTAATTCACAGGGCACTGCTGTCTCATAGGTGTAATTATTTCTTGCTAACGCCATTAAAACACACACACACATCTGTCTATCTGTCTGCCTGTTTGTCTGTCTGCCCATCCATCCATCCATTTGTATAGATGTGTGTGAACAAGGGTGTACAACCACAGCACACTTGTGGCAGTTGGAAGACAACTTGTAGGAGTCGTTTCTTTTCACCATGTGGGTCCTGGGGATTGAACTTGGGACATCAGACCTGGCAACAGGTACCTTCACTCACTGAGCCATCACGCTGGCCTACTATCCCTACTTTAAAGAACACTCACACTGAGTTTTCAGGAAGTGTGTAGTGCTTGTTAGCTATTTAAGCCCGTATTGATACCAAATAACAGTAACCATACCATGGGAATTTGGGAAAGATGATGTTATAATACTTTGAATGGCATTCAAAGAGGTTCTTAAATTTTTTTTAATTTATTTATTTTTATATCAATCACAGGTTAGGTATTTTGCATCCCAGGCGTAGCCCTCTCTCTCATTCCCTCCCACCCTCCCACTCCCTCCCTCTTCTCCCTCCTCCCGCCCCCTCCAAGTCCACCAACAGGGGAGGACCTCCTCCCCTTCCATCCAAACCCAGCTCATTCTGTCTCCTCAGGGCTGGCTGCAATGTCCTCCCCTGGGATCTAGCCAGTCTGTCACTCCCCAGCTTGTATGGGGGAGGGTCAAAGAGCCAGCCATCAAGTTCAAGACTGAAACAGTCCCTGTTTCCCTCACTAGGGTCTTCAGTCCTACACCGAGCTATCATGGGCCCCATCTGAGCGGGGGTTCCAGGCCACATCCACACATGGTCCTTGATTGTAGAAACCGTCTCATACAAGACCCCTGTGCCCTGCTCAGTTTGGTCTTTGTGGAGCTCTTGTTCTCCCCAAGTCTCAACAACCTCCCC